>WITN01000014.1:0-418726 GCA_015025155.1 Lactarius quietus
GGGACAATCTTGATCTCCTGGGGCTTGATTGCCTTTGTCACATTTATCTCCCTTATCGCCCCATATGGTCCGCACCCTGATAATGATATTGAGTTTACACACCACACCGGACGAAGTTGGTTTCATCATCTCTCGCCTGTGTTATACACGTTCATCTCGTCGTACAGATCACTCGCAGCTGCCAAATTTCCAATGAGTAATCCGTTGCCAGTGTGTTCGCGAGCTCGACAGCCTCGTCGTCGGTATCGACGGCGGCCGCGACAAGTACTGGTACAAACGTGTCGCGCTGCCAATGCCATATCTCTGTCTTGACCCCACATGCGGATGTAAACCTCATATGCAAGGGTCAGGCTTTTTCTATGTCGCCAAGAAGCACCAAGGCCCAGCCTCCTTGGCTTCCTTCAGCATTTTGATGACGTCGTCTACGCTTCGGTTCATAAAGAGCAATGAGAGGTGAGCGCGCTTGGGATCCCAGACGGTGAGCGTACGGGCCTGCCGCTTGATAGCGGCGACAGAGGGTTCGAGCGTTGCATGATCACCCGCGGACTTGCAGATCCAGCCAGAGAATAGGAGTGCACGATATACGATCTGCCTTGAAGCCTCATTAATGATCAATGTATACAACTGCAAGGACCCACAGCATGCGCCAGATACCACTACTTCAAATCCTGTGATCATGATGAGGCAGTGACGGACTAAGTTACACACACGCAGCCCACCGCGTGTGGCTTCCACCAAGCTCAATGATACATGACTTGAGATGCTTGGCGAGCTTTCCTGCGAAGGCCCTTCCAATGCGATCGCTTTCAGTGAACTTGTCGAACGCACACGTCGCAAGGCAGCGAAGAGAAGCCCAACGCTCATTATTCTGACTGTCATGTGACTAATTACCTCCGAGGTGCTCTCCGCGGACATGGGCAAAACGTGAAGAATACCCACCCAGACCTAAGTTACAACGCTTTGTGATGCCATCAAGAGATCTGTGTGTAGGAGTAGAAACGCGAACCGGAACCACCTCTTTTGTCTTGGTGCCACAGTTATAGTTTGTGAACAATGATTATTTTTTCCAGGTGATCTTATAGTATATGGCCTATTCGACTTTATATGACATAGGGACGAAGAGAGGCACGTATTGGGATTATCATACTGTAATATATCGCAAACATAAAGATTGGTACGTGGACCGTGTCAGTACCAAGTACGTAAGAGGAGGGGGCTATCGCGAAGACTACTTCCGTGGCGGTTTCGGAGAGGTAAACTTCTGGGCGTGTATCGTCCCAAATTCAAGGAAATTATCACATACGGCAATGTGCCGATATTCCTGAGCGTCCCCGTTCACGACGACAATAATGAAGCTCTCGTCGAGCAAGTGCCAGTGCACCGCTAACTACCCAGGAAGCCCTACATTCCACCACGACCACCAGGAAAAAGCGAAGCATGGCCGTACCTCGACGAGAGGTCGACGATTGCTTGCTCGCGTTGAGCCTGGGTCAGTGGCCGTCGGAGAGGCTGTTGAGGGGTGGAGGGAGCCGTCGCGGCTGCGTCTTGCTTTGCTGTGGTAGGCTTGTTCCCCGGCGTTTTTTTCGATTTTCCAGTGGTCGCAGGATCGGAAGGAAGGGCAGGGACATGCACACCACCCCAGCCGTATGTGGAGGCAAGGGCGCCAAAAACAGCGTTAGGATCGCGCTGCCCATCGCTCTTTGGCGGGCTTGGACCCGGAGGACTGACGAGAGTACTCTCTGAATGGAGGAGTTAGCGTCGAAGAGCCGACAACAAACTCAAGGAGACATACCGGAGTCACGCGCTGAGGTGCTGGTATGAGGGTAGGAACGAGTCTGAGTCGAAACAGGCTTCTGGAACATTTTTGACAGGAAGCCACGACGAGGCGCAGGTGAAGAGGACGACTGGGAAACGCTAGACATTGGGAGGCTGTCGCGAGAATACTACATTCGGCTAGACTCTCCTAAGCGTTTTAAGCATTCAGGAAAGCAGGGTTCCCAGGATTCTCAGGATTCTGTGACTCGTCTGCACGTAAGTTAGTCAGAAATGACTCGGGTGGGCACTGCCGTGGCGATGCTCATGTGCCGTTTCCGCCGCAGTGCCGTGGCACACGCTACAGCGAAATCCATATTGGGGGGCCCCTTTTTACGAAAACAGCGCACAGGCTGTGTTTTAAAGGGTACTTAACCGTAACCATGCCATAGTTTGCCGACCCCATAAATTATTTGCAGTAATTAAAAAACGAAAATATTAAAATAAAATAAATCAAAAACTCACGCGAGAACGAAATTTGACTAAGTCGTGCTCATGGGTGGAAAAGAAAGAATCTGCACGCTTCGCACCGTTCAGCACTCTTCATTGGCAATAATACTAGTCCAACGGTGCAGGAGAATGACCATGCATTGCAGTATAGTACTGTATTGTAATATAGACGGGTAACAAGTAATATATGCTAGTGGTTGACACAGGGCGACTTTGCCTAGGACGATGCTGGCATTTTTGAGGCAATGGTACGCACGGTGAAAACAAAAAGTGTGACTGAGTACACTGTATGATAGATACTGTACTGAGGTTCAGCAGTCTATTCATGAAAAGAAGAGAGACGACTTACAAGTATGCTGAAGGGTGTGGGTGTCTTCCCTTGCACGGCATTGAACGTTGGCAGTGATGTGGTGGCGGGTACAAAACATACAACTGCAAGCATCTGTGCCTCTATCAGGAGGCACAGAGGGTGGATGGTTGAACTGGCAGGGCCTGAGTTCCCATCTTTCTGAGAGTATAAAGAGGCAAGGTTGCCCAATGAGACACCCATTGTCACTTTTGGTGTCAACGATACTCACTTTATGCCTTCTCCTCCTCCTGCCTTGCCTCCTCTTCATGCCTATACTGTCACGTACCGTGCCATGTGGTCATGTGACATTCGGCACACGTGCAAGGGTGCATGCTGCCTGCGAAGGCATGCTGTTACGTCCTTGCGGAGACGTAAGTTGCTCGACGTGAGCCTAAGACAATGAGGCAATGACTAGCCAAGAGTTCAAGGGGTTTCCGTATTATGAGTAGACACTCGTAATGATGGTCAAAGGTTCCTGTGGGTTCAAGGTGGTTCAGTGTTACAGTGACTCGGTGGTTCGATGAGGCTTTGCAGCCAAACAATGGAAGAGCAGAGGAGACAGTGTGATTTGCAAGATAAAGACGAAGACAAAGCTGGGGTACAAGCGGATACGAGCTACGTCTTATATACCCGATAATAAGTAAAGATGAGTCGGAAGAGATGAGTCATGTATGAGTCATTGTAATAGTACAGCCTTCAGGGCATACGGAATGAGTCATTGTATAGCAGTATGAGTCAGTGGTAGTGGGTCATAACAAAGGGATGACTGATTAGAGAACAAGGGATGAGATAGAACAGATAAGCGTATGTCAAAAGGAATGAGTAAGAAAGAAAACGAGTGTCCGGACATGTTATGGTTATGACATGACCCCCTTTCTAAGATAGCACGTCCGCGTACTATCAGTCAAGGTTAGCGTCATCGTACGCGTAACTCTCCGCGCAACTCTCCCAGTCTTCAACTGCTTCATCGCCGTGATAATAGTCACAAGTGGTACCCACGTTCTTGTGACTCAGAGGTACGATGCATGTGGGCTTACCATAGCATGCGGTATGAGGGCGCCAGCAAAAGCGCGCCGGGTGCCCTACCTTGTTACAATAAAGGCAGGGGCGTTGGGAAGGGCGTCTGGGACCTCGGACAAAGCCTTTAGGGGTCCAGGGTTGGTTGGAGGTAGAGGGACGGGTAGTTTTAGGGTCGTTACCAGGACGTTCTTCGTCATGAAGCTGTGGCATGCCAAGCCACCTAATGTCGTTGCCGCGACCCTCCTGAATGATGTCGGCAACCGTCTGTGTGATTTCGGGGGCGTTGGCGAGAGGGATGGGGGTGGTGTTAGAGAGGTAAGGGTGGACGCGAGCATGGGCCTGAGCAGCAGTGAGACGGTTGCGTACTGGTCCTGATTTGTAGCGCCAGTTGATCCAGTCGCGCGTGAGGGCGACTTCACGCTCGCGCAACTCTTCTTCTTCAGCCAGGAGTGAGCGATAACGACTCACATCAGCAATGACTCCCTTATCGTTGACAGCGAAGAGGGAGATGTCGACGGCGGTGATGTCCTGATGGTCAGGAGAGAAGATGGTTAGGTCGGCGTTGTTAATGGTAGGAGGAGTGGGGCCGACGAAAGGAGTAGCCTCTAGTGTCCAGCCATAGTGGTCAGGGCGAGCTCCCCCTGGTTGGTATCTAGCAGCAATGACGTAGTGTTGTTGGTCGGCATGGTTGAGAGAAAACTTAATATAGTGGGGCCAGCGTCTGGTCCCATCAGCGACAAGCATCTTCTGACCGTACCTGCCATGGTTAGCGATATTCGGATCATATCGCATGAATCCGTCTGGGATGTCTAAGTCCAGAAGGGTGTCGATAGGGCTTTCGACCGGGGTGTCAGACTCATTGGGAAATAGGACGTCGCCGATACGGTCTGATAGGGAGATGGTGGATGTGATTGGGGTACTAGGAAGTGTAGATGTGGGTGGTGTCTGAGGAGGGAATTCGAGTGAGGGAGTAGGAGAAGACATGGTAGTTGTGATGGAACGGATAGTGACAGGGCTTTGTGAAGGGGGTGTGTCTTTATATGTGGTTTGTACGGCTATCGGGTGTTCCCGATAAAATTCTTTGATCAATTTGTCCGCGGAGATATTGGCTAACGGTTCCCAGCTGTCATGGGCGTCGGAGAAACCTTTCCATCGGACTAGGTATTGGAGCTGTTGACGCCTTCGTCTGGCGCCAAGAATCTTCTCTACTTCCCATTCAGGTTGTCCGTTCACAAGGTCTGGGACGGGTTCCTGATACTTGTTCCCATTTAAGGGAGTTTCTTTGTAGGGGGTAAGTAATGAGGCGTGGAATACGTTATGGAGCTTCCATGTCGGAGGGAGTTTGAGCCGGTATGATGTACGTGAAACAGCCTTTGTAACCAGGAAGGGTCCATATCTCCTGGGCACAAGTTTTGCTGATGGATGGGTGGTGTTAAGGTTTCGTGCCTCAAGCCATACGCGGTCGCCAACATAATAGGGTGTGAAGTTTGAGGGTGTTTCCAGGGTTTGTGACTTCCGGAGAGCGTCAGCTGCATCTTTTCGTGCCTGGGTAAGGGTCTGGAGTCGTTCATTTAGTGATGGGGACGATGTGGTACGAGTAATCTGGTGAACACGTGGTATATGTCCCATGATAAGTTCGAATGGGGCTTTCTTGGTGGTGGCGTTTGGCCACGAGTTAAGCGTATACTGCGCTAATGGTAGCCATCTGTTCCAGTCAGTCTGGTGGTAATTGGTGAAGATACGGAGGTATTGTTCCAGCCTCTGGTTCGTCCTTTCAGACTGGCCATCGGTCTGTGGATGATAAGCGGTGCTGGGGTTATGGGTGATGGATAAGATACGTAAAAGTTCTTTTGTGATAGTGGCGAGGAAGCGGGGATCTCTGTCCGAAATGATACGTGATGGGAGTCCGTAATGGGGAAGTACGTAAGTAGCATACAGTAATGCTGTTTCAGCGGCGTCGATGGTTTCATTGCAGGGGATGAAAATAGATGCTTTGGAGAAAGTATCCGTAATTGTAAGTATAGAATCGTAGGCGTCAGAAACTGGGAGTTTAACAATGAAGTCCAGTGCGATGGATGTGAAAGGTAAAGTGTACGTGTCAGAGGGGATAGGGAAGGGAGGTGGTTTAGGTTTCGTGGGGTTGTTTTTTCGTGATTGACAGATGGTGCAACCTTTTACGTATTCTGTGACCGCTTGTTTCATGTTCGGCCACCAATAGTCACGAGCTATAGCCCAAGTGGTGTTAGAAATTCCTGGGTGACCCGCTGTAGGTGAGTCGTGATAGAGTGAAATTACCCCCCTCCTTAAAGGGAGGTCTTCCACGACCGCTAGTCGGGTATCGTACCAAAAGAAGTTTCCTTCTTTCCTGAGGTTAAAGGTGGTGGCCCACTTGTCTAGGAGACTTCGTTGGTGTAATTGACAGGCCTTTGCACGCTCATCAAGTGAGGATGAAGTTGCTGCTTGTATGAATAGGTGATCAGGGAGGACGGTGACGTCAGTATTATCAGAAGATCCGTCGTCGAAGTCAGGTCGTCGAGACAGTCCGTCCGCCTTGTTTGTTGTTCCCGCAATATGGATGAGTTTTATGTGGTAATCGGCAAGGTGGGGAATGTAACGTGCAACGCGTCTGTTTATATGCTGAGGTTTGCGGTAGTACTCGAGATTTTTGTGGTCCATGAAGACCGTGATTGGGTGGGGTGAACCGAGGAGAAGGTGTCGGTATTGGGTGAGACCGCGATATACGGCTAGGAGTTCTCTATCATGGATGTCGTAGTTTCTTTCGGCATCATTGAAGGTCTGTGAATGAAAGCCTACTGCGACATGTTTGCCCCTATCATCTTTCTGAGTGAGGATGGCTCCTGTTGCGAACGCAGAAGCATCTACTTGGAGAAAGAAAGGATCGGTGAGTTTGGGTTGTCGGAGGCATGGGTTGGACAGGACAATGTCAATCAGTTTGTCCATGGCAGTACGGCATTCTGGGGTCCAAAAAAAAGGTGTTCTTTCTTAGTGAGAGTAACCAACGGTCGTGCAATGTTGGCGTAGTTAGGGATGAAAGGGCGTTGGTAACCGACTGTCCCTAAAAAACTGCGTACTTCTTTAACCGTTTTTAGTTCCCTGGGCCAGGTGCGTAACCCGTCGGCCTTCTTGGGATCGATGGTGATTTTGTCCCCTTCTACGATTGCGCCTAAGTACTCGATGTGAGTTTGCTCAAATTCACATTTTGAAGGGCGAAGGAAGTACGACTCTGATGTAAAGAGATCGAGTACATCATGAACGATTTGTCGGTGACGCTCGAGGTTGTCGTCAGTTGCGATCAAAACATCATCCATGTAGACGTGGAGTTCCGTGGGGTACTTTCTAGTGAGGGGGCGGAACATCTTTTCCATAGCTCTACAGAACGTTGCTGGGGAATTGGTGAGTCCGAAAAACATGACCGTGGGTTCATAGAGGCCAAAAGGAGTTTTGAACGCTGCCGTCCACTGGTCTTCTTCTCTGATACGAATGTTATTGTAGCCCCAGCGTATATCGAATTTGGTGAACAATGTTTTGCCCTGGAGATGATCGAGGATGTTGGAAATAAGGGGGAGGGGGTATGTGTCGCGGACAGTCCACGCGTTGAGCTGTCGATAGTCCATAATAGGGCGCAATTTGCCGTCCTTCTTAGCGCGGTAGAACATTGGTGACGCGTAAGGGGATTTTGATTCTTTGATATAACCTTTTGCTAGGTGTTCATCAATAAACTTCCGGGTTGCGTCCAGTTCAGTTTCTGTTTGACGGTAAAGGGAACAGTCCATGGTTTTTGGAGCGCCTGGTATAAGTGTGATGGCGTGATCTTCTTCTCGTGCTGGGGGAAAACGCTGTGCGGCTTTCTCGCTAAAAATCTTCCAGTGTCTATGATACGCTTCTGGTAGTTGTCCGCAAATGTCCTTCTGTTCCGCGTTTATGACGGTTTGGGCTTCACGGGTGACAATTGGTCAAGTAAGGGTGCGCTGGTAACTGGCGGTTTCAATGGTGATGTCTTCTCCTTCTAGGGTGTTAGAGTCCCAGTTAATACGGGGATTAAATGTTTGAAACCAAGGATGTCCCAGGATGAGGCGGTCGCGTCCTAAGTCAGCAACAAAAAATAGTTGTTTGACTTTTTGCGATCCTTGACGAATCCATAGGTTACAGTAGTCCGTGATCCTTCCTGCCCGATTTTCTGAGCCATCCACATTATTAACATGTCGTTCTTGACGAAGGGGACGGGTGCCCATTTTTAGGGTGTTAATGGTACGTTTGTCGATGAAGTTATGGGTAGCGCCGCTGTCTAGCAAGGCTTCAAGGGTGGTCTTTCGGTGGTACATGCACATGGAAATTTTAATAGTCATTGAATCTGACTTTGTACTGTACATGGTAGCCACTGTTGCCGAATCTTCGACCGTAAGAGTTCGGCATCTTAAAAATCCTCTCCCATATCTTGTCCGTCGAGGTACTCGCCACGTTCTTCTTCAGTCATACTCCCAATGAGGGCACGGATCTGTTGTATTTTGGTTAGGGTAGGTGGAGGGGAGTTCGGGGTTGTGGTAACAGGGGTTGGAGTAGTGGACGTGGGGGTGTTAGTAACGCGAACGCGAGGGTTGTTGTTCTTTGGGCAATTTCGTGCCATATGACCTTGTTGGCGGCACCGGAAACAACGGCCCTCTTTCCTATATTGTTCCCGTTCAGCGTCAGTGAGTCGCCTGAAGGAATAGGGGTGTCGGTGGCGTCAACATCCATGGGAACAACGTTGTTATTGTTGTTTGTACGTGTGGGGGTGGTTCGTTGGTTCCTGTGGAATTGCCCCTGTCGTTGACCTATAAGGTTATTGTTAAAGAGTTCGCGGACTCTTCTGACTTCTTTCCCTGCCGCTGTTTGCCATTCTGCCATGGTGTTTGGGGTGTTCTCTCGATCGATAACTCGTCGATGGATGTTAGGACGTAGTCCTGTTCTGTAGCGCGCAATAGTGCCCAAGGCGTCGAGGTCCCAACCTGCCATTTTAGCAAGACGGTTAAAGGTGGCGTTGTAGGTGTCTATGTCAGTGCCGTCCATCTTCAGACTGAAGAGTTGATCCGTGGCTGTCTGTTTCTTGGCCGTATCTCCCCAAGCATCCGTAAAGCCATTCTCAAAGGTCGTCCAGAGTGAGGCGTCTGACTTGGTTTTGTAATCTGTCACGCCGAGGGTAGTGATTTTGACAAGGTCGTCCATCCACATCTTAACCCAGTCATCAACGAATGGTCCTTTAATGTATGTGAGTGCTGTGATGACTTTCGTGAAAGGGAGGCTGATGGATGGATGTTCGGCGTTCAAGAGGCAATACAATTTAAACTCATTGAGGAATTTATCAGATGTGCTCCGATCTCCTGAGAATATTCCTGGAGGGACGCCCTGTAGGCTAGTGGGGGTACGAGTAGTGGTGGTCATGGTGGTTCTTACGGATGGGACAATGGGTGGAACAGTGGGTGCGGTGAGAGGATGAGTGCCTTGGAGTGTGATGGTGGTTTGTATCTGTGTAGCTGCTGTGGTGACGGTGGTATCTGGGGAAGTGGTGGGTGGCTGATATTGTGGGTGACTGGAGTCGGTGATGTGCCAATAGCCTAAACCGTAGGTGTTCTCTTTGGCGATACGAAGTGTTCGTCGGGTGTAGTATTCTCTTTTGTTATATGTGAGGCCGAACCAAGCGTCTAAGTCCCCGTCGTTGATGAACTCGACAGGTACTCTCTTTAGTTCGTCTAGGTGGGGTTCGTTGATGTAGTAGCCGGCTTTAGCGTTTGTGGGTTTGTACCAATAAGCAGATCCTTTGACGTGTACTGGTAGATCGTCAACTAGTCTTCGTTCGACAACTACTGGGGAGTCTTTGTCAGGAAAAGTGACTTCAACAGCCGCCACGGTGATTCAGTGATGCAGGGTTACGGGGGATACAGGGGTTCGATGGAGACAAGCGTTTAGAATCAGCTTTGTCTTATGTTACGTCCTTGCGGAGACGTAAGTTGCTCGACGTGAGCCTAAGACAATGAGGCAATGACTAGCCAAGAGTTCAAGGGGTTTCCGTATTATGAGTAGACACTCGTAATGATGGTCAAAGGTTCCTGTGGGTTCAAGGTGGTTCAGTGTTACAGTGACTCGGTGGTTCGATGAGGCTTTGCAGCCAAACAATGGAAGAGCAGAGGAGACAGTGTGATTTGCAAGATAAAGACGAAGACAAAGCTGGGGTACAAGCGGATACGAGCTACGTCTTATATACCCGATAATAAGTAAAGATGAGTCGGAAGAGATGAGTCATGTATGAGTCATTGTAATAGTACAGCCTTCAGGGCATACGGAATGAGTCATTGTATAGCAGTATGAGTCAGTGGTAGTGGGTCATAACAAAGGGATGACTGATTAGAGAACAAGGGATGAGATAGAACAGATAAGCGTATGTCAAAAGGAATGAGTAAGAAAGAAAACGAGTGTCCGGACATGTTATGGTTATGACACATGCAAAGAATATCGTGCCGCGAGACATCGTGTGATAAGAATATGTTCGGGTTGCACGTGACTGTGGGAAGTTCCAGTCATGTGACCGGGTCGGGCTTATGCCCATGCCGGCTTATCAGAAGCCAAGGTCGTTCCAGGCCCTTATCTTGGGGTTCTGATGGATATTTCTGATGGACTATTATTAGTGTTATCTCCTTTGTGTGAGTCATCCTGACTCTTATCACTGATGGCCCTTAAGGCTGTTCGCCTTGTGTTGTGGAGCCTGTGGAGTATCACTGATGGACAGATCTTATTGGAGGATAAGCCATATGCTTATCTTTGTGACTCATAGTTTAGCTTGGGACTCAGGTTGAAACCCAGTCCTTTGAGCAGTATATAGAGTAGCGCTTTGGACAGTACGGTCCTTAGCTTTGTATTCTCATACCACCTCATGACTAGCATGGTTGGTCCCTGTTAATGCATTGCTGTTCTGTCACGTGCGGAGCACGTGTCATGGCCAGTGGTATTACCAAGCCGATGAAAGTGTGATTTGGGTTGCCTGTGAAGGCTGAAGACCCCCCTGAAGTGCGGTTCACTGAAGAAGAAGACGAAGAGTCTCTGAGGTTGGACGAAGATGAGACATACGAGGTCACGCGAATGTTGAGTACAGATGATCATTTCATTGTGGACAACAACACTGGCGACGTTATCCGTCTAGGCATGATGAAGTCTGAGTCACATGATTAATCATGTGATCAGCAACCCCCAGATCCCCCAGGTCAAGGGATGCGGATCTAAAGGATAAGTCATGGGGGAATGGTTTCCTCAGGTCGAGTCATAATTCCTGAGAAGGGTTGGATGCGGAATTCCCAACCATGGTTAGGCTTTGTCCTGTTTGGGTTCTTTCTGATTGGAACATTCTGATGTTGCCTTATGGCTGTACTTATCATGCGCTGATGTTGCGCCGTACGATTATTGGACGATAGTGAGTCATGTCAAGTATTATCTCTGACTCATGTTGTGTTATCACTGACTCGTGATGGGGCCTTCTGCCTCATGTACTGTATGTTGCCTGGGTTGTTATCCCTGATGGCTGATTGGACGATACGATATGGTATGATACCTGTTCACCTTTGGGACTCAGTTTAGGAGTCAGCCCTGTAGTGTATATAAGGTGCTCTGTCTTGATAGACGAGACCTTATCTTCGTTGTCTTGAGATCTACCTTGAACAATAGAAGTGTTGGCTTGTAGTGCCTGCTCCTCTCATCTTGTTGATCCTTGTGTGGTCTGTCCTCTCATCTCTTGAAGATCCCTGTTGTATCCTTCCAGTTTAAGGCGAAGCCCTTGTCATTTGGTTCGTTATTCGTGTTCGATCATAGTTATTCAACTGCTGTCAGTCTGTTCTTGGATCAAGGTCTATCAAGAGTTCCAAGTCGGAACAACGTTTGGTAGAAACGTTACATGTTCACTCTTTTGTTCCTCTTGTCTTGTTGTCCCTTTGTGGACTCTATCTATGGCTGTTCCCATTGTTTGGGCCAGTCCTCATCATCACTTGGCTATTCCAGGAATCATTCGGAGTAGCGTCAGCTCTTGTCATCGACACGTGTTCCAGTGCTGCAGTCCAAGGTGGTACTGAAGGTAACGTTGGGCAGAAACGTTACATATACGCCTTGCATTGGTGATGTTGCTCCTCAAATCCATCCATTGCCACCGATGCCTGTCCCCCAGCTAGGGTTTCTGCCACGGCAGTATCCTCCAATGCCACCGTTTCATCCTGGCCAGCCTGGTGCGGTTGGTGGTGGTCAGTATGATGGTACTGGCCAGAGAATGGGCCCACCTCCTTTTTACTACGGTATCCTGCCGCCACCTCCATTCAACCACTACGGTGACATAGCACCGTGGGGGCACCATTACCCTCCTCCACAAGCACCTATCCAGCATCCCGGTAATGTGCAAGTCCACGTTCCAGTCCAAGTCCATGAGGAGCGTGCACTCGTGGGGGCCATCCAGGCTGCACGTGTGGACCCGCCAGTGTTGAAATCATATCCTAATGAACGGGATAAGGATGGTGGTGAGTTACATCAGCTTGAATCAGGAAAAGCTTACTGCTAATGCGCTGTAAGCCTGGATCATTCCCATTGAGATCTACGAGGACAACATGAAGCGCAAGATGATGTCCACCACTAACATGGAGTGGAAAGAGTTTAAGAAATGCGTGTTTGCACGGTTAGACTCGGTGGACGTGTGACTGCTCTATCAGATCAGTAGCGATGGCCCTACATGGTCACAGCTTACCTGTGAGGCTGACTTCATAGCAGCTATGGTCCATGCAGCAGATAAAGCTCTTGTAGCACGGACACAGGTTGTAATGATAGATATCAAGAATAAGGTTAGTAAAGTTTCCCCATGGTGAAAATGTATGCTTACCCGTATGGTTGTAGTTGGAGAAAAAGAAGCAGCGCGAGATGGCAGCCAAGAGAGAGAAACAAGAATGCAAGGATGACCTACCTACAGGGGTTACGTCGAAAATGATGGATCAGCTAGCTCAACTGAGGCAACTAGAGGCTCACCTATACTGTGCCACTCATTCTTACCCTGGAAAGAAAGTCTTTTGTTTCATTGAGCAAGGGAACGACAGCATCAAAGGGGGGCACCAGGAGCTCTCAAATCAGGAGATGACACTGTGGGCTAAATACATTGCGAGTCAAACCAAAAAAAAAAAAGGAAGAATGCAACAAGTAACTTACGAGGGTTCAGGAACGTGGCTATGCTACCATACATTGCCGACCAAATGTCAAAAATCTGGACTATCCACCAATGAAAAAGTCCAAGGTGGCGCCAGTGGACGGTCCTGTGATGAAGGGGAATGGCAATCCAGATCCCTCAAGTGCTGAGGAGACTGTCAAAAAAGAAGAGTTGTCGGAGACTTCGAGTGCTCCAGACCATCAGCCGTTGGGGCGCATGATACACATACGCAGATCCTGCAAGCGACTCGTGAACATCCTGACAGTCTGTGTTGTTACTGGAAGGCTACCGACGACAAAGGAAGTACTTACCTTGATTGACTCCGAGTTCCCATCCACTGAAGAGCCCTTCGTGGATTCATGTGGTGACCTGGTTGTGTTTGATATTCACGATGCCCTGGACATCTACCAACAGGAAACACTCTTCTTGGCCACCTTTGGCACTCTCAGGCGAGGCGGCGCAGCCCAACTCCATCAGTACACACACGACAACATTCTCTTACCACTTGACATGTTGGAGTCCAAGCCTGACTCGGTCGACTTCGACAAGAAGTCAACAGATGACTGAAAGGTATTTGGGTGGCAAGAGAAAGTGGAGCTGGGACTTGAGGAAGAAAGGATCATTGAGGTAGAGAGTGAGGACAAGGTGGAGGAGGTGGGTGATCACTCGAGCTCATTTGTCAAGGAGATTGAGGGATTGGAGGTGGGATACACGACACAGGAGGAGGTCTAAAATTTTCGATGTCCGCTGTCTCACGCCACAGCCTGGACAGTCATGTGACCAGTCACTCCCTCGCTTGTTGTAGCATTTCCACTAAACGCTGATCCGACTTGGATCTGTGGGCTTTCCTGTATCAACACTCAGAAGGTCCCCTTATAAGGCCAAACAATGGTGATAGCCTAACACACAAGTTGGCAATAAGATGAGAAGATAGTCACAGACAAGTGACTCTGCTATAAGAATGCTTTGCTAGTCCCTGAGACAGCCATGGGATAGCCATGGCTTACATAATTGATACTCCAACCGACACTTAGAGTCTTAAATCATTGATACTCCAGCTGACGTTGGCCGACGCATGAGATTCTTCATGTTTCATACTCCAGCCAATGTCGGCTGAAAAGTGGGCAGTCCGCCAGCCTTATTTGATGGGAAACAATGATAGAAGAGTATAGGCGATATGGAGGATGGACAGGCGGGCCACCTGACACCCATATATGACTGGATATGAAACTTCAGCTGATGTTGGCTGAAAAAGTGGGCCACACGCCATTGTTATTTGACTGAAAACATTGATTTAAGAGTTTGGGTGTAATACAAGGTATGCAGGATGTACATGCGGGCCACCCGACCTCCATACATGACTGGAAATGATCAAATTAAAGTATAGGTGCTGTGTTAAGTATTTGGGAGATATGAGCAGTACATCAAACCATATATTGTGACTGCATGGATTGGGGGCACACACAAGACATGATATGATGAATGCAACGTCATGGAAATGTGATAGTATGGAAGGAATACCATATGAATACATCTCCATACATTTCTGGAACCTAGCAACTTGATTGGTATGCTTATGCATCAAGTCATGGCTTTGCCTTGCCAGGCTTCCATGCAATGATAGACATATGTGGATCTCAATCCATTGCACATATGCACACATTGAGATAAAGCATGATCATGAACTAGGACATGGAGTTGAATGGTCCACCACCATTGCAATGGGACATAATGACTGAGACAGCTATGCTTATGTATGAATGCATGGCTTCACTTGGTCCGCCAGCCTTCCAATGATGGCTATAGGTAGCTTTTAATCAGTTGCACAAATGTACACATTGAGATAGAACAGGATCATCTACTAGGACATGAAGGTACATGGTCCACCCTCATTGCAATGAGGACATAACAACTGAGACATCGATGCTCATGAATCAACGCAAGGCTTCCCTTGGTCTGCCAGCCTTGCAATCATAGGTATAGATAGATGTTAATCAGTTGCTCCAATGTACCCATTGAGATAGAGCAGGATCATCTACTAGGACATGAAGGTACATGGTCCACCCTCATTGCAAGGAGGACATAACAACTGAGACATCCATGCTTATGAATCAATGCAAGGCTTTGCTTGGTCCGCCAGCCTTGCAATGATAGCTATAGGTAGCTGTTAATCAGTTGCTACAATGTAAACATTGAGATAGAGCATGATCATCTACTAGGACATGAAGGTACTTGGTCCACCCTCATTGCAATTGGGACATAACCACTGAGACAGCTATGCTTATCTATCAATGCAAGGCTTTGCTTTGTCTGCCAGCCTTGCAATCATAGCCATAGGTAGCTGTTGATCAGTTGCAAAAATGTACACATTGAGATAGAGTAGGATCATCTACTAGGACATGAAGGTACATGGTCCACCCTCATTGCAATGGGGACATGACGACTGAGACCATTATCCTTAGGTATCAAGCCACGGCTTTGCCTCATCTGCCAGGATTGCAATGATAGCTATATGTAGATGATAATCAATTGCACAGATGCACACCTTGAGATGGAATATGATCATCTATCAGGACATTGAGTTGAATGGTCCACCCTCATTCCTATGAGGACATAATAACTGAGACAGTATACTTATCCATAATTCTAAGAATGGCACCCCATGTGAAGACATGCCTTGGTAAATGAGTACATGCTAGCATTCAGTACATCAGTGCAATGGATTCAGATGTATCCATATCTATGATTGCAAGTATGGCACCCCAGGAGAAGCCATGTCTTGGGACATGAGTACATCCTGTCAATATATAGGTCTGTGCAATTATCTATATCTATGATTGCTGAAATAGCAGCCTACTTGCCAGCATGTTATGTCAAATATGTCCATGCTATCATTCTGCATGTCAGTGAAGTAGATTGAGATGTATCCATATCAATCTTTGCAAGCAGGGTGCTCCACTCTGTGTCCCAACCACCAACATGTTATGTCAAATAAGTAAAGGCTATCATTCTGTCTGTGAGTCCTGAGCATTGAGGTGAATCCATCTACATCATTGCAAGAGGGGTGCTCCACTCCAAACTATGTCTTGGTGAATGAGTATATAATGTCTCATTCTGTATGTCAGATCAATGGATTTAGATGTATCTATCTCTGTCATTGCAAAAGGGTGCCCAACCTGCCAGCAAGTTATGTCAAATAGGTTCATACTATCATTCTGTATGTCAGTCCAATGAATATAGATGTATCTATATCTATCATTGCAGAAATGGTGGCCCACCTGCCGGCATGTTATGTCAAATATGTTCATGCTATCATTCTGCATGTCAGTCAAGTGGATTGAGATGTATCAATATCAATCATTGCAAGCAGAGCCCTCCATTTGGCACCCCACCCGCCATGATGTTATGCTAACTAGGTTGATGCCATCATTCTATATGTAAGTCAAGGGCATTGAGATGTATCCATCTCCATCATTACAAGAAGGGCGCTCCACTTCTAACTATGTCTTGGCACATAAGTATACTATGTCTCATTCTGTATCTCAGTTCAATGTATTTAGATGTATCTATATTTATCATTGCAGAAATGGCGGCCCACCCACCAGCATGCTATGTCAAATATGTTCATGCTATCATTGTGTATGTCAGTCAAGTGGATTGAGATGTATCCATATCAATCATTGCAAGCAGAGCACTCCATTCAGCACCCTGCCCGCCACCATTGTTATGATCAACCGTTCGGGCGGGTAAGCGAGATGACGAGTCGCTCTCGAAGCTTACCCATGTACTATTATGCCTCCCTCTTCGCTTCTTACTCATGTTGCTGTGTTCGCTTACTGAGGCATCGTCCACCTTACTCATGATTACTATGTGGATTACTGATAGTTATACGACGGCTTATTGATAGTAGTAGTAGTGGCGGTATTGCTGACGAAGGCATACCACCGGCGTTACTTATAAGGCAGCTGTCGACTGATGTGGTCGGCAGCTTTACTCTCTTGTGTTCTCAACCGAATCTACTCAGGTTCTTCTCTAAAACCCCAGTACGAGGATCGCTCCCTTAGGAAGGCACTTTCAGGTGTCCTTATCCAAGACGTCACGCCTGTGTGTGGAGACTCGTGTTGCTAAGTCACTTCTTCATTCCACCGCGTAGTTCAGCCTAAGTCAGGCTTGGGTCCAGCACGACCATAACAACCATGTTATGTTAAATAGTTTGATGCCATCATTCTATTTGTAAGTCAAGGGCCTTGAGATGTATCTATCTCCATCATTGCAAGAAGGGTGCTCCACTTCAAACTATGTCTTGGTACATAAGTGTACTATGTCTCATTCTGTATCTCAGTCCAATGGATTTAGATGTATCTATATCTATCATTGCAGAAATGGCAGCCCGCCGGACACCATGTTATGTCAAATAGGTCCATGCTATCATTCTGTATGTCAGTGCAATGGATACAGATGTATCCATATCTATGATTGAAAGTATGGCACCTCAAGCAAAACCATGTCTGAGTGCATATCTTACTATTCAAGTCAGAGAAATTGATCCAGATGTATCCATATCCATGATCTCAAGAATGGTGCCTCAGGTTCAGCCATGTCTTGGTAAATGAGTACCTGCTATCACTCTGCACATCAGTGCAATGCATACAGATGTATCCATATCTATGCTCACAAGACAGGCGCATCAGGTGAAGCCATATCTTAGTACATGAGTACATCATAGAATGCCTGTACTTTGATATGATCATATCCAGTCATATATGGGCATCAGGTGGCCCACCTTTACATCCCACATACTTATTATATCACCTAAACTCTTCAATCTATGTTTTCAATCAAATAATCATGGTGGGTGGCCCACTTCTTCAGCCTACATCAGCTGGATTATCATTTCCCATCATATATGGGCATCATTTGGCCTGCCTGTACACCCTGCATATCACCCACACTCTTATATCATTGTTTCTCATCAAATAAAGCTGGCGGACCACCCGCTTTTTCAGCCAACGTCAGCTAGAGTATGAAACATGAAGAATCTCACGCGTCGGCCGACGTCAGCTGGAGTATCAATGATTTAAGACTCTAAGCGTCGGATGGAGTATCAAATACATAAGCCACTGCTATCCATCATGTGCCTGAGAGGAATACAGGTGGAAGTCAAAACAACTAAGCTAACAACTACTGGCGAAACCTGCCAAGTACTTATAGTACTCCAAGACAGTAATCAAACTGAGCTCGAACTATAAACAAGATAACACCTACGACCTAATCTGCCAATAGGAATAGTCCATCAAGCCACAGGGGCTTATCATGAAACATACAGTACATGAGGCATAAGGCCCCACATGAGTCAGAGATAACAAGATAATGAGTCACAGATAAGAACACCATATGACTCACAAATGACATCACAATCCAAGATAACAAGATAACAAATGTTTCAGCACAATACCAGTGCATCAGAACCTATTCCATCAGAATTGACCCATAAGGGAATTGTCCAGACCTTCGGCTATCGGGAATTCCACATCCGACCTCATGCCTACCATGGTCACATTATACAAAGCTCCAGAACCTTCCATCCTTGAAGTCCCATGACTTATAGCTTAGGTCAGATACGAGGCATGACCCGGCACCTCACATGACCAGATCACGTGACCTTTATCCTTCCTGTAATACTTGTGCCAGCATCTGAGGACGACTCATGAATGAGCATTCCACTCACTAACTGGCGTATGCGCAACGCTTCATCTTCCTCCACATAATAGTCTTCTTCTTCCGCTTCTGGCCATCCATCAGCCTGGGCCCATACAAGAGCGCATACCTCCTCTTCTTCTTCACAATATTCTGGTTGTCCGGCTACCCATGTGTGTTCTTCAGGGTAGTCTTGGCAGTTCTTCCAGTGTTCATGTCTGCACTTGCGATGTTTGGTGGTGGTGGAGGGTTGAATGATGTCACCACATGACACTCGTTGTGCAGAACATTGAAGTCGATGCTGGTGCGGCGTGTGCCATGCTCCCACACACTATACCCACTCAAAAAAATTACTTCATTCCGTCCTGTCATCACTTAGTTACTGTAACGTTTCCACTAAACGTTGGTTCGACTTGAACCCGAAGGCTTTCCTTATACCACTTCTAAGTCAAGCGCACGGCTTGCAACCTAGGAACGACTTGAAAAGGGCGAATAACCACAGATGGTCCCCTTATACGACGTCACTTGAAGATAACTCTTGACACAAGTGAAAGATGAGAGAAGAATAGTCACAATGACCAATGACTCTGCTATAAGAATGCTTGGCTATGCCTGAGAGGAATACAGGTGGATGTCCAAGACAACTAAGCTAACGACTACTGGCGAACCCTGCCAACTACTTATAGTACTCCAAGACAGTATTCTAACTGAGCTCGAACTATAGTAAACACGACTCACGACCTAATCTGCCAATGAGAATTGTCCATCAAGCCACAGGGGCTTATCATGAAACATACAGTACATGAGGCATACGGCCCCACATGAGTCAGAGATAAGACAACCATATGACTCACAAATGACATCACGACATAAGATAACAAGATAACAAGTGTCTCGGCGCAATACCAGCGCATCAGAATACTTCCATCAGAATCGACCCATACTGGGAATTGTCCAGACCTTCGGCTATCGGGAATGTCGCCTCCGACCTCGTGCCTACCATGGTCACATTATACAAAGCTCTTCCATCCTTGAAGTCCCATGACTTATCGCTTAGGTCAGATACATGCCATGACCCGGGACTACACGTGACATAATCACGTGGTCTTCATACTTCCTATTCGTCCTGCTGTGGAGGTGCCAGCACTGGAGGGTTCTGCATGAACTAGCATTCCACTCACAAGCTGGGCGATCCTCAACGCTTCTCCGTCTCCAACGTAGTCTTCTTCGTCTGTTCCTGCAGCCCACACAAGGGCGCGCACTTGTTCTTCTTCGTCATACTCGCGGTCTTTGCCTACCCATTTGTGTGCTTCAGGGTAATCTTGGCAATTCTTCCAATGTTCATGCATACAACGACGCGTCTTTACGTTGTCCGAAGGCGAGACGATGTCAGTACGTGACAGTTACATATTAGAGTATCACACAACACATTTTGTCCATTGAAAAAATAAAAAGGCGTCGATCAAATCAACTGGTTCCATAACTTCCATTTCGCGTCCACGGTATTGGTATATGAGACAGGCAGTAATTGTATCAGTCGTATCAGTCCGGGTGAGTATACCCACAGTGTTTGTACCAACCCCTCGCCTTCTCTGTCGTGACCAAATGAACCACCTGCCAGAGCGCGTTGTAAACCAAACCCTCATTGGTCTCCATATCAACATTCACGCATTCACGATTCACGCGCAGCCAGGCCTTGATGCTTGAGAAAGACAATTCGATTGGGTTGAAGTCGGGTGAATACGATGGGAGGTACAGCAGCTGCATGCTGCGTTCCTCAATCATCTCCTGAATGCCGGCGACTTTGTGAATGGAAGCATTGTCAATAACAAGTACAGAATTAGGGAGTGGGAACTTGTTCATGTGTGGGAGTAACCCCTTGATGAAACAGCAAAAATGTTCTCCGGTGATGGCATTCTCAATGACCTCCAGGTGGAGGATACCATCCAGGGAGAGAGCAGGGAGGATAGAATACTTCGCCCCCCAAAACTGGAATTCATGTCAAGTTGCACATTCTCCACGCCTTGACCATGCGTAAGGCCTCCTCAATGTGAGCCGGTTGAAATGGCTCTTGTCGGCAAAGATGAGTTGTTCGGGGCAGTAGTGGGTGTTGACAATGGTCCTAAATTCCTCACGATCTTGCTCATTTCGCTCCAACGCAGGCCATGTGACCTACAGTAGTTGGTAGTCAGTGTCTTAAACCAAGAAGAAAGGAAAGGGATGCACTGTTTTCATAGTGTAGCCCTCCCATTGGAGTGAGCGTGCAACAGTTTGCACTGACACTTCCATACCACAAATGTTGCGTTATCACCTAACGCTTGCCTGACTTAGGCAGAGATTGAAGAACGTGGCACTGAACAACTTAGCAAATGCACAGAGCGACCCCACTAGTCCTCTTTCTAGGAACTAGGGCTGTACGGAGACAGGCTCAATAGTCAGCCGATCGGAGGGCGACTTGAGTAGACAGACAGCTTGTTGAAGAGCAACAAGTAGAAGAGACGGGAGACAAGTACAGATTTGAGAGTGATAGTCAAGAAGACTAAGCTGAAGGCTTCGTCTTCTAGAGCACTAGCTTATATACAAGTACGTGCTGGCTTTGAAGCGCAGCTACGAGTATAGTACAAGTCATAAACCCTAGTACAACTATCCTAGTGGTGAGTAAGTCCAAGTACAGGGATCCTTGGAATCAGTAAGCCAACTACACAGATGACACAACAACATGACAAGATATATGTTACGTGCAAGCTGCACGTGAGCCTGACTTAGGCAACATAGGAGCGAACACGATGACTTAGCAAATCCTCAAGCACGCAGGCTGAGTAATCATCTCAACGCTCGAAGGCGGAGTTCGGGTGTTTCACTAAATACAAGCGCGGTTGTATTTAGACTTGCTTGTTCTTGACTCCAACGGCTGAGGCCGACAAGGGGAGAAGATGAAGCCAAGACCAATTGATTCAGAAGGGGAGAAGTGTACAAGAAATCCAAGCTGCCGATGACATCAGTTGACAGCTTCCTTATAACGGTCCACTCTCACTAGTGGTGCCGCCACTACTACTATCATCAGTCATCATACAGTAAGACATCAGTCATGCTACTACTACCATCAGTCATCGCCTAGTAAGCGCATCAGTCATTGTATAGTACATTTATAAATCCGTCCATTGGATAGGTAAGCTCCAGGAACAACTTGTCATCCTGCTTACCGCTCGCGCCATTACATCACCCCCTTCACAAGGGTGAGCGCCCACGCTCCACTACCCAGTTGGTTACTGTTGTCAGTCCAACATCTGTCTCGTGTTCATCCCGCACCCATCTAAGGGCATGCGCATGCCCTAGTCTTGTCGCCGAATGCCGCGCTCGGTCGACGTGGACGTAGATATCGTCCTCCAGCTTCTTGATGGCCGCCTCAAGCTCTGCGATGACCTCCATGGACGCGCGGTAGTGTCTCACCTCAGCTTGGAGGGATATATCCCCCAACCTAGCGAGAGCCTCGTCTACCTGGCGCTTTCCACGGAAGTCAGCGTGGAAGTACTGTAGCTCGTCTCTGGAATACTCAGCGGCGGGGCCCATGTCTCTACACGGTTCGGCGTGGATGTCGGCTCGGTAGATGGGCGAATATCGCCCCATCGTCCCAAACACCTCCAGGTTATTGAGCATCCGAACCCACACATACTTTGCGGGGATGCATCGTCCTTCGTGTTTGATCACCATCGGTACCCAATTCATCCCATTGTTGAGGATGAATCCGCCTGGGGTAGGCGATATGGCACGGAGAGGGATCCGCGTCGCATGCGCTCAGCGCATAGCGAATGGTGAGGGGTCGCGCTCTTCCCGATAGGGGGGTAGGCCCCGGGCCTCGTATCCCGCTTCGGCCGTTGGTCCATAGACAACAGCAGTTGCAGGTGGTCGTGATGCCTCATCACTGGCTTCGCCGGTAAGAACTCGGACTTGGAAGGGAGGTACAGGGACAGGAGTGCAGTGGCAATAGTTTGGGGGATTGTCGCACTGGACGCAGACAACCCGAGCGGCGTGGTAGGACTCGTCACTGTTGTTGTCTTCATCTTCACTGTGGGTGTCGTGGTAGGTGTTGTTGTTATCATCATCTTCGTTGTCGCTGCTGATGTAGTCGACCGCGGTGGTCGAGGTGTTAGCGGTGGAGGGCTGGAGGATGCTTGCCTCATCAGCAACCGTATCCTCATCCTCCTCTCCGCTGCCGTCCTCTTCACCACCTGATCCTGCCTCCACGCTGCCATTACCTCCTTCAAGAGGCCGTACTCCGTCCTCATCTTCCTCCACTCGGCTGCTTGCGGGTGTGGGGAATCGCCTGCGAGCCTTGGCCAGGTCTCGGGCGGCTTGGTCGTTGTTGGCTGCTGCTCGGATGTGCTTGAAGGCAGAGCAGTATTGATCATCGACGTTGTTATTGGTGTCATAGGTGGTGAGGGTGTTAACCTCAGGAAGCTCGATGTTGATAACGGTGAGTGGGACATAAGACATTTCAGTGGGGACTGATGAGGTTGTTTGTTCTGTCGCTCCTGCTTTTATGTGAATCTTGGCTTGCGGGTTAGACTGTTTGAACTTCCTTATCTCTTCGTCCGCATGGACATCGTCCCATGGGACCCACTGGTTATCTGAGTCGGCGTAGCCTTTCCACTTGATCAGGTATTGTAGCTTGCGCCCGCGCCCATATCTTCTCGAGTCTAGTACCTTTTCGACCTTGTATTCTTCCACGTCTCCTATCAATTCTGGTGGTGGGCGTTGATAGTTTACGCCATGAGTCAGCATTTCTTTGTAAGGGGTAAGGAGATCTGTGGGGAAGACATCATGGATGCTCCACTGCATGGGAAGCTCGAGTCGATAGTTGATGGGAGACATCACCTGAACAACCTGGAATGGTCCGTGCCTCCTGGGCGTAAGCTTCATGGTTGGCTGGTTGGTTCGCAGGTGACGTCCATCTAGCCAGACCCTGTCCCCTATTTGATATTTGGGGGTGTCACGATGTTTAACCCATGACTGTTGTGCGTGGTGCATCTGTTCCTGCGCCTGGTTCCTTATCTCTTTTAATTGTTCTAGCCAGGCCCCGACTCGTGGTATTGGTGATTTCTTATCTGTCCAGTTAGCAAGAGGGTGGTAGCCCATTAGCAATCTGAACGGAGTCTCGCGTGTGGACTCGTTAGTCCAATTGTTGTGTGCGAATTCTGCAAGCGCTAGATAGTTGGCCCAGTTGTTCTGTCGTTCATTGGCCCAAAATCTGAGGTATTGTTCCAACCATTGGTTGGTTCGCTCTGATTGTCCGTCTGATCGTGGGTGGTAGGCCGTCAAGATGTTTTGTTGTATCCCCAGGACTCGACATAGTTCTCTTGTGAATTTCGATGCAAACCGGGGGTCCCTGTTGCTAATAATTTTTGATGGTAGTCCAAACCGCGCGACGACGTGTTTGGCGTAAAGTATCGCGGTTTCTTTGCCTGAGATTTCCTCTCTACATGGTATGAATATGGACGCTTTCGAGCAGTCGTGGTCAGTGACTGTGAGTACGGAGTCGTACCCCCATGATACCGGGAGTTTGGTGATGAAATCTAGCGTGACCACCTCGAATGGTGTTGCTTCTGGTTTTGGGAATATTGGTTGTAGTGGTGCTTTCGTTTTTTGTGTATTGACCTTGCACCGCTGACATTCGGCGCATCCACGAATGTATTCGGCGATGTTGCGCTTCATCATGGGCCACCAGTCGTGACGCTCCACTAACTGTGTTGTCCGGTTTATTCCTGGATGGCCATGAACGGGGGGGTCGTGATGTGTGGAGATTACTTCTCTGATTTCTTTCACTGTTCCCGTCATGACAAGTCTTTGTCCTTGGTACCACCAGAGCCCATCCGCTTTTGTTAATTTGTGGGGATCGACCCACTTGTGTATTCTTTGTTCGTCTTGTTGTGGGGTGATTGCAGTAGTTCGTACGAATACTTCGTTTGGCAGTACAACGACATCCTCGTTGTCTTTCTCTCCTTGGTCATAGTCGGGTCATCGAGACAGAGCATCGGCTCGTCCATTGGCTGTTCCCTTGACATGATGTATCTCGAAGTTGTATTCTGCCAGCTCCAGTACTTCCCTTGCGATTCGTTGACTGATTTTCTGAGGATCTCACCAGTATCGAAGGTTAAGATGGTCCGAGAAGATGCGTACTTTGTGCGGGGATCCTGCTAGTAGATGTCTCCAGTTCTGCAACGCTTTCACGATGGCCAGTAGTTCGAGATTATAGATGTCATAGTTGCGCTCGGCTGCGTTGAGTGTCGCCGAGTAGTATCCCACCGGATGTCGCTTTCCATCTGCTTTCTTTTGAAGTAATACCGCCCCAACTGCGAAGCCCGATGCATCGACTTCTAGATCAAACTGTTGGGTCTGATCGGTGTGTGCGAGAATGGGTTCCGTGGTAACCCGTTGTTTGAGCGTGTTGAATGCTTTTTGCTGTCTTATGCCCCATTGCCATGGTTCGTCTTTACGTGTTAGCTTGTTTAGTGGTTTGGCAATGGCGGCGAAGCCTCTGATAAACTGCCGATAAAAGTTGCAGAAACCAAGAAATGAACGTACGTCCTTTACTGAAGATGGCGACTGCCAGTTGCGAACACCCGAAATTTTAACAGGGTCCATACGTGTTACCCCCTCTTCAAGGATTACCCCCAGGTAATCAATACTAGAGGCATTGAAAACACATTTTTCTGGTTTGAAGAATAGGTCGTGTTGTTGTGCCACCGCTAGTACGTTGCATACGGCTTCTTGGTGTCTTTTGAGCGAAAATGGCTGTCGTTTGGTTGCTATGGCGATGTCGTCCATATAGACCCGGATTGTTGTTCCGGTCGCCTCATGTTTCACTATAGTCGGTCGATAAATGTCATTCATGAAACTTTGGAATGTGGCCGGTGAGTTGCACAGGCCAAAATACATGACAGTGGGTTCGAAGAGTCCGCGTCATGTTTTGAACGCGGCCTTGTGTTCGTCCCCTTCTTTGATTCGAATGTTGTTGTATCCTTGTCAGACGTCTAATTTGCTGAATATTTGTGCTCCTCCGAGATCCCTGATTAGGTCATCAATAAGGGGGAGTGGGTATTGGTTGCGTATCGTCCATTCGTTTATTTTCTGGTAGTCCTGCACCGGTCACAGCTTTCCGTCCTTCTTTTTGATGAAGAAAAATGATGATGTGTATGGGGATTTCAAAGGACGGATGTATCCCTTCTCTACTTGTTCATTGATGAAGTCGTCGAGCGCCGCGTCTTCGACCCTTGTCATTGGGTATACTTTACAGTCGATTACGTCCGGTGCCCCTTTTTTGAAGTCAATGGCGTGATCGCAACTTCGTTTTGGTGGGAACCTCTTTGCTTCTTCTTCGCTGAATACCTTCATAAAACGTTGGTATTCCTTCGGTATGCTGACTTCTTTGGTGTATTGTTTGGCGTCGACTGCAAGTTCGACCACCGATTGTCGTCCATGTACTTGCTCCTCTAGTTTCGTCACTATTTGTTCCTTTGTTTCTGTGGTGAACATTCATGACACTTTTGCGTCGTTTCTTTCTTTGTCGAGCAATCTTGCCAGGACTGCTCTTTTGTCGTTTGGGTTGACTGATCGCAGCACTATAGGGAGTTGTTTTTCGTCGATGGTGGCATGACGCCAGCTGAACCTTGGTTCATAAGTTGCAAGCCATGGATATCCCAGTAGTATGTCTTCTCTGCCAATGTCAGTGACGAGGAAGCGCATTTCTCTTTGAGCTCCTCCTGTTTCCACGTTGAGCGTAAGGTAGTGCGTAATCTGCCCCGCTTTATTAGTGGTATTGTCGATGTTGTAGATATTTTTGGGCTTATCTAATGCCTGTTGTCCCAGACCCATCCGTTTGACGAATTGTGGATGAATGAAGTTGTCAGTGGCTCCTGAGTCCACTAACGCTTTGATGTCGGCCATATTGTAACTTGCACGAATTGACACTGGTACTCTCATAGAACGGTAGCGCATAATGTACACAGAGTTACAATGTATTGCCCTCACCCAGGCCGTCGGGTTCAGGCACTTCCAAAATCCTGCCCCATCAATTGTTGCAGGACCAGGTCCTTTACTTCTTTATCATCTCCTGCGACTCCTCATAGCCATTCCGCCGCCTTTTCTTCTTTAGTTGGCGCAGTCTCAGTGGTGCGTGTCTGCGTATCGCGGCGTCTTCGAGGTTGCCTGCAATTGTGACTGATATGGCCCATCTTCTGGCAGTTGTAGCACTGCGTTTGGCTGTGGTCTCGTTTGAACTGCCTCTGTATGAATCCTCCACGTGGTGGAAATGGTGGGTGTGGCGGTGGATTGTCGTTTCGTTTGTAGTTCTGAAGCACGTCCTCTGCTCCAGCTAATCGTCCTCGCACTCAATCTGCAGAGGTGTCCATTCGGTCGTCATTGAGTGGTGCGAGCAACTTAGCTAGCGCTCCTGGGGCTCGTCCCGGTTTGAAGGCGTCGAGGTTTCCTCTAACCGTCTGCATGTGAATCCATTTTTGCTGCCTTTTCAAGGCGGATTCTCTCCATTCTTCATAGTTCCAGGGATCATCATGTTGGTACATGGTTTCGTACAGGGCCCGCAGCAATCCTCTTGTGAAGTACTTGAGTGTCTGTTCAGCATTGATGTTGTACCCCACGTGTCGAATGAGTTGTTCGAATAGGGTGATGTAGTCGTCGATCTTTCCATCCTTCATATGTATACCAGCATCGAGCTGGGCCTGTGCTCATTCTTTGCTGAGAACATCACCAAACTGCCTTTGAAAGGCATGAAGCAGGTTTTCCCACAGTCTATTGTCAAATTGATTGGTCCCCGTGGCAACCTCGTTGACAAGCCATTGACTTGCGGACATGACCCATTGGTTAACCGCATTCCCCTGTATGTATGTGAGGAACAACATAGCTTTTTGATATTTATTCAGCATGGCTGAATGGTTGGCGTTGACTCCTGCGTAGACCTCCCATTGGAGGATGAAGGCCTCGGCTTGCGACCTGCTTCCTGTAAATGTTGGTGGTGGGTTACCGATGAATTTATCGTTTCCCCCTTGAGGCACATTATGTGCCACTGCTGGTCCTGCTAGAGGTGGTCCTCCTCCTGGCGGTCCTCCTCCTGGCGGTCCTCCTCCTGTTTGTCGCAATGGTGGGAATGGTCTGTTGTCGGGTGATGGTATTCTATTCCGATCAATTCGGAACTCATAGAACATATTTGGCTCGTCTGGGTTGCTTGGTGCATCAGGGATGTCTGGTCCCATTGCTCGATTGACAGCTTGCATATCTTCAGGTTGTATTGTTTGAACGTGGCCAGTTTGCTCGTTTATGACGAGCCAGGGTGGTGACACTTCTGTCTGAGTCGTCATATAGCTGTATGATATTCCCCTAATTGGTTTGGGAATATGTAACTCAGCTGTTTGCGCGGCGAGTGCGTCTACTTCTGGCGAATGCACTGTGATATTCTCTGGTTCTTCTTGCACGTCTGAGTGGGTTGGAGGTCGCTCACTAGTGTCGCTAGTGGCCGCTGGTGTATGTGATCGTAGTTGAAGTTCTGCCTGAGGCGGCTCAGTGTCGAGATTCAGGTCTTCTTGTCCATCAATTGGTCCTTGTTGATCCACTGGTCGTGTGTCTGTTAGTGGAATGTTGATGTGTAGATCGTCGGCTGCTGGCCGTGTTGCTTCAAAGTAGTTGTTGGTGTTGCTCCACCTGAGTTCCACCCAGCAACAACGCTCTCGGTTGAAGACTACGGGATGGTAGCGTTGCGCAGTGGCTGCTTCTGCGTAGTATCCTGTGTTGTTTTCGTCGGTCCTTCTTGTGTCTGGTACGTGTCGCCACCTGACTCGGCCCACGATATAGCAGGCGGGGGCATCTCGTTCTCTTGACTCAATTTGGTAGGGCTGGAAGTCCCACCCATCTTTGGTGTTAATGGTCGCCACAGTGTTCGATACGAAGAGAGCTTGGATTTAATGTTACGTGCAAGCTGCACGTGAGCCTGACTTAGGCAACGTAGGAGCGAACGCGATGACTTAGCAAATCCTCAAGCACGCAGGCTGAGTAATCGTCTCAATGCTCAAAGGCGGAGTTCAGGTGTTTCACTAAATACAAGCGCGGTTGTATTTAGACTTGCTTGTTCTTGACTCCAACGGCTGAGGCCGACAAGGGGAGAAGATGAAGCCAAGACCAATTGATTCGGAAGGGGAGAAGTGTACAAGAAATCCAAGCTGCCGATGACATCAGTCGACAGCTTCCTTATAATGGTCCACTCTCACTAGTGGTGCCGTCACTACTACTATCATCAGTCATCGTACAGTAAGACGTCAGTCATGCTACTACTACCATCAGTCATCGCCTAGTAAGCGCGTCAGTCATTGTATAGTACATTTATAAATCCGTCCATTGGATAGGTAAGCTCCAGGAACAACTTGTCATCCTGCTTACCGCTCACACCGTTACAGTATAAGTCCATGACCGATTACCACTTACTGTGGTGGTCATACCCAGACAGTAAGTGTCTTGGTGCATTCGTAACAACAAACCTCCTTAAGCTCCACCTGCAGCTCTGAGAGAGCCATATCAGGCTGGCGTTCGATGCAATCACAGAGGAATTGTGTTTGCATCAATGTGAGAATACATGGCCAACCGGGAACATCGGGCTTCTGAGAAACTTCCCCGATTTGCTGGTGAGTCTTTTGCATTCATTTGATGGATCGCACACTGATTCCAGTGTATTCCTGGATCTCTGAATTGTGGACTCCCTGGAGGGACATAGAAAGAGCCATTTCTTTCAGCTCAACGGAAATGAAACACCCAACTATGGTCAAGGAAAAGGGTGGGAGACGAAAAAAAGGACAGATGTTTGAAAGTGGCAGCATCCGAGACATCCGAGATAACTATTCCATAACCCTATTTTTGCAAGGTAACGATAACCAATACTTCCCTTTTTGGACTTAACTATAAACCCAGCTGTCAAAAAATTGGAACTCAGATGTGTACTTATTTTGTCAAGGGGCCCCCCAATATGGATTCGGCTATAGAATTAGGCTGCGCAATGGCAACAGCACCATAGATCTTAGATCATCAATACATCAAGGGGTATGTACAGAGTGTAAGGCTGCGGCAGTCAGGAACCCACACCCCTTATATAAGCCATTTCCCCCCCACAATTGCAGACCCTACTCCTCCAACACAACAGCAATTTCACGGATTCTGGTCTAATGAGAGTTTAGGAGATTGAGTTAGCTCTCATTTGGAAAGAGGGTTTTCTAAATTTCTCAGAATTGGTGGACAAGTAGGGAAAAAATCTTTTATTTGTAAAAACTGTTCTTTTTGTGTTTTTGAATCAAAAGAAATGATGTTCAAAATTCCGTCCAAGTAATTTGTCTAGTCACATGACTTAAACATATGATCTAATCTCCAAACATGTGACTCAAACATATCATGTAATCCTAATATTATGGTGAACTAGAATCCCGTCTCCAGAGACACAGAGCGTCAGGAAATGCCCTGAAAGTCCCGTATCAAACGGGCCTGTGCCCACAAGGCCGAAATGGCACGTCATGCATTGTATCCCATGCACGCAACACCCCCTGTGGCTGACTTCAGTCAAAACGAAGCAGGTGAGCACTCAGCAATCCAGAGGCCAGGGCACACTCACATGATGATCAGGAACCAGTGAAGTGTCAAGCAGCAATGACGTAGACCCGGAACTTGCAAGTTTCTGTCAAAGGTTTAATCTTGAACCTCAAGTTCAGCACATCGGAGATGATGGAGACAGAGACAATGCACCTTCTGCACACCCCGATTCGGATCATGACCATTCCGAAGTGTCAGACATTGTTGAAGAATCAGAGCTGGACCATTTCAGTGCAGTCCTGCAACGTGCTCAGCAAATTGCGATCCAACTGGAAAAGGAGAAACAACATTCAAGAAAACGAAAAACTCCAAAGCAATATAAAGGAAACTCACTGAAGACAATATCCCGGCACAAACGAACCAAATTGCAGCTGGCGGAGAAGGGCTTTCTTGGGGTTTTCGAATTCCTGAACCTTCCGAGGCCAGGTGGCAAGCGAAGTGGGGCTAGTGAGCCAAGTGCACAAGCCACAACCGACCTGACACAAGCAACATCAGCCAAAGGACATCTAATCCGTGAAGAAGAAGAAGAAGACTCACCTGAAGAAGATGCGGACAATGTGGACATGACGATGGCCACTGTGACCGCCGCAGGTGCGACATCGGTCAGCACTGGCCCTGCAAGCCCAACTGGGCAACTGCATTGGCAGCTCGGACTGCCCACATGCATTACAGCTGCAAAAACCATGTCAGCTCATGTGACAGTGGATAACAAAGAGGCAGGTGCGATAAGCTCGGAAGTGACTGTGAGCGCAACAGCACCCGACATGGCAACATCCAACGCAGCGGCATCTACTGAAGATGGGGCAACACCAAATGCGGGTGTTGACTTGGAGGTGGCAGAAGTGGTGGCAGAAGGGAGTGCAGAGGGCAAATGGAACAATCAAGTGTCAGAGGTGGTGAGAGCCTTGACATTAAGGCTGATCTGAACTGATGATTTGCTGGTCCAGGGTGCACGCGTTAACGCTCTATCTGATAATAAAGAAGACATTAGCGACAATGGCGGCGATGGTGAAGATGATGACAAAAACATTATCCATGCAGAGGCTTGTCTCGCGGTCGATGCGATGCTTGAGGACCTGCATCAGCGCCATGTGGAAACGAACACTAGCTCTGCATCTGCTTCTGACCAGGCCCTTGACCTGTGGAACAATCGTGCAGCCTTGCGCACAGCCTGTGTGAGGCTTGGTGAGAAGGGCAAAGAAAAAAACCTTGATGTCATCCTGCGCGCTCGGATTACTGCAATGGTTGGTGTCTTGAATCTCTACCTTGATTCTGGGCTTTCCTACACCTGGAGAAATGCCTCATTAGTTGTTGCGAAGGCCCAGGGACAGGGTCCAACAAATGCACGCAACCTTCGCAAGTGGATTCTCGACTTCGTGCAAGAGGGGCAACTCCCACTCCATCGCTATGGCCAAGGAAGATGGTCTGTCCTCGACGACGAAGACATCTTGCAAAGTCTTCAACTCCAACTTTCGGAGCGTGCAAAGCGTGGGTATCTCAAGGTGACTGATGTCGTAGAGATAGTGTCCAGCCCTGAGATGCAGGGAAGCTTGACGCGAGTTGGGGTTTGCAAGCCAACGATTTCGGAACGGACAGCCTGGGACTGGATGAAGAAACTAGACTGGAGATATGAACAGAAGAGGAATGGGATGTATATTGATGGTCATGAGCAAGTGGATGTGGTGCGTTATCGGAACACATTTGTCGCACGCTGGGCGGAATACGAAAAGCGCTTTCATCAGTGGGACAATGATGGAAATCTTCTCCCGCTCCCCCCAGGCTTTCCTGTCAAAGGCTCTCGCTTTCATCTTATTCTGGTCACACATGATGAATCGACATTCTACCAAAACGATGAAAGGAAGATTCACTGGGCTCATTCAAGTGCAACTCCAACACCAAAAGCGAAAGGCAATGGGCAGTCGCTCATGGTCTCGGACTTCCTGACCGTTGAGTGGGGTCGCCTTTGCCACGAAGAGGAGTGCGTCCATTCCTCCCCTTTTCCCCTTGTCTCACTCACCCAAATGTGCACACAGGGATGTAAAGGCCGACGCACGGATCATATTCAAAGCTGGCAAAAATCGTGAAGGCTATTTCGGTGCGGACGATCTTAGGCGACAAGTCGACAATGCCATCGATATCTTCGAGGCAAAGACAAATGGTTGGGCCCAAGGCCTGTTTCTGTTTGACAATGCACCAAGTCATCAGAAGCGTGCACCCAATGCACTATCAGCTCGGAGGATGGTCAAAAGTAAGTTTTTTTTTGGTTCAGACCGTTGTGCTCATTGATAACCCCTCAGACCCAAAATGCGGTTGGACACCCCATAAGGATGGACCACCAATGCGCGATGGCATCAACCCACGGACAGGTGCACCGCAGCCAATGTATTTCCCCCCCGATCACCCCACCATGCCCGGGTGGTTCAACGGTATGGAGGTGATCATCCGAGAGCGTGGGCTCTGGCCGGAGCGTGGCCTTCCCAGTGAGTGCTTCGGATTCAAATGCCTGGATGGGCACACAGACTGCTGCTGTCACGTGGTGACATCGTTCCGACCACTGCGCAACCCAAACGTCGCAAGTGCACTCATGAGCACTGGAAGAGCTGTCAAGACTACCCCGAAGCACACAAATGGGTATCAAGACAACCGGCATATAGCGAAGAAGAAGAAGAGGTTCGCGCTCTCGTATGGGCCCAGGCAGATGGATATCCTGCGGCAGAAGAAGAAGACTATGCAGTGGAGGAGGATGAAGCCCTCCGTATACGCCAGTTAGTGAGTGGAATGATAGTCCACTCGTCGTCTTCAGACACTGGCACAAGTGTTACAGGAAGAATGAAGGTCACGTGATCTATCACGTGATAGTCCCAGATCATGCCTCGTATCTGGTCTAATCCATAAGTCATGGGACTTCAAGGATGGAAGGTGTGTATAATGTAACGTTTCCTCGGATGCGAGATTCCCGAGAGGCCGAAGAAGATGTCACGTGTAGAAGAGGAGGTCAAGTCCCAGGTCACAGTATGTATCTGACCTAAGCCATAACTCAGGGGACTTCGGTGCTGTATCAAGAATGGAAGATTATGGAAGGTTCTGGAAGGGCCATGGTAGGCACGAGGTCAGAGGCGATTCCTGATAGCCGAAGGTCTAGAGATTTCCTTTTGTGGTTCAAGTTCTGATGGAACAGGTTCTGATGCGCTGGTGTTGCGCCCTGACATTTGATATCTTGGTTTTCTATTGTTCTAGTATTCTGTGATGTCATTTGTGAGTCATGTGTTGTTCTTATCTCTGACTCATGGTTGTGTTATCTCTGACTCATGTGGGGCCTTATGCCTCATGTACTGTATGTTTCATGATAAGCCCCTGTGGCTTGATGGACAATTCCTATTGGCAGATAAGGTCGTAGGTCGTGTTAGTATAGTTCGAGCTCAGCTTTAAAGCTAGCTTGAAAGTACTATATATACTGGGCAGGTTTCACCAGTAGTCGTTAGCTTAGTTGTTTTGGACTTCCACCTGTATTCTTCTCAGGTTCTATTCAAAGCATTCTCATAGCAGAGTCATTGGTCTGTGTGACTAGGATCTTATCTTGTTGCCAACTTGTGTGTCAAAGCTATCACCTTGTTAGGCCATTCCAAGGGGACCTTTTCTGGTTTATCGCCCTTCACGAGTTCTTAGTGGGTTGTAAGCCGTGCGCTTAGCTCATCGTTTGATTCAAGGAAGCCGTCGGATCCAAGTCGGATCAGCGTTTGGTGGAAACGCTACAGCTGCTGCCACCACATTTTATTCAACCAGCCCGACTTCGTGTCACAGAAGTCTCAACTTGAAGAGCTAATTGAGTCGCGCCATCACCTGTGTGACTTCTATCCGAAGTATCACTGCGAACTGAATTTCATCGAGCAGTATTGGGGTGCTGCGAAGCTCAGGTTTCGTGTTGCTGGCCATGCGAAGACCCTCGACAAGATGGAGAAAAAGGTCATTGCCTGCCTTGATGATATCCCCCTACTCCAAATCAGACGGTTCGTTCATTTTCCTTTTGTCCTCTTCTGCATGATCTGATATTTCAAAGGTATGCCAACCGCTCCGCTCGCTTCATTCACGCATATGCACAAGGGCTTTTGGGATCACAGGCCGCATGGGCAAATAGAAGATTCCATAGCCATAGAACTCTCCCACCCGATATGGTTAGGCACATAAAACAGTCCATAGCTAGTACATAGAAATTCCGGTCCTCAATAACAGTTGAACCCTTCGCGTTTTCATATTTTCGAATGCTCAACCCTCGAAATTCGTCTATCCCTAACCTAGGGTTGGGTTTACATAAGGGGGTGTGGGTTCCTGACTGCCGCAGCCTTACCGTCAATCGGCGGGTCGTATAACTCTCACCTGACCGTTGGTAAGGCAGAGGTCACCAGGAACCAGCACCCTTATGTCAGCGATTTTGTACATTTTCTCGCAGCCTCAATTCCCGCACCAAAACTTCAAAATAAGAAAAATCAATTGTAGGGATCAAAGTACACATCTGTAGCTACCATCTGTACAAATTTTAAAAAAAAATATTGAGATTTGACCGAGTTTTTGATAAAATATCCCTTCTTTCACAAAACTCATTTTCTCGTCTTTCTGCCCATTTGTTGGAAGTTAGCGGTCACTTTTGTCACGATTATGTAATGATCACGTGACTTAAGATCCATCGACAGGGTGCGAGGGCACTTGTGTCCTCAGGCTTCATCGCGATGGGTCGGAAAACGCGGGGCCAACTGGCCCGTGCAAAAAGTCTGAAAATCGCACGTCAAACACGATTGAGTGAGTTGGGACGCAGTGGTGAGTCACCGGAGCGACTCACTGGAAGTGGGCTGGGTCCTGACCGCTTGCAGTTGCCGGACCAAGTGACGACCTTGAAGCCAGTTACAACGACGCCGGAGCAGAGCCAGAGGTTACCTGTCCAAGTGGTGACCTCAGCCCTGTGAATACGGAGAATGAAAACGCACCGGGAGCGAGAGATACCCTCGCATCAGAGGATGGAGAGGATGGGACAGATCCCAGTGATCTGTCCGATGGCCTCGATCTTGTCGAAAATACGGCCTTGCAGACGTTCGCATCCACGCTGCAAGAGGCGCAGCGACTTGCGATTCGGCTGGAGAGGGAGAAGGAGAGTCAGAAACGAAGGACGCCGAAGACTTACCGGGGGGACTCGAAGAGGACCCTTTACCGCCGTGAAAAGGCCCGCAAAGCTTTGGCCTTGCAGGGTTTCTTGGACATTAGGTCCTTCCTTGCTTTGAAGAAGGAAGAACGGGAGAGCGGGGGTCAGGAGAGGGGATACGACTCGGAGCGCGAACTTGAAGGCGTTGATACCCGGGGTGCTCAGTCAGGACGATCGGACTCGTCTCCTACTCCTGCGATGGCCGATCGGATGTCATCTGGAGGCTCATTAGTTAATGAAAGTGGGGATGATGACCCCTTACCTTGGCCCATCCATCGCGCGCGGGATCAAAGCGGTGACACCGCTGGTGCTCGTGAACCTGGCCGAGCTGCACACAAGCAATGCCGGCGTGTCCAAACGACCACGGGGGGTGGCTCTGACGAGCTGGTGGACCCCCTCGAAGTGGGAAGGGAGGGCCTGAGCGACCGCACGTGAGGCGGTGATGCCAACGAGATGGGCGATGCCGTTCGTACCCAGGGTCGTGGCCGCATTGGACGCGGGCGATGTGGCTTGGCTGAAGAATCCGAGGAGAGCAGCTCCGAGTCCGAGGAGCTGCTATCACAGTCAGGCGCAGCCAGCCACATGCAGAGCGAGCGCACCGAGGAGCGCACCGAGGCATGCAATGCCACTGGTGCTCTTAGACCTGACGATGTTGCACGGCGCATGCGAATTGACCTCGCCGAAGAGCTTGAGAGTGGTAGCGATGACATTGAGGGCCCCAACGACGGGGGGAATACGAGTTTGGACCCACGCGTTCGAGCCCAGTGTGCCGACGCTGATGAAGCCGATAACGCCTTATGTCGTCCTCAGGCTGAACCGAGCGTGTTATCACGCATTTCGGACTTGGTCCTGGAGCCAGTGCACGAGAGTTCGGATGCTGATAACGGCAATGACTTGGACTTGAACGAAGGAGATGAGGAGCTGCCGGTGGATGTTGTGCTACGGAACTTGAACCCCCAGAATGCCTTGGACATGGCACTTGACGAAATTCGTCACGGTTCAATTCCCACCGATTTGGGACCGTTGACACCTGCCGACAAGGCTCTTGATCTGTGGAATGACCGAGAGAGGCTCCGAAAGGCTTGTGCCTCTCTCTTGGTCATGAGCAAAAATAAAGACTTAGACCCTATTCTTCGGGCACGTCTCACTGGGATGCTTGGGGTGCTAAACCTTTACCTTGACCCAGATCTTTGTTATACCTGGAGGAAATCCTCAGTCATGGTTTCAAAAATTGAAGGAAAGGGTGTGAGTCATGCCCGGAAACTCAGACAGTGGATCCTTGAGTTTGCTCGAAGTGAGGAGCTCCCACTGCCAAACTACAGCCATTCACACCACACAATTCTTGATGATGAGGACATCTCTCAGTTCCTCCAGCTTCAGATAACAGCCCACACCAAGGGATGTTATCTCACAGCATCCAGCATTATCAAGGTCATCACCAGTGAGGAGGTCCAAGAGAAGTTCTCGCACTCTGGGATTACTAAGCCAACAATCTCAGAGCGCACAGCACGTCGATGGCTGCAGAAGCTGAACTGGCGCTATGGCCCCACACAACATGGCATGTATCTGGATGGCCATGAGCGCCCAGATGTTGTTGCATACAGACAAGCCTTTGTTGGGAGATGGAAGGAATATGAGAAGCGCTTTCATTTGTGGGACAATGATGGCAACCTTCTGCCACTGCCAAATGGATTTCCTGTACCTGGTGGCAGGTTTCGCTTGATCTTGGTCACTCATGATGAATCAACCTTCTACCAGAATGATCTTAGGAAGACTAACTGGGCTCATGCAAGCACCAAGGCCACCCCACGTCAAAAAGGAGATGGTCAATCAATTATGGTGTCAGATTTTCTGACTTCTGAATGGGGTTGCTTGTGTGATGGAGAAGAGTCTGTTAAATCCCTATTCATGAGGCCCACTATAAACTAATAATTCTGTTGAGCAGAGAAGCAAGAATCTTTTTCAAAGCTGGTGCTAATCGTGATGGATATTTTGGTGCAGAAAACCTGCAACAGCAGGTTGACCATGCCATTGATATCTTTGAGGGATTGGTAGGAGAAAAGGCTCAAGGACTTTTTCTCTTTGACAATGCCCCTTCACACCAAAAGCGAGCTGCTGATGCCCTATCAGCAAGAAAAATGCCCAAAAGTATTCCTTAATTAGTTTTATTTCTTGCTTACTTCTGCATGGCTGATGTTTTGCATTGCAGATCCCAAAGCTGGCTGGACACCTTTCAAGGATGCACCAAGAATGCGTGAGGGTGTTAACCCCCTAACTGGAGAGTCACAGTCCTTTTACTTCCTTGGTGACCACCCCTCCATGCCAGGATGGTTCAAAGGGATGGAGCAGATTATAAGGGAGCGTGGTCTTTGGCCAGAGGGTGGTTTGCATGCTGAATGCCCAGGCTTCAAATGCCTTCCTGGAAAGACTGACTGCTGCAGCCGGCGTCTTCTCTTTAATCAGCCTGACTTTGTTTCCCAGAAGTCAGAACTTCAGGAGCTCATTGAACGTCGCCACCACCTCTGTGACTTTTACCCCAAATATCACTGTGAACTCAATTACATTGAACAGTTCTGGGGTGCTGCCAAACTTCAATTTCGTACTGCAGGTAGAAGTGCAACAATTAGTCAGATGGAACAAAAGGTGAAGGATTGTCTTGATGGTGTTGACATTAAACAGATCAGGAGGTGAGCATAGATTTTTCATGCCCCAGTCCTGGCATTCTTACTGTCTCTATAGATATGCTAATCGCTCAGCACGGTTTATTCATGCATATGGAGAAGGCTTGTCAGGTGCACAGGCAGTATGGGCTAACAAAAAGTACCATGGACATCGTACCCTCCCACCAGATATGATCAGAGAAATCAAGGCCTCTTTAGCACTGTGATGATGTACTTTAAGTCTTGTTGGAGCCCTTCTTCCCCTCACTCTTATGCTTTCTTTTTTTTTTTGTGTTCATAAAATCACAGTAAATCAAGCAAAATATGCGAGTTTTGTCTTGCTTACATAAGTGTATGTAATACAAACCCTAGGGTTTATTGTGTATGTAAGGGGTGCTGGTTCCTGGTGACCTCTGCCTTAGTGTTTGTTGATCACAGGAACCGTGGGAGCAACACTATGACTCACACTTGCCCTGGTGTTCGGTCCGGTAGATCACCCACCTTTCAAGAGTTCTTAAAGTTCAGGTGTCCCCTTTCCATTGGCAACTGCACCGAAAATGCTCATCATCTCTTTCCCAACATGCAACATCAAAACATTGCGTTAACAACTCTCAGTTTATATTGTTTATCATAAACTGTATCTGCAACACATCCTGAGCTTGATTCTTTGGGAAAGCCCTCCGCTTCATCATGCTTCTTCCTTCATCGCCAAATTTTCTAATTGTGAAAAGAGTGTGTTTCATGGTGGGACTTTTCCGGTCCTCAAACAGAACGTCAGCACTGTGACTTGAAAATTTTGTTTTGTTGCCGTAATCTCATTCCAAGCTTCCTGGTCCTACATAGTTCGTCTTCACGGTGCAGAACTGACGCCACGACACGTTTTGCCGAGACTCCACTGACGTGGGGACGGGGTCTGGATCTCGGACCAGAATCAAGGGTTGTTTCATAACTATCCGAATACATTTGATAGAGAAGCGAAAGGAAGCACATTAGTACCCCATTGTCTTGTTTGAGCAGGGTCTTACCCAGATAAATTCAGGATGGGAAAGGACGTACTTCCTCCCGTTTGCTGGTGTATTAGATTAGGTTCATTGTACAGCACCGAGAGTTAGACCACATTGCCTACCGCGAACCTTCATGATTTGGTTGAAGAGGGCCTAGATTGAGGTATTGCTCAATAAGCTTTCTTCTAGGAGTTTTTTTGAAGTGCTCTAGTGGTATGTTGAACAGAGAATGCCTCTGCTGCTGCGGGTTGCGCCTCGTTGAGCGTAACTTACAGTGATGCATGTACTGTACGTACCCCAGTACCTGGACAGTCGAGTCATTCACACTTTTAGTAGTAGGGTGCGTGGTTACTCTGGCCGCAATCTGGCTCTGAATTTTTCTGAAATATTCTTTTAGAAACCAGCTGCTCGTACGGTAAGAAGCATCACACAACGTTTCTTGTTAGGGAAAAGAGTACATCATGTGGAATGGGGAAGGAGGATAATCAGATGCTCCACTCAAATGCCCAAATATCTGGCGCAGGGAAATTTAGACTTAGCTGCGACGTAGAAAGTTGTCATATTAATGTGGGTAGGATGTTTTTCCTAGCGAGTTCAACAATAACCAGCGCTACCAGCAGCAGTGCCAGAGTCATACATTTTTGTAGAACTTACCGCTTCGTTACTGTAGTTCAGGTAGGACATCCTCGCTTAATTGATAGGCTGCGAATCCTGCGATGCCACATGCCACAGCAGCATCAGCCTCCCTAATTTCTTATCCCCCTTCCCTCCAAGAGGAAGGGCGGCACAAGCGATCCACAGACTGAGAAACAGTATCTATCCCGAAGCAATGGCAAAGTTGAGGGGTGAGTCTTTGCCTTCTCTCCCCTCAATTGTTTCGTAGGAAGGGCTACCACTGGTACCTGGGCATTGCAGATGAGGACGGCGTGAAAAGCAGGGTTGGCGGGAGTTAGTAAATATTATTTGTCGTAGCCGATTTCCTCGAGGGAAGCAGAAGCGAGGTGGACGTGATGGCGTGGGGTTGGCCGTACCTACTCTGCAGCGTGGAGGATGCAACGGCGTAATCCTTCTGCGGTGGCGGTCGCTTAGTCCTGTCCTACTTTTTGGGACCAAAGGAAGACAGATGCGTATTGGTAGACACATGGGAGCGACTGAAGTCACGGGTCATATGTGCCCATCTTTCACCGAGGATGTCGAGAGTGGGAGGGAGAGGGACGGTATTTGGAGTCATTTCGTCCTTCTAATGGCTGAGAGGATTTCCATATCCCAGATGGAGATATCTACAGTGATAGAAGCGTTGGGAAATCGCATGGATATGTTGGTGGCGTGAGCGCGCCAATCATTCACAGGAAAGATCCGCAGATCACGCCGGCGACCTTTAGCATGTGTCCAGAGGCATTGGTGTATGGAACCATACCCCTACTGAGTGTGCCATAGTTGGTGACCTTGACATCTGAATGTTCTGAACTCGTGCGTATTCCGTTCAGGACTACCTGAAAAGATCTCAAACCGCAGGCTCCGTAGTTGTTTCCATTTTGCCAGTGGCAGGCCCAAGGCTTTGGAATTATGCCTTTATATGACATGTGCGGTGCCGAAGCCTTTTCATTTGGCGCTAGCAGGAACTCGTCTATGAGGGAGATACTCCGACTCGGACATCCATAACTAAACTCGGGTTCTTGGGTGGTAAAAAGAAGCTGAAAATGAAATATTATGCGTCATGAGGCTGTGATGTGATGAAAGGAAAGAGGGGAAAAGACTACATGACAAAGAGTTGATGACAGATTACTTACCCTGCGTCCCGCCCCCGCCCCCTCTGCGCAGGCATTGTTCAGAATACGCAGAGCTACGGGTATAGCGCACAACAATGACTGAAATGCGGAAATTCTGTTACAGTGCTTTGCGTGCACGAGACGATGATTACATATGCACACCCCAGAACCGCGCAAGCTGGAACGCCATTTTCACACCAGTGCCGTATAACCACGGACCACATCCTACAACTCCTCATACTATCGTACCTTATAAATCTGCACAACTACATCCGCAGGTGTTTCACTCCCTGCCTCCGAGTTGGCGCCCGCTTTGACTGCGTAGTGGATTTCAACGTCCAGCTCTCTCGAGTTCGTCGTGCTCTTTCGGCAGTGAAACATTCCTGTCACGATGGTTCCTAGCGGCATGGATTATAAGCACACGTAGCTTGCAAGTAGGACTTTTCAGTACCTTCGGTGACGATGATCGGCTCACGCAGCAAGAAAATCGTATGTTTCCAATGTGTGGGCGCACTGCGAGGTCCTGTGCTGAAACTTATTATCCCCTGCCGGCCTTTTACGCTCTGTCGCCGGTGTACGCTGTGTCTGCGACCGACAGGCCAAACCTCCGCGAGTTCGCTTCCATCTCGAGTCACGTGAACAGCCGTATCTGATGGGATCGGAGACCCAGTAGGTTCGAAAAAGGTGTCGAAGTAAAGCACGAGCGCATGGATTTTAGTACGTCGCGCAGCAGTTGAGACGAGCGTAAAAGGTGAAATGAACTCCAGCCGTTTTGTCGTGACATCCCCAAGATAGATATCCTGTAAGTGCATGAGCGCGTGACAAAGTGCATGTTTGTAAACCCACCTTTAACATATACGGTTCGCTCATCACCGTTTCGGATCCCACAATATCCATAACGGCGTCGTTGAAAACGTCTTCGCTCATCACCGACAGATCAAAACCTGTGATGATATGAGCGACGCCTAATTATGTGTGACTGACGTACCATATATGTCGTTCCAAAAGCCAACTCTTTCCTTATAGATCCCACTTGCCTCGCTCAGACAGAGCATCATTCTACATTGGCTCGGAGCCATAACCCCACCAGGTTTGAGGAAGCGATCTCGGGCAGAGAGTACAGAGTCCAGCATCGACTCGTAGAGCAAAGCATATCCCATCCATTCGGATACGATCACATCGACGTGCGCGAGGTCATCTGGAAGAGACATATGTTCCACCTTGTCCTGGATTACACTACGCGGGTAAGATCGGAAAAACAATGGAAAGGCTGACACACGTTATAACATCTCCGTAACCATTGGCTTCGATCAGTCTCCTGGCTTTGAGTGCGATGTCACTGGCATCGACAGCGATTACACGTTTTGCACCGGCACGAGCAGCAAAGAGAGATAGAATTCCTGTTCCACATCCAACATCCAAAACGATCGCATCTTGGAAGAGGGCGGCACTTGTCATGATAAACGAAGCGTAAGAAGACGTTCGAACTCTGTCTTGAATCATGACCGCGTGAACGTCTGAGAAGAGAGAAGCAACTCTCAGATGGTAGGTGATGGGACTCAGATGGTCCTACCATTTTCTCCATAGCTGTCAAAATAATGTGAGTCGTCGTCGCGTTTACTTGAGCTTGCGACAGGCTCGCCAGGGGCATCAATCGCCTCTCTAATGAGGGCTATATCCGCACGCTGGTTAACCATCGACCGATATTCGGCCAGATCCTCCTTTGCCGCGGCTAACTTTTTTTCCAGTGCGGCAATTCTTCTCGTGGCAGAAATGAGGTCAGAAGGGGCCAAGACCTTGGAGCCGTCCTCACTATCGGACCAGCTATCCAGAGAGTTTACTGGCACAAAATCAACGGGGATAATATTTGCCTGCACAGGACTCACAAAGGAGAGGGTCGTCTTCTATCACAGGCAGCAAATAATCATCGGATAAGAAGAACGGCTCCTTCCCGTTGAGTTTTTGCAGGCTCGCAGCCGAAGGTTTCTAGATGTCATCGTGAATCCTTATGAAAGCAACGAGATGACGCCCATACCTCCTTCCTAATGTAGTTTATGAGGCGGACACGAGCATGGAAGTCTAGCGCTGTCGTAAACACTCGTCGTTAGGGGTTTTCACGAAAGCGGTCGAAGAACATCCAAGAACCTTTCTCTTCGCAAAAGGAGTTCAGGTCGAATCCGTGAGTTCTCTTGTCGTAATCTAATGTCTCGGTTGCTGACGCAAGAAGCTTGTCTTCGAATAAAGACTTGCATTGGGTCGCATTTGCGGAGTCTGAGACCCAGTCGCTCCAAGCTTCCTCGACATTGTTTTCATCTGACTCGCTCCCCGATTCTGATCCGGCTTCGACGTCAAGTGAGGTAGCGGGGAGGTGAAGACTCATGTCGCCGTTTCGTTGACTTGGTGGGATCCAAATTTCATGAATTTTCACCAGAGTCAGGAAAGGTATGTTTTTCCCACCCTCAATATGCGGGAACTGTATTGGCTCTCCGGGCCGTCTGTCTGCGTACGTTTCATGTCTCATGTTTCCTTATCTCTTTTGTTTTATAACATTCGTGTACGCTTCCCTCGGCTCGACGTTGAGGATTATTACTCGCCACACCATGCCAACTAAAATCCTTGCCAAAAATCCGGATTTTCGTCGCTACTGTCAATGGGGCAGCAAACGATCAACGTATAGATGAGAGTAAATGTCAAAATTACTCCACTATGTCCTGACATTCATGTTTCGTTTTCACACGCAATCGACTTTGTATATGTATAGCCCAATTCTGTTGATGGACTGGCGGAATGAGCAACCGAAAACTTCCATAGAAAAAAGCACATATTCAAGTTCAAGACGCCTTGAGCGACGAGCCTCTTGATACCTTCGACGTGTTCCGCGCGTACGGTGTGACAGTGCAAGGGCGCCTCGGGGCCAGTACTGTCAAGCGTCCAGACGACAAAGGTCATATTATGCCCCGTTATTAAGTTGTGAGGCCGGTAGCGCTGATTTATACAGCCCCCATCGAGGGAAGCGGTGTCATTGCGACCGCAGATCTGAGAGGGCGCTCTTTCCCGGTTTGTTTCTCACATACCTGTATTGTCGCAGCGCACCTGGCCCTGAAGTGGGTATCGTAGAGCCCAGGAGTTACCTTTCGAAAGTGACTATGTGATCAACACTTCATCTTATGCTAGGCACCGTCGGCTCATCTGGGGCGCAGCTGGGAGGTCCTGTCTCAGAGGTTCTGAAAGTGTGAGATCTAATCTTGCTGTGTGAGGCAAAGTATAACTTTTTGGAAGAAAAGACTGGTTTCAAAGGCCGTGACGAATAAATAAAGGGGCCTAACCTCTTTTCAAGTTCACTTTCTCTTTGCAAGAAGCGATCGTGGTGATTGTCTTGGCACCTTTCGGATCATAACTAAAGAAAAAGTCGCAACTGCTGGTGTAAGTTGTAATAGTACAGTGTTCTAATCTAGTGTAGGCAGCGTTGATGCTCTTGGGTCGCTTTAAGGCGCGGTTGTCTTCAAGCCGAAGTGACGTTGCGATGAACACGGGCTATAAGTCCATGTGAGGCCTCAGTGTGAGGCTTGTGAGGTGTTGTGGTCGGGTGGTACTACAGTAGTGGCATGGGGACCACCAGTACAACGTGTGCAGGCAAAAAGTTTGACAACAGTGGGATTCGAACCCACGCCCTTTCGGACTGGATTTAGCAATAGCCTGATTCCAGCGCCTTAGACCGCTCGGCCATATTGCCATAGTATTTTGGAAGTATCAGGTGTATGACGGGCTGTTGCGCATGAGCTGCTTACGACGTTGAGGCTTTGGCTCTTCACAAGCTTCACACCTTGAACTCACATCACACCACAACGACGCTAGCATAGTTCCTATTAAAAACAGGTAACGTTGCCTCCGAGGGATTTCTATCAGTTTAAAAACTCGACCAGTAGGTCACAAGCAGTCAGTCAAGAGCAGCAATTATGCAGCCCAATCGGCTAGGACTTGGTCTGCGTCCTCCCCTGCCATCGTACGGGCAAGGCCCCTCAATGTCGGCTCTTGCACAGCAGCAGCAAATGCATGTTCAGGGCTTTGTCCCACCACAAGCTCAAAAACAAATATCCCTTTTTATCGGCTCAATATCAGGTGGCATCACCGACAATTTCCTGAACGACCTCCTTTGTGTAAGAACTCTCTTCCATAGTATCTTCTCGGCTCACTCAAAGGACGATGCAGGCCTGCGGAAAAGTCAGGTCGTTCAAGCGGTTGATCACACCCGCCAATAAACCTCAAGGCTTTGGGTTTGCCGAATTTGAGGACCCGGACGGTGCGCTGCGAGCAATGGCTCTTTTAAATAATGTTGAGCTACCTGCCTTGGAGGACGGCTGTGTGAACAAAAAGTTGTTGGTGCGTCTTTATGCAATCTTCCCCTCAGCATTCATATCCATACGTCACTAAAGGTTAAAGCCGACGAAAAAACGAAGGTCTTCCTCGATGCTTATCAAGCTCAACGAATGCAAACAAACGTGCGTCGTCACTATGATTCTAACCTGACGAACCCATGTTGCGGCCCATCCGGTGCATATATGCGTCTGTGCCCCTGCCAGAATCGCATATATCAACGGAGGGGCTGCAGCGTGTTCATGTTGCCCAGTCATCTATCCCTCTGACCTCTTGGAATTGTATTAGGCGGATGAAGAAGCATTGCAAACGGCCAAGATCCACGTATCTAAACTCATCAATGACATCAACCGCATCTCCCAAGAAGCCGCTAACAACGGCCTGTTGGACAAAGAACGCTACGTGATTCCACCCCACCTACACGATCTTCAGGAAGCCGACCTCCCAGAAACTCAACGCGGACTCGTCATCTCAGAAATCGCACAATTCCGTGAGCGAGCAGCAAAGCGCGAGCGCGAAAAGTTACGCGATGTTCGTGCAGCCGTGCCTAACCTCAGCGCGCAAGCTTCCCCAAGTGGCCCCAAAGTCCGCGAGTGGGGGAAGGCCCAAGGGAGTGCCGATGCTCGCGAACCCTCGGCGCTCGGGAGCGATCCTCAACAGGGTTTTTCAAAGCCAGTCGGATTCGTCAAAGCGGAAAGCCGGGAGCGCGACGATGAGCGGCAGGTACCTGGCAAAACCGCGAAGACGGACGAGGAGCTAGAACACGATCGAAAGGAGGCAAGGAGGCGCGATGAGGAGAACTCGTTCAGAGACGTACGCAGTGCCGTGAACTTCTTGCTATGTCCATCTCTTGACATCTTTCATTTTTTTTTATATAGCGAGAACGTCGGTACGAGCCCCGTGAGCGCAACCGCCTTCAAGCCCTTGAGCGCGCTATTGCTCGTGAGCGCGCCACACGCGAAGCCGAAGAACGTGACCGCACAGAAATGCGTGCGCGACTCGACATCTGGGACGACGATGAGTCGGACGAGCTCTTCTACACGGACCGCGTACGCTGGCGAGCCCAGCGTTCCCGGCGCCTCGCCGCCGAGGAGGCGGCTGACAATGAGATGCGCACCTATGAAGCACGCGAGGCGGAGAACCTGCGCCGAGAGAGTGAGGCATTCCTTGCGCGGCAGATGGATGAACTACAGGCGCTCGCGGAGGAGCAACGCAAGGCCGGTATGCTCCTCGACGACGGCGCACCTGTCAGACTTAATGTCTCGCTCGCACCGGGTGCGCCCAAGGCGGACGCAGGTGCTGGGAAGGACAAGGCACCTGCGCCGGGCGTGTTTGGCGCTGAAGAAGAGGAAGAAGAGGCAACGCGCAAACGGAAGGTTCCTCTCCAGTTACTCGACTTCAGCGCGGCGAACGACAGCGGGAAAGCAAAGGAGCGCCTGGAGCATATACGGGCGTCGGTGCCGAAGGAACGAGATACGTTGTTCAAGTCTAAGGTTAGGTGGGATGCGGTCACTGAGGTGCGTCTCACTTGACTCCCGACCTTCGTCTTTGTTGAGCTCGAATACGCTAGCAATTGATTGATCGCAAGCTGGAGCCGCTTGTCAAGAAGTTAATGGTCAAATACCTTGGCGAGCTCGATGACGACGACGTTGTGATGTACGTCATTGAACATCTCAAAGATCACAAGAGCCCTGCCAAACTCGTAGAGGGTCTGGAACCCGTACGCGCGAGATATGTCATCTGAGTCTGTGCTGAACTAACGTTGTTACTAAGGTCCTTGATGAGGAAGCCGTAGAGTTTACAATATCCGTGTGGCGGCAAGTCATCTTCGAGAGCATGGCATACGGGGAGGGTCTACATACGGAGCGAACGATGGTTGACGGGTGATAGCAGGAATCGTGCGTGGTCAGGGCAGGTGCGTTCTTGGCGTAAACCTCCCTACTCGAATAGGCAGGACTGGGGCGAGAATGTGTGGTCTGATAGGAGGGGGTACCAGAAGGATACGACTGACAATGCAAGGTGCGGATGACCGCGCGAGTGAGTGACTCTTTCGATCCGCCGCCATCATGTAAAAATGATTCCGCTACGGCATTTGATTTCTTGATATCTGAATGGCTGCTCGTCTTCCCCCTTACCTCCCTACACGAGTGCATACGCACGTGAGGTTGGACACCGCTGAGTGACCTCTTTTATCCGTCTTTCTGAGAGCGCATTGATCGTCCGTGCTGCCACCGCCAAGGGGCATGGGGCGTGGTCCATAGGCCTATATACGACGACTGCGCGTACTAATCGCGCTTCGCAGAGACAAGTCCTAAGACGTTAAGCCACCCCTGGCCAAAGAAAGGTGAGTTTCTGTGCCGCGTCCTATTTGTCCCACGACATGCTTCGTTTTCGACCTTCTCGGCCCAATGACAATCGTTCGCAATTACGGCTCCTGAGGAACGCGTAGATTCACACGCCCACTCAGAGAGATCGCGTTTTAACTACAATGTTCTGACTTCTGTTGAGCACTGCAATGCCGTTTCTTCTCGAAGGTCCATCTTCATAGCAGCGAGGGACTACAGTGCTCACAAACGCTAATACTGGACCAACGGCTAACATCCCGGCGACTATCTAAGACGCCGGTATATTGGCCACGGCTGAGCAGATGGCCGTGTCGTCATCATTGCTCGTATGCCGCCACCTATCCCCTTGAGCACGAGTTCAAAAGCCTCGCCTTTCACTCGGCCTCGGCGCACAGTAGTAGCCGAGGGACCAGTGCGACCTCCGCTTGGTCTAATCGGTGAGGCGCCCGGTGAAATCCGATCAAGGTCTGCCAGCTTCCGCCTTCCATCTGTTCGCACTCGCGTCCTAGTCCCTCTTGCTGCGGCACACCCAGTACTAGAATATCAAGCAGTAAAATGTGCCGCACGTCATGTTCCTTCCCCTTCTACACTTCTACGTAAGCAGGTGTGACCCGCAAAGAATATGAGACCGCAATGATGTATACGTTCTCACGCTCCGGCTGATTCTTCTTCTAGAAGAGTACTGTAGTCGCAAAGAGAACAACAGACCCACAATGGCTACTGGAATGGGTGAAGTAAGCATTAAGGCTAGTAAAGATAGCAAACACCATACCGTGACTCAAAATTTCAGGGCCACGGGGAGCATGGAATTTGCAAGATAGCCTACTAGATATCTTTGACTTGCTCTTCACACCACTTGCACAGCAGCTTCGCGAGCTTGGTGTCGAGCGCTTTCTTGTTCGGAACCGCCACGCGTGAGTTTCGGTACGAGCACACCTTTTCGTAACCACAGCGAGGCACTTGTAAGTGTAGGATGAGAAATTAGTAAGTTGGGGGCTCAAGAGGTTCAGACTCAGAAGGCACTGTCAATGATAACGCCCTCGTTGGTATAATTGAGCATGCGTCCATGATTCTCCCAAGATCCGACATCCCTGGCCCGCAGGTAACAGGTCCACAATCTGACCAAACCGCTGGTGCCCTAGTTCGGGCCTACCAGGGCCAGGCAGCTCTGCCGGTTCCAGGTCCAGTTCCCTACATCTAGACATCGTCTTACACCGGGATTTGCTAGCTGGCACTAGACATATGAAGACTCGTCTTGATGACGCAAGAAGAGGTTCGTATGACGATTGCACAAGCGCACATCGCCTTTCAAAGCACCTGAAATCATGTTACCTGGACGGGGAAAGTAACTGACCTGACTTACAGTGACCCAGGTAGCATAAGCTGTAAGCAGAACCTGGCTTTCGGATCAGTACGGCAAGACAAAAGCATGTGTTTATTTCGCAAATATACTCATGCTCAACAACGTATAGACAAGACTAGGAAATAGGAAACCAGCAAGATTATGTGCGAAAAAGGGGAGAACAAGAGTAAAGGCATTGTCCACCGCAGATTTATTCGGTAGCAGCTTATAACGTCTACCCATTACACGACCAGCAGTTGTAGGCCTGGGAGCAGCGCAAGTCCGACGAGCGCGTAGGGCCCAATAGACAGCTGCAGCGCGCCGCTTCCGTTGCTGCTGTTGCTGGGGCTTGCGCCGCTGCCTGTTATAATGGCCTCTACCAGCGGATTAGGGCACGTCGGCGCGACGAGCTTGCTGCCGAAGCTGTTCGCGACCCAAAGCACGACGCCGTTCGTCCACCCAAAGCCGGCCTGCACGGTGTACTCGCCGCCGAGACCGCCGATGTCGATGTCGAGGATCGAGAACTTTTCGAACATCTGCGGAATGACAACGACGCAGGTCAGTACGTGGAAGTTGGAAGCGAGAGACGATGGAAAGAAGGAGGCGAAGGAGGGTTACGCACATTGCCAGTATTGTTGATGCTTTGACTGACGTTCAGCTGCTCATTCGTCAATCGCGGGAGCAAATTTGGGATTGACCCGCCAGTAGAGTACCTAGCAAGAATTCCCCAGGGTCATCAGAAACCTTGTGACACAAAGTAGGAGCGGGTACACTTGCCAGCTACAGAACGCGCTCGTGTAGTACCGATTTGCGAGACCTCGCGCAAGTGCGTCTCGCCAGCCCTCGCCGGTGGTAGCGTTACCGCCATTGACGAACGTCCCGTTCAACGCGTTGATATCCGCGCTGCTCCCAGTGCTCGAAGAATTCTTCCCATCCGCGACAATTTGGCCCGGCAGCGCATTCTCCGGCACGTCAAGCTGTCCGTCCGGCACGAGTGCATACGCGGATTGTCCACTCGGGGGCTGCGGGATCGCACCACTAGATACGTTGCTCGGGAGTCCAAGTAAAGCCTGCAGGGCAATGTATTGGTGGGGTGGCCATGCATTCGGAGCGTCCCATTGCAAACCGGACTCTATGAAAGTTGTTGGGTATGTGCCATTATAGCGGCGGAGTACCATGTTTATACTCGAGAAGAAGCCAAACGCGTTTGTCGAGCTAGAGAGGACCTCGTCGGGTGTGATACCAGCCCAGAGTGGGTAGAAAGTAGCGACTGAGAAGATGTTGTTGCGCGAGTTTGAGGTCAGATTAAAGTCGTAGAACGCGAGTTTGGAGGAATCCCAGAAGAGGTCAAGGATGCCAGCGCGGATATTCGCTGCCGCCGCCTCATGCTCCAAGACAGCAGTACTATTAGAATAATTTCCTAAGCTGTAAAAATCCGCGAGAATGAGATTGGCCTTATCTTGTACAAGGGTGAGATAACGTCAAACGGTAGGAATTGGGTAGCTTACAGAGGATAGAGTTCAAATCAACGGGGACGTGATTCTTGATATTCACTGATCGGAGTGCAGGGGCTGTGTTGTTTATTCCACCATCCACAGGTAAGGCAACGAAACGAGTGGAGTAATCCCAGCCTGTTCAGATCGTTTATTGGTCCAGTAAATGAAAACATCAGAAAAGTGGGCCCCACCTGACTCGGCACCACTGGCGAGCTCCGAATAGAGTTCCGCCCTCTGCGACTCGGTCAAAGGGGTGCTGAGTGTAGGGTCGTTTGCTGTATCATAATCTAAAGGACATACGACGTCGGTGAATGGCGCGGCTATGGCAAAGGAAAGCATGTGATAATACCAGTCAAATAGGATTCGGGCCTGGGTGCGCTATTGGTAACGGAATAACGCGATAGGGTGTAAGTGTTGTTCGTATAAGGGCTAGTAACGCTGATGGAACGATTATTTCTCCACCACGCTAGTTCTATCTAAAAGTTAAATGTTTGTGAGACGACGTAGAGCCGAAGAATGGCTACGTGCCTCTGCCAAAGGGAGTGCCCGATCAAGAATGGTAGTATCGTTAGACGCTGAGACGTAAGTGGACAGCATCTAATTCACCCATCACCAAGAATAAAAAATGATAATCACAGGATGGACGCACCCAGATAAACAAGGGAGGTTGCGAGCGGTTCAAGTCTAGATGAATATGGTGTCAATGTTTGGAAAGGGGTATATGTGGAGAAGTGATACAATATATGCGACCACCGTTGGGAATAAACCCAAACCTTTCAATTTCGTCCATGAAATTCTCCAACGTGTCTTTGGCAATATCAAAAAGCTGGGATTGGATCAGACCCTCGATTATCCAGAAGCTGTCCCAGTAGTCTGCGAATGGGAGTAAGTACTTGAACAGAGAGTATGTGTACAAGGATCGCCTACACTGCTCGCGGAACCGCCCGCCTGGAATCACGAACGTATGGTTAAGTGGAATAAGCGTGCTCTCGCATGCCGTCCCATCGCAGAGTGCAGAAGAATTCGTCCCACGGATGAGCTGAGTCCAATAAGTATGCACAACTTGGGCAAAGGCTCTGAGCAACGGGTCTGTGACGTTGTTCAGGAAGGGTGGGTTTGCTTTGAAGTTGGGAAGAGTTTGTGCCTCAAGTTCGAGGCCTTCACCGCGGAAGTTGGTGTCTACGAAGTTGAGCACCGCACCCTCAGTGGTATTGGTAGTGTTGATGGGAGCAAACGCCGTAAGGACAGACTGGGGGCTTGAATTTGTGGGCTTGTCGACAAAGGTTTTTGGGTCCGACCAGAGGTCAGCGATGTTGACGGTTTGCAGGAGCTTCACGGCATTAGCGCTAGAATCATTGGAGCGCCAAAAAAACACGTGACATACCGCTCCAGCACAGAAAATCTCACTCGGGCACCAGGCTTGCACTGGAGGCAGCGGCACTTGCGAGGGCAATGTAGCCGTGAGAGGGGCGGTTGGACTAGCAACGGATGTCGCCGGCGTAATCGATGGAGCGCCAGTGGATATGCCGGGAGGCGGTGTGGTTAATCCTTGAGGGACAGCACGCGCTGCATTGATGGCATAGGCAGCGATGGCCCATTTGGCGAGCATAGTTGTTGGCTGCGACTCAGTCAAGATCGAAGACACGAAACAGATCGCGCTGGCTGAGCGAGGGTCGTTGTCTCGCAGGGATTATTTTGCTACAACACAACGATCGGTGGAGCTGAAGCGAATCGTAGTTGAATCCCACTCACTGGGGAACTTGCCGGGTCGTCGCCGTGAGATGACAAGAGATGTCTTCGCAGGTCATAGGAACCCCTCACTGTAGATATTTGCGCCGTGACAACGCGATTCGTTGAGGAATTCGCGAAGCTTCTCTTTTTGCTTCTCTTCGTTCGTAACCAGATCTGCCGTAATCGCCCACCCCATTACAATAAGTAATGGGTTTTCTGAAAGACCTTGAACTTGGGCTTTTCCCATTCTTCATTACGATCTGAAATGGAAAGGTCATGGAGCAGTGGAAGACGTGGAATAAGTGGAACTTTTGGCACGCCGCACCATTCGGGCCCCGGGCTACTTCAACCGCCAGAACACGTAAAGGCGTGGCCAATCAGGATCACGTTTACTGTAAAGAGACCATACAGCCAATCTGAGATACGCGGACGCCGGGTGGCATTTTTGTGTCTTTGTGCCGGGCTCTGGACATAATTTATCCCAGCTTCGAGGATTACTCCGCCAAAGAAAACTGAAGGGCCACTAGAATGAAGTTAGCCCAGTTGTTCAATCCAAGATTCAGCCTGAAGATCACAATATCCTACTATCAACAGTTGATCAACCAGGCTTGTTGTTACGAAATTCTACTTTTCTTCTCGATTGTTCTCTACAATTCTATAGCTTGTGACTTACTTTCATACCTTCTTGTTCTTTCTATGTGCTTTGATAGTACAGCTATGACGCATTTCTCAGATCCTTCGCCATTGTTCTACAGCTTTCCATGACTCATCTTTTTACTATAAGAACCCTTCTGTTTCTTGGAACGAGCCTTAAGCTTGACCTGTTGTATCTTACTTCAGTACAAGTAGCTGCTCACTCAAATCCGATTCCTTGCTTGTGCATCATCGCTCCGCGCTCTGATTGAGTTGCATTCTTGAAATCTATCTCGTGATCGCATCACGTGATTGCCAAACGAACTCAAACGACATCGAACGAATGAACACACCTTACTGAGCATGACATTAGGTCAAGCTTTCCCTTGAACCTTGAATCTCGAATCTCGAACAAATATGACACCTGCTTTATCCAAATTCACACAAGCCGAAGGAGGGGGACAGATTCGAATCCCCTTCAACCTCAGACCACGAAAAACGGACAACTTGCAAACCGAACTCAAGAAGAACGCTTGGCACCTCGACTTAGGACAAGACGGTGCTCCATGGGCTGGGTACTACACTATGCTAAACGGAGCCAAGGTCGCTATCGAAAATTACTGCAGCATTTGGTTCGAAATTCGAATCAACCTGAATACTCACAACTTTGAAGCTCTTCGAGTTGCCTGAGACGAACTTGAACTGTCCATTCCCTGGAACGAAACATGAACCTCATTGAATTAAAATTGCAGACTCAAAATTATGAAGTCTACAACGGTGTTATGCTCAGACCCTGCTCAACCAGCCACAAGCCACAAACAGCGCAAGTGTATCCATGAACATTGGAAGAACTGCCATGATTACCCAGAAGCGCATACCTGGGAATCACGTGATCAAGAGGACATCGAAGAAGAAGAGGCCGTACACGCACTCGTAGCGGCAGAAGACGACAGTTACCTCGCTTATGACAAGGCGTGCAAGGTCCACCAGCTCGTGAGTAATATGATCACTTGTGGTAGAGTCCCAGATGCTGGCAGGAAGGTTATTACAGGACGGATGAGGGTCACGTGACATGGTCATGTGACGAGGTCCCAGGTCATGGAGCTGACCTAATTGATAAGTCACAGGACTTGAGGGATGGAAGAACGGTCCCGGGTCACAGTACATATCTGACCTAACCCATAAGTCAGGGGACGCAGACGAAGATAGCCAGTGGAACTTGGCAGAAGACAGTTGTGTCCTGAAGACGACCAACAACGACAGATTGCGATTGCGTGGTGTAAGACCAGCAGCTTGATGTTGAGACACACTCCAGTGGGCCGTGGCTTGATGTTGGGACGGAATCCAGCAGGCCAGGTTTGATCCCCTTTCGGGTATGTGTTCAAGATGGATTAGTCCAAGGAGCGCCTGTGTTAGCGCTGAGCCATTGCTTACTGACACATTGTTATGGCTTACTGTTGTGGATGACACTCTCCCCTCATGCTTATTCTTTGATTACTGATTGCTTAGTGTCGCTTAGTTGCACACTTACTCATGCTTATCATTGTGCTTACTGATGTGATTAGACATTCACTTATTGATGTGTGAGTAATCCTTGGTGATCTTTACTCATACTATATGTGTCGGCTTCATATCTTGATGGACACTTACTATAAATACTATACAAGTTGCGCTATGGTTTGCTAGCTTAGTTGTCTTGAAATCCACCTGTACTCTTCTCAGGAAGTTCAGACAGTCTTATAGCAGAGTCACTGTTCATTGTGACTATCTTGTTGCCAACTTAAGTGTTAGGCGTTGCCATCTTGTAACGAACCTGAAGATAGGCGGTCTTAGGGGACCTTCTTGGTTATTTACCCCTTTACAAGTCGTTCAAGTCGTTCCTGAGTTCAGAAGCTGTGCGCTTTGCTCAGTGTTGAAGCAAGGAAGACCCATCGGATCCAAGTCGGATCAACGTTCAGTGGAAACGTTACAGACGGGGACAAACCTACACCGCCACTTACTGGGTTCTCCTCGGCGATACCTATCCAAGCAGGAGGAGGACCTCCTGCAGATAGCCGACCTCCCTCTCGTGCTAGTGCTCACTCTGTTGCAAAAAGCAATGAAGCTCAAGGCTTCAATTTCTCCTCTACTTTGAAAGGCAAAGAACGTGACGATGGAGACAATAACAGTACTCCAAAACAGCCCAACAAAGGAGAAAGCTCTAAGAAGCTATTCAAAGGCTTTGGAGCTTCTGACCCTGACCCAGACGACAACCCCTTTGCCAATGCACACTCTGAAGAAGATAAACTAAGTGCCATGGTCAAATTGATCAAAGGCAACCGACTCAAAGGAACACCCCCTGCATCGTTCAAAGGAGATAGATCGGACACACTCCGTTTCCTCCTCGCATTCAATCGCTTCATCTTTCTCAATTATATGGCTGGCATCATGAAGGATCCAGTTAAGAAAACAGCCTATTTCTTAGGGCTCGTCAAAGGGAAAGCAACCTCTTGGGCTCTGCAAGCCTCGCAATGGCTCTGCAAGATTCGCAATGAAACTGAAACTACGCCATTCGGTTATGACTGTTGGCAAATCACTGAATGCAAATTTCGGGAAGCCATTACCAACTATGCAGACGCTGACCAAGCCCATCAAGAACTTCTTCGCCTTCGTATGAAAGATGAACGGCTTGATGAATACATTGCGGAATTCCAAGAACTCGCGAACCGTGCCAGCATGGATCGAAACGACCCCAGCACGTTGCGAACATTCGCACAAGGACTTCAAGGCACACTTGCTGAAACGTGCATCACCCACAATGTAACGAATGGGTTTTGCGTCCCAGATGAAACCTTCTGCACAGCGGGTGCAGGATCGACTTTGACGTGCGACGAGAGCCGACACTGGTGAGGTGATGTCTCAACCAGCCAACAGTGAACAAGGACTGTCCCTAAACAGGGAACAGCCATAGATAGACAAACAATGCCGCAAAGGGCAAGAGACAAGTGACAGAAAAGGAGTGTGATTACTCTAGCTATTACCAGTATGCAACTAACAAGGCAGTGACTGAGATAATGCTAAAGTGAGGAACTCTACCGTCCCCACTACTACTTATATACTGCTGAAAGGACCTAATATCCCCAGCGATGACTACACTGATATGAGTCCACATGTGTCCATGAGTAAGGTATGTGTAAGTGAATGACGAAGCATCACTAATCGTCCTACCATTACTAAGTCCCTGAGTAAGTCCGTCAGTCAGCCATCAGTAATGCCTCAGTAAGCATATGGCTCAGCGCTTAGTACGAGCACTCCCTGACTGATCCATCCAGAACACCTTCCGAAAGGGGGTCAAACCCTGGCCTGCTGGATTCTGTCCCAACATCAAGCCTAAGGTCTTACACCACACGATCTTTCAGCGTCCCTTCCATGCCTTTGTTGGCCTGCGCGCATCCTGGTCCTGATGCAGCAAGTGTCACATGACCGCCATGGGTGATACGTAACACACAATAACCCCGAAAACTTTGCACAGTGGGTTCAAAGCGCGCAACAAAATCACCACAATTGGTTGAAGATTCAATCCCTCAAAACTTTGTCGCCCTTCCAACCTTGTCGTCCCGGTACCAATCCCTTTACTTGGTGCCGCAACAATGGGAACGCAAATTTGAATCCACGTCCCTACCAGCCACCCCAACGCGACCCCAATGCTATGGACGTCGATGTTGTTCACAAAGCCACAACTGACGATGAGAAGGAATGCTACTGCAACAAAGGTTGCTGCTTCAATTGCGGAAAACAGGGGCATCTTAGCCACAATTGCCCCACGCGCGTACCCCAAATCGCCACCATCACACACGCTGCAACCACGACGCAGCCTGCAGGCAATCCTCCTTCTATTCCATCTGATGATCGAGCAACAAGGATTCGCAAAATGGCAGAATTCTCTATGACCATGGGAGCCGAGGAACAGGAACTCTTGGCTCAGGAACTTAAGAAACTTGGAGTGGATTTTCAATGAGCTTGGATTCCTCAGCCTGGATTCGAGCCATCTTACCTAACAGTGTCTTTGTACCTAGGATAAATTCTCTACAAATGAAAATTCTTCTACTACACACTGAAGGGAAAATGGCTGAAGCTCTCATTGATACTGGAGCAACACATAATTTCATGACTATGAAAATGGCGAAATCCCTCCAAATCCCTATTAAAGAGTTAGCCAAGAAACGAACTATCCGAAACGTCGATGGAACCACAAACAAAGGAGGACAGATCACTCATTATGTGGACCTGATGTTCCAATCAAATCAACCCACACAATATAACCAACGATTCTATCTAACTGATATTGGAAACGACGACATTATCTTAGGATACCCCTGGATCGCTGAAACTAAACCTTCTCTCGATTGGGAACACCCACATAAAAATCCCGTCCTCCTTGCTGGGACGCCAGAATGGTTTCAAAAGGCCGATTTGCAAGAAGGAGATGAAATTATCATGAAAATTTCAAAAACCACTCATGCACAGCAACTGGCTGAAGCATCCCATGATCAGACTGAAAAGAAATGGACAGACATTGTCCCCAAGGAGCTACACCAATTTGAAAAGGTCTTTTCTGAAGAAGCTGCCCACCGCTTCCCTGAGCCAAAACACTGGGACCATGCTATCGATCTATTGGATAATGCGCCACCAGTCTTAGACTGCAAGGTTTATCCGCTTACCCTGCAAGAACAAGAAGCTCTGGATAAATTCCTTAAGGAACATCTCCATAAAGGATATATTCGACCTTCTAGTTCCCCTTATGCTGCCCCTTTCTTCTTTGTTAAAAAGAAAGATGGGAAACTCCAACCTGTCCAAGATTACAGGCGCCTTAATACCTGGACTAAGAAGAACCACTATCCGCTACCATTAATTGCTGAACTCGTTGATAAGGTGCCTGGCAAAGACTGGTATTCGACGATGGATATCCAATGGGGTTTCAATAATATCCACATAAAAGATGGCGACCAATGGAAGGCTGCCTTCAAGACGAACAAAGGATTATTCGAACCGATGGTGATGTTCTTTGGTCTTACCAATTCTCCTTCCACATTTCAAACCATGATGGACAACATCTTCTGGAATGAATTAGCGCAAGGTTGGCTCAAAGTCTATATGGATGACATCCTAGTGGCAACAACAGGCACTAATGTTGAACACTTTGACAAAGTCCGATTGGTCCTGCAAAAACTTCAAGATAATGATCTGTTCCTTATACCTGAGAAGTGCAAGTTTGTGCAAAAATCAGTCAAATATCTTGGTGTTATTGTCGGTTCCGATGGCATCAGAATGGACAACGTCAAACTCCAAGGCATCATCGATTGGCCCGTTCCCACCTCTGTTACCGAAGTCAGATCCTTCCTTGGTTTTGGGAATTTTTACAAGCCTTTTATCGCTGATTATGCCAAAATAGCACGACCTCTCCACGACCTCACAAAGAAAGGAATCTCCTTCGCCTGGACGAATAAGGAAGAAATGGCCTTTCAGTTACTCAAATCATGCTTTGCTGATAAGCCTGTTTTGGCCACTATCAATCATCAAAAACAGTTCATACTCCAAACTGATGCTTCCACGTTCGCACTTGGTGCTACCTTGTCTCAGGTCCAGAGTGATGGTAGAGAGCATCCTGTCACTTTCTTCTCCTCATCACTCCTCCCGGCCGAAGTTAACTATGATATCTATGATCAAGAACTCTTAGCCATTGTCAAATCCTTGTGACACTGGCGCCATTACCTCCTCGGTGCCAAACATACCATCAAAATTCTGACGGACCATAACAATTTATCCTATTTCAGACAACCCCATAAGATTTCTGGAAGACAAGCATGCTGGATGGAGACCCTGGCTGATTATGACTTCGAACTTCACCATATTCCTGGACATGCTAACACCATTGCTGACCTCCTTTCCCATCGTCCTGACCTTAAGGAGGGGGTGCAAACTATCAATGACGACGTCACAGTGCTTCCACCAGAACCTTTTACAAAAAAAATCACACTTCCATTGGATAACAACAGAAGAAGAGAAGCTGTCAAAGAACTACATGATACACCTACAGCTGGCCACCCTGGAATTGCTAACACTTGGGCCCTCGTAGACCGGCAATACGAAGGCGAAGGTCTATGACAATTCGTGGAACAATACGTCAAAGGATGCCCAATATGTCAATCAAACAAAGTTCAAAGAGGAAAAGCACGTGCACCAACTCAACATCTAGATACTCCGGTAGAAGAAGGACCTTTTCAATATGTTAGCATGGACCTAATCATGGACTTACCCCCATCTGGAGACTACGACACCATCCTCACTATTGTTGATCAAGGTTGCAGCAAGGCAACAAAGTTCATCCCATGTTGCAAAACTATAACCGGAGAAGGAATAGCCATGCTTTACATCCAACATCTGCTTCCATGGTTTGGATTACCAAAAAGAATCATATCAGATCGTGACCCTCAATTCACAAGCACATTCTCTAAAGAACTATGCAGACAAACTGGAGTTCAACAAAATCTCAGTACAGCCTTCCATCCTCAAACAGATGGACAAACTGAGAGAATGAACGCATGGGTAGAGCAATACCTGAGACATTGGGTGAATCAACAAGGCCAAGACAATTGGGTCTCTTACCTCCCCTTAGCAGAATACGCCCATAACTCCTGGCCCCATGATGTTACAAGGAAAACTCCCCACGAACTTCTATTTGGAATAAACCCCCAAATCAAAGTCGATCCATCAGAAGAAGCCAATTCCCCAAAAGCGACTGAACACCTTATCGAACTCCAACAAGCCCGTCTGTATGCTGCACAAGCCCTTCTTAAGCGATATAAGAGCCGAGAACCGCAGATACAATACGAAGTTGGACAACGTGTTTGGCTAGAAGGAAAGAACTTACATTTCAACATCCCTTCACACAAACTAGCCCCAAAGAGATACGGACCCTTTACCATCTCACAAAAGATTTCTAGTGTCACCTACAAATTAGATCTTCCAGATTACCTCAAGGTGCATAACGTGTTCCATATTGATCTACTAACACCATATAAGGAGACGGAACAATATGGACTGGTGTTTGTTCCTCCACCACCTGATCTTATCAATGAACACAAGGAACAAGAAATTGAAGCTATTCTTGATGTACACCGAAAAGGGAAAAGCCGTCACTTACAATACCTGATCAAGTGGAAAGGCTTTCCGTCATCAGAAAATGAATGGGTAGAAAGCACTCACATGCATGCAGATGACCTTATCAAACAATTCCATACTTCACGATTGACGAAGGATAAAAGGACGTTGAAATGAAGCTGCAACAACATCCTCCATTCCCACTACTCTTCACCACTACTACAATGTCTTCACCCTCTAGCACCCCTACTTCCACTGAAACCCTTCTTGAAGGCCGCTTGAGGTCTATCAACATCCACATCAATTGTCACGTACCGTGCCATGCGGTCATGTGACATTCGGCGCACGTGCAAGAGTGCGCGCTGCCTGCGAAGGCAAAGCAAACAATATCTGAAGACTTGGTGAGAATGCACGTGACTGTGGGAAGTTCCAGTCATGTGACCGGGTCGGGTGAGAACCCATGCCGGCTTATCAGGAGCCGAGGCCACTCCAGGCCCTTATCTTGGGGTTCTGATGGATATTTCTGATGGACGCTCTATTATTAGCTTATCTCAGAGTCACTATGACTCTTATCACTGATGGCCCTTAAGGCTATCCGCCATGTGTTGTGGAGTAGTGGAGCATCAGTGATGGACGGTTCTTATTGGAGGATAAGCCTTATGCTTATCTCTCATGTACTAGGGTTTGGCCGGGAGCTTGGGTTGAAACTCAGCTCCTGAGCAGTATATAGGTCGCAGCTGAGGACGGTAGAGTCCTTAGCTTTACATTCCCATATTCTCCTAACGTCTACTTGGAGTTTCCCTGCTAATGTATTGCTGTCCATTCCTTTGTGACTGCTTCTCTCTTGTCCCTTTGTGGACCTCTATCTATGGCTGTTTCCATTCAACTTGGAACAGTCCTTCTCCCATTTCGGCTATCTCAGGTGTCATGCGGGATAGCGTCGTCTCTCGTCAACGTCAAGTGTCCCAGTACTACAGGTCAAGGCAGTACTGAAGGTAACGTTGGGTCAAAACGTTACATCAATCCACTTTACTTTGACAACCTCACTGTCACTGTCTACAACGCTGCTCTAATTGGGAACCTCTGGAACTTGGCTAGAGCCGGAAACCATGAAGAGTCTCCTCCGCCGACCATCCGTGAACTAGCTTGTCCCCCACTTTATACTACACCCACATCACCTCCGCCGCCTTTCCCCATTACTGACGAAGAGTTGCAAGTTCGGCAAGCACAAAACTTATACCTCCTTGACGAACTCCCTTCCGACATCTCCCCCCTTCCCTCTCCTACCAACGAACTGTTCCCACAAGATCACCCTGGCGATGACTGGTTGTTCAATCACCCACAAAGCAAAAGATACCATCCTCTCCTCATTAACCATAATAGCCGGGTCGCTGTAGCCAAATACGTCAAATACAATATGGAGTCGTCCATACCTACTATTGAAGGTACCATGGGACTTCATCTACCTATTGTCGAAGTTGAGTTACGCTACCCTAACCACGACCAAGGCCTTCCTCGTTTGAGGAATTGAGAACAACAGATCTTTGATTCAAACACTCAACATTGTTATAACCTTGACAACATTATCAAAGGCATGTGTCACGTACTGACATCGTCTCGCCTTCGGACAACGTCAAGACACGTCGCTGTATGCATGAACATTGGAAGAATTGCCAAGATTACCCTGAAGCACACAAATGGGTAGGCAAAGACCGCGAGTATGACGAAGAAGAGCAAGTACGCGCCCTTGTGTGGGCTGCAGGAACAGACGAAGAAGACTACGTTGGAGACGGAGAAGCATTGAGGATCGCCCAGCTTGTGAGTGGAATGCTAGTTCATGCAGAACCCTCCAGTGCTGGCACCTCCACAGCAGGACGAATAGGAAGTATGAAGACCACGTGATTATGTCACGTGTAGTCCCGGGTCATGGCATGTATCTGACCTAAGCGATAAGTCATGGGACTTCAAGGATGGAAGAGCTTTGTATAATGTGACCATGGTAGGCACGAGGTCGGAGGCGGCATTCCCGATAGCCGAAGGTCTGGACAATTCCCAGTATGGGTCGATTCTGATGGAAGTATTCTGATGCGCTGGTATTGCGCCGAGACACTTGTTATCTTGTTATCTTGTGTTGTGATGTCATTTGTGAGTCATATGGTTGTCTTTATCTCTGACTCATGTGGGGCCGTATGCCTCATGCACTGTATGTTTCATGATAAGCCCCTGTGGCTTGATGGACAATTCTCATTGGCAGATTAGGTCGTGAGTCGTGTTTACTATAGTTCGAGCTCAGTTAGAATACTGTCTTGGAGTACTATAAGTAGTTGGCAGGTTTTGCCAGTAGTCGTTAGCTTAGTTGTCTTGGACATCCACCTGTGTTCCTCTCAGGCATAGCCAAGCATTCTTATAGCAGAGTCATTGGTCTTTGTGACTATTCTTCTCTCATCTCTCACTTGTGTCAAGAGTTATCTTCAAGTGACGTTGTATAAGGGGACCATCTGTGGTTATTCGCCCTTCACAAGTCGTTCCTAGGTTGCAAGCCGTGCGCTTGACTTAGAAGTGGTACAAGGAAAGCCTTCGGGTTCAAGTCGAACCAACGTTTAGTGGAAACGTTACAGCATGGATGACTGGGCTTTAGAGGCTGAGGTAGCTTATTACAGGCATCTAACCGACGACTTAGAGGGATTCCATAACCAGATTAACAGCATTCGTCAGCAAATCAACGACACCATGATCGACATCCGCGGATCGGTCTGGAGACTTTCACAAGCCAACGCCTACAATCATGTCATGGCCCCCATGCAGCTCTCTGAAGACGATCCCAGCTTATGGGCACCAAATAACGAAATCCGCCTACAGATTAACCGAGAGTCCTTTGTTCCCACTGTCGACAATTCCATCCATTATTGCTCCTGGTGCCAAACCACCGCTCACAATGGTTGCAACTGCAACATATTCGTTCAGTGCACCTATTGTCATCGCTACTGTCACACAGACGAAGTGTGCTTTACCCTGCATCAAAAATGCTCCTTTCGCCACTGCTATGTCGACGTCTCTCATACGAGGTATAACAAGCCATGCCGATCCCGCCCTTATAGGCCAGAGCGACATGAAAATTGTGCAGCTCATCAACTCAACATACGCGATAGGCAGATCAATAGGAGGGCTGACAGGCATGGGCAAGTTCAACAGGTCGAAGTTGCACTCTAAAGGAGGGGGAAATGTTACAAAATTCTACTTTTCTTCTCGATCGTTCTCTACAATTCTATAGCTTGTGACTTACTTTCATACCTTCTCGTTCTTTCTATGTGCTTTGATAGTACAGCTATGACGCGTTTCTCAGATCCTTCGCCATTGTTCTACAGCTTTCCATGACTTGTCTTTTTACTATAAGAACCCTTCTGTTTCTTGGAACGAGCCTTAAGCTTGACCTGTTGTATCTTACTTCAGTACAAGTAGCTGCTCACTCGAATCCGATTCCTAGCTTGTGCATCATCGCTCTGCGCTCTGATTGAGTCGCATTCTTGAAATCTATCTCGTGATCGCATCACGTGATTGCCGAACGAACTCGAACGACATCGAACGAACGAACACGCCTTACTGAGCGTGACACTCGTTGGCATTCATGTTCTGTACTAGTAGTATGGTACTGACAACTTGAACCGGCCTCTTCTTACACACTAGTGATGACCTGGCCCCTAGCAAACTTGAACATCAAGTCGGCGATATACAGTAGCGGATCAGCTAGCGGCTTTGCTATAGTAACAAACTGACACTCTACGGCTAACATAGCGTGTGTCAGAATATTAGCGGCGCAACCACGGGAAAACACTCGCTCGGCTAGAACCAAAGCGATATATGTAGTCGCGGGGCGACGTTGGCGCGCACTCGCGCGACAGACACGTTTACATTATAACCCCGCCTCGCTGTGGACCCGGAGCCGATTACTTCCTCGTATTAGGGAAATGGAACATCGCCGTACGGTTTCGAAGATACCTTGGACGGCTTCGCGGATTCGGAACCAACAATAACGACAGCCCGAGGATCCTTTTATCTCTTATGCAAGCGGGACCCAGCGACGTCATTTTCTTCAGAATTGCTCGCTGAACGCCAAGGGCTAACCCGAACTTACCCACAGTTCTTCAATCTTGCTACAATATTCCCTACTCAGGTATCATTCCTACATGCTGCAAACCGAAGGCGTCTCAAGGGGAAGCATATGTCAATCGATAGTACGTGGGATTTGCATGCCAGGTACGGCACACACAAGAGTTTTTCAGGCTCCTGTGAAGGTGTCCTAGGTTGTTTATGATCATCCCCTAGTTAGAGCCTGCATAGACCTGGGCTGCACCAAACCGGCACAAAACTCGCGGTTTTCTCTATTATCCCGACGATGCGTGCAATCTTGGGCAGTTGAGTCTGAGATGTTAGAGTCCCTGCTTCATCCCATTTAATTGAGAAACACAGAATGAAAGCCATAACTTGGGTGACTGTTGAGTCTCTCTCTCCGCTATTTCATCTGTGTATTTCTTGAGCTTAGAGTCACTCTGGCCGGAACAGTCATCTTAATATGACGTAGGTTTCGGAGGCCTTCTCTACCTCTTCTCCATTCTCTGAGTCGGAGAAGTGTCGCTCGGTCATACCCCTTATGTTCATGCCTCGCGCTATAGTTGTGGAGTCGCCAACGTCTGTATTTATGGGAATGCCAAGTAATTGCATGGCGGGGAGGCAAGTAATCAGCAGACCTATCGAATGGATACGGAAGGGAGATTGCGCAGCGAACGGCATATCTGTTGCGTGTGCCGTATGGATGCATAGAAGTCGGTTATACCTAAACGTCGTGAACATGAGAACCACCGGAGCGGTGTTCGGATCGTTGGGCGCTGGGCACAACGTGCGAGGATGTAAGAGCATGTCAACGGCATTTCCTTACTACTGTAGTTCTATGCGAGGAAGGTGTCACTGGTCCGGGGTTACTGTAGGTCTGGATAAATGGTTACGTGTCACGGTTCGGGCCATGCCCCTGCTGGAGCGAGGTTGGAACCATCATCTCGACCTCGTGCCGGCCCCTTGCACAAGGAGTAGTTACCCATACCGTCACTTTACCGTTCTGCTTGTTCGAAACATCATATCAGCGTTATGTCGTATTGTGGCGGCGTAGGAGTGGATCAGAACCAGGGTCAGCTAGTTGTTATCTGCCACTGCCGTAGAATGTACCAGACTCCAAGTCGGAGGGGCACACATCGGAAGCGGGAGCGGGGGCATTCGCGCCGCTCGCTGAATCAGCTGGAACCGAAAGCGATGGTAATCGGGCGAAGTGGGTGCACACTCGCCACTCGGCGTGGTGTCGGGTTGATAGCGATGAACGTTGAACGTTGAAAGTCGATGAACCCACGAATGAATTGCGTTTAATCCTTCGATTCTAACAGCGATGAACACCCGTGCGCAATGATCAGCTGTGGGTTGACAAAAGAAGATCAAGTGAGCAGGGAAGGCACAACCCGAGTTGTATTGCCATTCCTGAATATTATTTTCAGTCTAAGTGGACAATGTTGCCCACCAGGTCGGCTACAAATGAGTTCTGGTCCGTTGATCTCGCCTTGGTGACAACCTGCACCGCACTTTACAGTAAGCTTTAAGCTTTAAGCTTGAAGGCTATGACATTGAGAAAATTGGATCCCGCCTTTTCTAACTTAGGTCAAATATTGGCAGATAAAATTTGAGTGCGCTAAATTCCCTTAGAAAGTCGTCCAGTTGCAGAGTCGAAAGAGTTCGAGGCTGCCACGACGACTGTTGTGGATGGATGGGACCCCAGATTGCCCTGCCAGTGGTGAGTAGACAGGAATGGAACGATGCGTCTTGAGGAGACATGTCACATGTCACATGTAACTCTGACTTTTATTTTTATTTTTACCCACGCTGTCTCGTCTTCTTGGAAATCGCCCATGCTACGTCTTGCACGGTTCAACATGGCTCTTTCTTTTCAATTGCAGTCTGAGGGTCTGGTGTACTCTGCCCTTTCGTCTCAATCTTTGGTAGTTGGCAGTACGGGCGCTTTGGCAGAATCTTAAAATTTTACCTCGATGCTCTCCTGCCGGTGTCCCAAGTCTCTGCATTTGTTCGGGACCATGCGTTTAGCTCGATGACCTTTGTCTGATCGGCACCTATGATGTACGTCTCTCTGTGTGTCCTAAGCTGATAAATAATTCTTCGTGGATTAAGTTTAATGAATATTGCTGTACGGTTTCGGAAGCACGCAAGACTTGCGGCCGCTGTCTCAGGATTCAGATGTATTCGAGTTATCAGCTCTAATTGAAGGGTCCATTCACAACGTCATATATCACCGTCGCAATAACTCAAATGGACGCTCTTCCAAGTATTGTTTGTCACTTTTTTGCATGTGTCCACTGATGTACCTGGAACCCAGAACGATTCACCGAATCTGGTTCTGGTTCAAGGATTCGTCTACAAACGGTATCCTGGTGAGTGGCGGCATTTTTTTTCGAAAGATAGTACCTCAAAATCCCTGGATCACGTCATGCGAGTCGCAGTTCTGCAGTCTTTCTCTCCAGGCGTCACTTCCTACATATTGTGAACCGAAGTTGTTCCCCGATTTGCATCGCAATCTCTGCACACATTGGGATCTTTCATACCTCTGCTCAAGTGGCCCAAGGTATATATAATCTCTCCCAGATTAAAGTTGAGGCATCTCCAAGGTAGCCCCCAACCTGCAGTTTCTCGCCATGCTGACTAGGAGTGCAATTTTGGCCTCGTTGGCCGTGCGCACACTCTCTGCTCTTGCTTCACCGCTGGACAGTTTCGTAGTCCAGGACTCTGCTTCTCAGCAGGTGTTAGACCACACCTGCGCCAACACACAGCCAATAGAGCGGTTAGCTTCAACCACCCCACAGGTCCTCCTCGACGATGGCGTATTTGTAGGCATACAAAAGGGCGCAACACATCAGTTCTTAGGCATTCCTTTCGCACAGCCGCCGTAAGCACCCTACATACACTGTCCCTTATAACTTCTTATTCCGCACACAGGACCGGTGATAGGCGGCTGCGCCTACCTGAACCAGTTCTACCATATGAAGGCCGCCACTACGTTCAAGCATTCGGCAAGTCTTGCCCGCAGCAGCGTCTGGTCCTTCCGAATGGGCTGGACTCGAAGCTAGTCAAAAACATCGGTAATGTCGTGGGTGGACTCTATGACAAGCTTACACCTGCGGACGAGGACTGTGAGGGATATCGTGTGCTTCTAAATAGCCGCGAGCTGAACTATTCTCCGAGGTCTGTCCATAAACGTCGTGAAACCGTCAACTGCCACATCGACGTCCAAACTTCCCGTTGTATTCGTGTGTGCCTTCTTAGTCGCTGGGTGCCATAATGTTTACTTGGATGACCACTCCGTTCCAGTGGATTTTTGGTGGTGGTTTCGAGATTGGTGGTCCCTCAACGTTTGTCTTTTTTTTACGGTTCGTTTCGACGCCGTCTGAGATCTATGTCCGCAGGTATGATGGTGGCAGCATTGTCGCTCGGTCTATTGACCTTGGTCAACCGATCATTTTCGTCAGCGTGAATTACCGGTGAGGTTTTTTATATCCACTGGTTGAGGGCTTCCCTGATACCGACGGTTCCAGGCTTTCTGGTATACTGTGTAACTTCTTCCCATACGAATCCGTCCCTTATATCCGTCCTTGTAGCACTCGGTTTCATGCCCGGAAAGGAAGTCAGGGCGGACAAGGTCGGTAACCTTGGCCTCCAGGACCGTGAGTGGATGGTGCTCTTGCCCAGCATCTTTCACTCATGGTCGTGTTGTTTGCAGAACGCCTTGGCATGAAGTGGGTGCAAACCTACATCGCAGAATTCGGCGGGGACCCATCGAAAGTGACCATGTGCGCAATAGCTTGTCTCGTATCCCTTTGGTTCCGTCGACTAACTCGCGCGAAAGCTGGGGAGAAAGCGCTGGTGCAATCTCGGTGGCTCTCCACATGCTTACGAATAACGGGGATCAGGAAGGGCTGTTCCGTGGCGCAGTCATGCAGTCTGGTGGACCCATCCCAGTCGGGGATATCGAGAACGGGCAGCGGTACTACGACGACATGGTCGAAAAGACTGGCTGTAGAAGCTCGGCAGACACGCTCGCGTGTCTTCGCAAGGTACCATATGACACATTTAAGAAAGCGATGGACGATACTCCGAACTTTTTCGCGTATCAGGTGAGGGGTTATGACCTTGTCATCGTCGCGTGATCTGGTGCTAGATAAGTTATCTCCACATGTACAGGGACTTGTGCTGTCGTGGCTGCCCCGAGTCGACGGCGTCTTCTTGAAAGAGCCTCCGCAATACTCGGTCCTGCGTGGTCATGTAGCGAACGTGCCAATGATTACAGGTGTGTTAGATGGGCCCAGCAACGACTCAGAGACACGAGGCTAACACACATGTCAGGAAACTGCGATGACGAAGGCACCTTATTCTCATTCTCCACCATAAACATTTCGTAAGCAGGAACCACATCCGTTGGTCTTGATTCACGCACGGGACTGATCGCCCCCGAAGGACCACGGCCGAAATGAAGGACTACTTGAAACTGTACATGATGCCGAGAGCCAAAGACAGAGAAATCGACCTCCTTCTCAAGTACTACCCAGATGACCAGCGGGCCGGGAGTCCCTTCGACACCGGGTTCAAGAATGCATTCAGTACAGTGCTTATTCAAGAGCCACAATTTACGAATACTCACGCGGTGATGAATAGGCCCACATTTCAAGCGTACCGCGGCTCTTCAGGGCGATTTCGTGTTCCACGGCCCACGTCGTTTATTCTTGAAATCCAGGGCCGACAAACAGAAGTCGTGGGGCTTCAGTACGTTGACCCGTGGTGTAGTTGGACTCGCCAGCTTATTTTTTTTCCCGTGTGCTTCGTAGTTTATAAGCGCGGCAAAGCGACACCTTTCATCGGAACGGTAAGGACCCCTCCCTGGTTTGCTTTCTACACTCATCCCAGGATGATGTCACGCATTGCTTTCCAGGCCCATGCCACGGATCTCATCAACTCCTTTGGCAACGGGGAACTCAGGGACTATGTCATTCGATTCACCAACACCCTCGACCCTAACGGCAAGAAGGGTCTCGGCATTCCGTGGCCGCAATGGGACCCAAGGAATCCCAAGGCAGTCATCTTCCAAGATAGCGTGCTCTTCCCACTCGTCCTCGGTGATGATAGCTATCGCACCGATCCGCTCAACTATGTCACGAACATGTCCTTGCTTTACCCCATCTAAAGACGAAACGCGCGAAGGAAACTGCAACTTGGCCACTGGCTTACTTAGCCTTTTTCAGTTATCTCAAAGGTAATTTTCTTGATCTTGGACTCGCTCCGGACGGGAGGAAGTCGTTCTCTTTATTGACAGAATTTTTGTATCTGCCGAATGTTCTTGAAATTTGTACTTGTCACGAGGTTGTTCCCGTTGACGTCGTAAATGAAAACGAGTTATATGGATGTCCCGACTGAGTACTGAGCGCCGAGAACGCGCTGAGGCATTAGAAGTCTCCAACAAAGGCACAGTCCCCTCAAATTAAGAAAAACGTTCCTAATATAGTACCATTTGAAAGGGCTCTGTGTCAGAACGTAGCGGTGAATGTCGACCGACCTGCTAGCGGGCTCGGAAAATGTATTCAAGTGAGGCCAAGGACGGGCAAGCCCAGTCAAAGACTCTCGGAACTTGAAGCCACTTGAGCTCTCACTACAGGTTTCGACATAAGCACTTAGCATTGTATTGCTTCGAGTCTAAATACGGGAATACAACACACATCTTCATTAGAGATTGAGAGAATGTACCAAAGATTGGTAAACATCAGCTTGAACAACCATTGGGACCAGATGTCGAGGGAGCGTGACAATGACAGCAGTACAAAACAACGCTGGCCTTGAATACTGGTGGTTGTCGTCGCACTATAATGCGGTGCATCGCGTGGTGGGATAGAGTGAAACAAATCACGAGGGCAAGTGTGATGGCATCTGTAAAACGGCAGGATGTAGTGATGGGAAAGTTCGGTTCGGTCCGGTTCTTTGGGATTTTTCCCGAACCCTGAACCGGACCGTCGGTTCGGTTCGGGGTATTTGCCCGAACCTGAACCTGAACCGAGGGTTCAGTTCTATTCGGTTCGGTTCAGGTTCAGAAAGGGTTCAGGAACTGAACCGAACGTTCAACCAAGAGTTTTGTGTTTCCTACTTATGTAATCAAAAATATTGTGCAGAACCATCCTCTTATGTACTGCAAAAAGCGAGTGACGCTTTTGGGGTAGAAGTTGGAAAGTCAATTTATCATTCTATGACTAGGAACTGATACAGGGACATTGGGCTACTGCTTGTCACCACTATCTAAAGAGTCAACATTGTTTCTGCGGGTCTTCAGAACGCTGTCACAAGCACCCTAAGTCACATATGATCTTTGAACATGTTGCAGGTGTCTGTTCGCTTCGTCCATGGTGACGACCTCTCTTTGAGACACTGCCGATTCTCTCCAATCAAGCCGAAGGTGTATCGATGACCAGGGCGGGACATAGGGTGCTGGGTGATGACAAACGAAAGGATTGTCATCCCCGAGCCCGCTAAGAATGTGGACGGTAATGAGTAGCCAAACATTCGTGTCATCGATGCTGCTCACCAATTGACGAACCACTTGCATAGTTTCTTTTCCGTCTAACGTACATGCGATCAGCATGAGGCTAGTGGGATGGGTTTGAGGCAGAAGGACACAAATGGTTTCGAAGGAGGGTTCGAGGAACTGTGACAATGGTTAGTTTGGTTGCAGTGGGATGGAGTAAAAAAGAAACTCAGAGACCAGGGTCAATGAGGAGGAGGGAACGGCTCCTCTCGCTGGCATTGTGACCGTATCTGCACATCGGCTCTTGCAGCCTTAACGTCCTTAACGGTTACGATGCGCGAAACGGGTCGTTCGGGTTTGTGGTGTTGTGTTGTTCTCGGGGTGGGACTGCTGGGGTCACAGTCATGGTTGCTGTCGTCCGAATCCAACTTGAGTAGTCGTGGTTGATCAAGGGAAGGGGTGCCGACGAGTTTGGGTTCAACCAAGGAGAATTGGGCGTGAGAAGGGTAGGGCGTGAGGGCCAGAATGGGCGGGCTTAAGGAGAGTGGGAAGGGCAAGGTGAGGACCACGGGTGAGAGAATAGGGGGAGACGGGGAGAGAGAACCAGGAAGGGTGGGTGTACAAAGCCGAGAGGACCACAGTGGGGTAATATGACAAGACAAGTGGACGAGGGTGTAAGCACCGGGAAGGGCGTGCGAGAGGGGTGGGAAGGATGGAGCGGAGAGGACCAGGAGGGAGGGCATGCAGAGTAGAGAGGACAAGAGGGCGAAGGAGTGCCAGAGTGAGGAGGGTGTTGGGAAGAGCGGGGTGAGATAATCAAGGAGGGCAGGCGAGATGAGAGGGTGAGAGGGCGGTAAGGGTGAGCGAGTGGAGTCAAGAGGACCGGGGTAGGCGAAGAAGGGAAAGCGTAGTATGGCAGAGCATAAGGGACAAGAAGGGTAAATGCAGACAGGGCAAGGCGAGAGATGAGGCCGATGAGGGGCGAGTTGTGAATATGGGAATGGAAATAAGGAAGTACGGCTCGCACCTGTGTGAGTAGAGCATGGAATTTCCCTGGACAAGCGTAATCGCAGGAGCACAAACGAGGGGCCCATTGTCTTGTGCGAGTTGGAAGGACTGTCCAGGCAGGATATAAAATTGATGACAATTGATGGGTGAAGAGTTGAGGATTGAGGAAGTGGCACGTCACTCACACGCTACTGCAGTAACTGCACAGTTTCACACTCACAAATTTGATGGCTCACGCGCAATTTTCGCTTTCAAATTGGCTAGCAAAACTTGAATTACAGTATCTAAGAGCCCGTAAACGCAGTAAGTTATAGTATACTCATACTATCAATGGTTTGGTTCGAACACGTTTGAATGTGTTCTCTCAGGTTCGGGAATTCCCCGAACCCCAAACCAGACCATCGGTCCGGTTCAGGTAAATCCCCGAACCTGAACCCCAAATTGGGGTTCGGTTCAGTTAAGTTCAGGTTCAAACCATGGTTCAGAACCGAACTTTCCCACACCCGGGCTTGGAAAGTCGACACCAGACCACCACTAAATGATGGGAAAACCACCCAACTAATATACCTTGCCAACTGTTCTGAGAGCCAGTATGTGTGAGCACACCGACCACCCACGCAGCAACAGCAACAGAGACATGGAGTCATCGCATGCCAATGCCAGTGCCAGCATGTCGAGTCAACCATGACCATCAAACAAACACTACCAGGTCCGACCAAACAAATACAAAGAGACACGTCAGTGTGAGTGGAAACGGCGAGCGCAATCCAAGCCACTCGCCACTATGAGTCCCAAACTTGGTCTGAAGAACGCTGCACGAAACTTACCAAAACCTGGAAACACCTCCTAGCCAAAACACACGGATCCGCAACCCAACTGGATCCAAAATCTGAATCGTGAGGTTTTAGTGGGTATTAGAGCACAATGGGCCTTGCCCATATGAAGGTCACGTGCTCTGAGTCCCACACTATCCTGACACCAGGGATGTGCATAAACCGGTATTTCCCCTCACAATCCGGGCTCCGGCCCGGCTACAGCGCGTCAGACAGGGCTGAATCCTAAATTCTCCTGCTGTCTGGCATTTATTTTCGGGCATGTAGACAATCATAAGAAGCTACATACTGGAAATATAAGTGCCCTCCAAAAAAAAAAATAGGATGAACTTGGTATGGAACCGACCCTGTCGTTCGCTTGCAGTACTAGTACAGTCGACTCCCTCATAACCCATACCCCTTGGGATAGGCCAAATGCTATGGGTTATAAGGGAGTATGGAGTCCGCGAGAGTTTGAAATTGGTCACGTGTTGCCACAAAATTTACGATTGTGAAGACACCACCGAAAATCAGAACTGGCACACAGAAGGCACCCACAGAAGATGGAGCACACAAGTTTGACCACGTCTGCAGGGTTTGGAGGTGTGCAGTGGGGAGGGGAGGAGGTGCTAGAGCAGTGCGTGATTTGTTTTTTAACATGTATTATGCAACCATTGTACATACCTGAGCTGCCAAAGGTAAACCAGTGAATTCTTACCAAGCCCTATGCAAGATAAAGGCATGAAAGACTCGATTTTCGCATGCTATGGACTAGGATGTCATGCTAGTGTCGAACCATGGCACCAAGACAGGTGAGGCGGAACCACCCAGGTTGGGGAATGCACAGTTTCGGACACATCAATCTGATAAACATTCCTTATTTGGTCTCATTCATAGTCCGGCCCAGCTAAACATATGGGTTATTACTACACAAAATGGTATGGGTTATGGAGTATCAGGGAGTTATGGGTTATGCTCAGAATTTCCTGCATTCCAACTTGGGATATGGAAAATCCTATGGGTTACATGGGAGTATGGCTTATTAGGGATATGGCTTATGAGGGAGTTGACTGTAAGTTGTGTTTGGTGGCTGTGTAGTGATACTTGGGGTATCGGCGCACAGTGTTGTTATTGTAATGGGGTGATGTGCCCCCACATGGCCGTGGTGCATGGGCCACTAGACTGGGAGATATCCGCTGGTTCTGTGAGTACTGCCAGATGGAAGCAGCATGTCCATGTTGCAAGTCGAAGCCTGTAAATGACCCTACTACTGGTATTTAGTGGGGACACCCTAGCATACGACATGTCATTGTAGCTGGACTGCGACCGGTCTGGGCCTAGGGCCCGCACCCCAGAATCCAAATGGTTCAAAAAAAAAAAGCCTGTAAATGAGGAATCTGTGAATCCACAGTACCACAATGGCCCAGCTAAGTGGGGTTGCAAACGCAAAGTTGCAAGTCGCCAAAAAGAAGAAAGCAACATGAGAGGGTGAGAGTTGGCCCAAAGGAGAAAATTGTGACTTTTGTGAACCATGAAAAATGGAGGTTTTCACCTGGATAGCTGGGCGGCGGGCGCTAGTCTCAACGTTGCACCGGTAACCACAAAGCCATTGTTGGCAGTGTTCTTGGACCTGCTTTCACACAGCGCTCACTCTGTGGTTGACTCCATTGTTGGCATGACGACATGCGGTCGTAGTGCAATTGGTCAGTAACAACCTGATACTCTCCCCTTGACTTGGAAGGTACATTATATACTACACAAGAGGCCTATCTATAATTAGCGCTGGTTTTTGACTGCACTCCGGCTTTCGGCTTCTAATCCGGGCCGGGAAACGACACGAGCGCTGCGACACTGCTGCGACGCTTTTGAGGCCGCATAACAGGCAAGGCTGCAGAGCTGCTGCATCACTGCCCCTTGAATTTTTCCTTATACCGCTTTGTTTCCGGTACTATCCTGTTCGGGCAGTTTCGCATGTTCCAGTGCTTTCGCACTTCAATAGATTTGACTCGATCGACAACTTCCTCTCATTCAACATTCACCAAAAAAAACCCCTGGATAAAGTATGTATTGTACATGAATGAGCATAAGAAATTCGAGAAATTTATCCAAATTTGCGGTCACAAAAAAATCGCAAATCTCAGAGGTGGCCTTGTGCAGCCATTCTCACATCCTCAATCCCTCCGATTTCAGTATTTTCAGAGACCTTTTTTTTCCTGCAGTGGTAGTATACATACATGGGACTGTGTATATACAATCTAGAGTCAACGATCTAAGGCGATTGAGGTGTAGAAAGAAATCTCACCTCAAGCGCACTCAAGAGTGACAATCGAGATGACCAATTTGAAGCACCTTCCGCACCAAATCTACCCGTCCGGATGTTCCCGTTGGTGTGACAAATGCGTGACCAAAGTGCGAAAAAGTGGGGTCTAAATTAAATATTCCCTGCCCGTTGAACAGCTGGAGCAATAAATAGGTAGTAAAATTCAATGAAAAGAGGGTCTATTGCTCTATGAACATGTACAATTTGAGGTGTTTACGATGAGTGGTTGATTTTACAAAAAAACGTTACTCATTTCTGCGAAAGAGCCCGAACAGGATAGTACTCTACAGGTACTGATAGAAGAAATATGGTCCCGATCAGAGCTGATCGATAGTCCATGACACCCGAGTGCCAATGATACCCGAGCGCTGACAGCGCTAACCATTTATGTAGTTATTTGCATCTGGAGAATGCAGTGTTCTTGCAAAAACTTAAAGCTGAAGCCCTCTTGGAACTACCAGTGGCAATTTGGTTATTATGGCCTTTCTTCGGGTGTCGCTTTTCGCATTCTGCGCTGCAGCTGCCACAGTCTGGGCTTCCTCCACCAGTCCCAGCGTCATACTTGATCAGGGCACGTTTACAGGAACGACGGCCAACGGCACGAACAAGTTCCTCGGCATCCCCTACGCACAACCACCGTCCGTAGTTGACTGTAGCCAGCTCTTGGTCCTTTGACTGACCCCTCGAGCCGACAGAGTTGGCGATCTGCGCTTCCGTCTACCCGTGGCGCCTCCTCCATACGTCGGCCAATACAACGCTACTACGTTCGGTCTTTCGTGCCCTCAACAAGAACCTCACCTGAACCTGAGCGCTCCAATCCTAAGTGGGTTGCCCAATGTGACCCTTGAGTACCTCGAGGACATTGGAACCCCAGCCACACTTCCAACAGGCGAAGATTGTAAGAAGGGTCTCGCACACGCGGAGAGCAATGCTGATCATAATTGTAGGTTTGACAGTGGATGTCATCACGCCTGCCGATGCCACACCTTGTTCAGAACTCCCAGTTGTAGTGGTGTGTACTTGCGAGTGGTATGCTACCACCTGTGCTGTGCTAACAACCATAACCTACCTGCCAGTGGTTTTTCGGAGGTGAGATGCACGCAATCGTGACATATTGCTCTCGCGAACCTAATACATTGGCCTAAAGGCGCTTTTGAATACGGGTCGCCAGAGACGTCAGTATATTTTCCATGACATTTGCCCTAGAAAATAATAAAAATTCCGCAGGACCGATGGCACTGTGATAGTAAGCCGCTCAATTGAGCTGGGGAAACCTTTGATTTATGTTAGCCTAAACTATCGGTGAGCACAGCTAAATCCTTCTTTGTGACTTTTGCGGCACTCTCATCCTCCTCTCAGAGTCTCAGGTGCGTTCGCGCCTCAAACTGATCCCATTTATTTTCTCCGAGACAAATTAACGCCTTGCTAGCCATGGGGTTTCTGGCCAGTCAAGAAGTTAAAAACGCCGGTGTGGCCAATATCGGGCTATGGGATCGTGAGTGTGCGGACAGTCGGCATAATTAGCGTTTTGTAACATCTGGATTTATAGAGCGTATGGCACTTCGTTGGGTGCAAAACTATATTTACGCATTTGGTGGCGATCCGGACCAGGTGACTATGTAAGTGAAGTGGCCTCTTAATAACTCGGAGTCTGTTGACACCTTTCAGCTGGGGTCAAAGCGCTGGCGCAATCTCTGTATCACTCCAGATGTTGGTAAACGGTGGGGACACTGATGGACTATTCCACGCAGCATTCATGCAGTCCGGGTCGCCACCGCCGGTTAGTGATATCGTCACCAATGTAAGAATTCATTCTGCGACTTCGTTCGGTTTCTAAGTGAGCCTATAGGGTCAACCACATTATGACTTCCTCGTTCAAGGCACTAATTGCTCTGACACACCCGACACCTTAGAGTGTTTGCGGGAAGTATCCTTTGAGGTGTTGATGGACGCCATTAATGAGATTTCGACGGTTTTCTCATATTCGGTACGTGTTCTACCGAATCTACTTCCTATAACTCGTCATAGTTACGCATCAGGCAACTAACCACTCCACAGTCCCTTTCGCTCGCCTTCCAGCCCTATGCAGACGGCGTTCTTCTGGCGGATAATCCCCAGAAACTCGTCCGAGGAGGGAAAGTTGCGAACATTCCAATCGTCTTAGGGGAGGTCGACGATGAAGGGACCCTCTTCTCTTTTTCTCAGACCAACGTCACGTGAATACTCTAACTTTGTCACCACGAACGTCGCGCTCATCGCAGCGTGCCTGCAGGTCCGATGCGGATCTTCGCGCTTACTTAACACAATACTTTATGATCAATGTTACAAGTGTCGAGCTGGACAAGGTGCTCGAGCTGTATCCCCAGGATCCCAGCCTGGGTTCGCCATACAACACGAGTACCCAAAATGCGTTGACCCCAGAATTCAAACGCATAGCCGCCATCTTGGGCGATCTTGTGTTCCAATCATCACGGCGCTCGTTGGCGAATGTCGTATCGGGAAAACAGAATACTTGGTCATATTGTACGTCGCACCTCTTTCCCCCTTTGTTCATCCCCTCATACACTCACGTCGACTCTCACATAGTAAGCAAGCGGCTGAAGCTGCTGCCTTACCTGGGATCGGCACACGGGTCCGATGTTCCAATTATCTATGGCGGGGAAGATCTGACCAACTATCTAATCTTCTTTGTCACAAACCTGAATCCCAATGACGGGTCGCTCCCGTATTGGCCGCAGTATACCACCTCGTCGCGGCAAGTGTTGACTCTCTACGATAGCCCACTTCCAACAAATATAACGCTGGACACGTACCGCGCTGAACCGATAGAATACCTCCAGTACCTTTCGCTCATACATCCTGTGTAGGCGCCTACGGTTACGTGAACCGAACATTGATACCTATCGTAATTGTTTTTTTTTTTTGGCTTCGAGTGGACAAGAGAAACCATATATAGTCTTCCTCTGAAACGCCGCCATATTCTTCTCAAACCTAGGTCCCTGAATGCCGTGAGGTTGCGTACATTTACACTTGAACACTTTCTTTTTTGGATGCGAGCGGTGTCAATACGCATGGCCCGGGTGAGTCACTAGTCACTAGTCACCGGCGAAATAAATCCGCGCTTTTCATGCACAGCTAATGCAAGAGGCGCCTTCTAACTGTAGAGACCTCTGAGACGATTACTGTATGTACGTGAAATGTTTCCACGCGGACACGGACTGTCCGCTGATCGCGTTCAATTTACTCAATGGGCTTTCCAGCAACTTAAACTCTGATTCGTCTCATGAGGCTTCCCAGGTCTCTTTCAGTCTTTCTCTCAGGTGTTCATGGTCTTTCTGGCATTGCTTGTTACAGTTGGGGTCGCGACTGCCACAGTCTTGGCTTCTCCTTCAACAAATGGTACTTATCCTACCGTCACGCTTGACAATGGCACGTTCATCGGAACAACGGCCAACGGCACCAACAAGTTCCTCGGCATCCCCTACGCACAACCACCGTCCGTAGTTGATTTTGACACAGCACTCCCTCCTCCTTGACTGAAACTTACAGAGTTGGCAACCTGCGCTTCCGCTTGCCTGAGCCGTTGGGACCCTACACTGGCGAACAAAATGCTACTGCGTACGGTTTTTCGTGCTCCCAGCAAGCGACTGCACCTCCCGATCTGAGTGGGTTACCCCAAGAGACCCTCGAAGCCTTGGCGAGCATCTTTGAAACAGATGTCACAACTGTAGAGAGCGAAGATTGTGAGGAGGCCGTAGGGTTTTGTATCATCCGGAGAGTAACTCTGACGATTGTTGTAGGTCTGACACTCAATGTCATTGCGCCTGTCAACGCCACATATGGTTCAAAACTCCCGGTTGTAGTGGTGTGTATTCTGTGAATGGAACGTTGTCACTTGATGATGATAACCCACATGACAGTGGATATATGGGGGTAAGACACCGGCTAAATACCCTCAACCTATAGCCCTCGCTAATATAATTTAATGCTCCACAGGCGGTTTCGAAGACGGGTTCACAGCTCTGTACGGTCAATTTATCTTTCAGCATTGTGTCCTGGGAACTTAAAGAAATACGTAGCTACGACGGCACTGTCATAGTAAATCGCTCAATCGCACTTCGACAGCCTGTGATTTATGTCAGTATGAACTATCGGTGAGCACAACTTGAACCGTTCTTCGCAACTCTGCGGGATCCTCATCCTCCTCTCAGCCTTTCAGGTGCGTCTAGGACTCACTCTGATTCTATATTTATTATAAATTAACACCTTGCTAGCCTTCGGGTTCCTGGCCGGTCAAGAAGTCAAAGAAGCAGGCGTGGGCAATATCGGGCTGTGGGATCGTGAGTGTTTGGGCAGTTGGCATGATCAACTTAATGTTGAACATTTGGCTTCAAAGAGCGTCTGGCACTTCGTTGGGTGCAAAAGTATATTTGCGAATTCGGTGGCGATCCGTCGAAAGTGACAATGTAAGTGAAGTGGCCTCACAACTCGGAGCATGCTGACACCTTTCAGCTGGGGTCAAAGTGCTGGCTCAATCTCGGTATCTCTCCAGATGATTACAAACGGTGGGGACACCGAGGGACTGTTCCGCGCGGCATTTATGCAGTCCGGATCGCCACAGCCGACGAGCGATATCACTGCGGTAGGCATATTTACTGTGAAGTCACTCAATTTCTGAGCGAACTTGTAGGGTCAACCATACTATGACTTCCTCGTTGAAAGCACTAATTGTTCATGTTCATCCGACACCTTGGAGTGTCTGCGGGACGCACCTTTTGAGCAGTTGGTGGACGCTATAAATCTCACTCCGTCAGTCTTTTCATATCAGGTACGTCAACCACTTTCCCAGCTCGTTAGAGTCTCCCTCTCACGGCGGCAAATGAACCGTCCCACAGTCTGTAGCGCTCGCCTGGCCACCCCGTGTAGATGGCGTTTTTCTGGTGGATGACCCACAGAAGCTCCTCCAGCGAGGGGAAGTTGCGCGCATCCCGATGGTCTCAGGGGACTGCGATGATGAGGGAACTTTGTTCTCTCTTGCTCAGACCAACATCACGTAACGCTCTATCTTTCAGCACGTCAGTCATTTCACTGATCACGGAGTCTTGCAGGACCGAGGCGGAGTTACGCACTTACATAACAGAATTCATCTTTCCCAATGCGACGGATGGTCAGCTGGACGAGTTGCTTGTGTTGTACCCCCAGAATGTCACCCAGGGATCGCCATACGACACGGATACCCAAAATGCGCTGACCCCGGAATTCAAACGCATTGCCTCTATTATCGGTGATTTTGTGTTCCAATCACCTAGGCGTTTTTTCTTGCAAAACGTATCGGACAGACAGAACACCTGGGCATATTGTACGTCGCATGTGTATTTCCCGCTTTCGGTCTTGTCCCTCACTCACACTTGCGTCGATTCTCACAGTAAGCAAGCGGCTGAAGGTGGTGCCCATACTTGGCTCGTTCCACGAGTCTGATATTCAGAATATCTATGGCGATGGAGACCTGACGGACTTCCTAATCCAATTTGTCACGAACCTGGATCCCAATGGCGTATTGAGCCCACCATGGCCGCGGTATACTACCTCGTCGCCGCAATTAATGACACTCCTTGGTAACCAACTTGAAGTCACCAACAACAACAGGACTATAACGCTAGACACGTACCGCGTTGAGGCGATGGCGTCTATCACGAATCTCTCTCTGACGTACCCGTAGTAGGCTATGTAAAGGGTCTGGTACGTGGAATTGCGTTTGGGACTCAGAGGATTCGTCGTTCTGTTTTCTGATGGAGAATACAAACCTTCCTTTGATGATACTTTGCCATATGTCGTGAGACTTCGATATTTGAATAGTTGAACTGCGTTGCTCTGAGGTCATGGGCACGGAAATGGGCAAGGAACGAGGATACTCAGGCTACTACGGGAAATTTACCCCAGGGCCCTGTGATCATCTACCTCCCGCTCGAGGTAAAATTGACAGATCGGAGCAAAACTATACACGATATTACCGGCAGTGCTGCGCTGTGTGCACTGTAAAGTAACAAACTAAGTGTACTTGTAGTAAAGGGTCATCCGAAAACGAAAACGAAAAATTACGGCTGATAAGTGGTTGTGCAATTTATTATATATCATTTACTGTAACTTAGATAGAAAAACCCTTATATAACGCAACTGATCCTTGCACCAGTCCCAGCGTCCTACTACTATAAGCTAATCCCTTTAACATGCTTTATCATCACGAAGCCTTCCGGGTGTTGTCCTCCCATTTTTTTCAGTGGACTGTGAACCCGAACTACATGACGCATCCCAAATTATTCAGTGGATTGACTACCGATAATGCCACATGCAAGTATCCGTGCGTACATACCACCGAGTAAGCTGGGAATCAGCGTTTAGTGATAACCTCGATCAGTAAGTGCCACCCTCTCGACACCAATAAATCAAGCCAGTCACTATAGCAATGTTAACGAAGCCTTACAGCTTGAAGACTTTCACTCTCCCACTATAGCCAACTGAACGAGGGTCCGTGTCAAGGTGAAGGCGCCGAGTCTTCCATCAGGTTCACCGTTCGCTACTGGGCCGAGATGCATCTACAGAAATATAGACTAACTTTACGATCTTTTCGCGCATGGCGACTTGAAATCGGGTCACCTCATGTCGGTGATCATCGTAACTCAGACTATTCTGGGATTCACCCATTTCAATTGAATGGAACAGAGTCCCCTGTGTATGTCGAAGTAGCTTGTTGGGGCCTTACTTTGTCATTGCCTCTATATGTTGTGTTTAAGGATTTTGAATGTTTAGCCACAACAGCGTACGAAGACCTTTAGTGCAATGGGCTTGCGGCGCTTGTGTTAAATAACTTTGGACGACATACACGTGATATTTCCAAAGATTGCTTGTCGTATACTTCTCTCGGCACAGCACAAATCGCATATGGTCGCCCCCCAGCATTCTACGGTCAGTGCCATACTACTACTTGATGTCGAGGACCGAGGCGATTACAGAAATGCTCATTCCCAGGTTCCAAAAGAAGCCTGGCCACGTTTCTGACTTGACGGTAGGATCTTTCAATCCGTGAAAGCATGTCCTCGACAACTACGGCGTGCCGCACGTCTCACCACTCGTGGAGTGCTAGTTCAAGGAGAGGATTTCTGCTTCGAGCATGTGATCGTGTGATCAGTGACATGGTGACCAAGGCACTGCTCGGAAACGAGTATTCAGAATCTCAGACGGAATGTCATCTAATCCACGACATACCCACGCCATCCCACCTTTGCATTCTGCGGATGCAAGAGTAAGTTATGGTAATCGAGCGGCCTGGAGTCCGAAATTTGATGTAATTAGATGCGCCACCATTTGTTCTCCACCGACAAACTGTTACGATGTCGGACATTCACTGGTTGAATTTGGGGGGGTCCTTCGACTGACAAAGATCACATATAACCGAACAGTGCTCAATTCAACGATAATGTAGCCGATACAGGCGAGAAGCAGAAACCCCTTACGTACACGAAGCTGTTTGCACAACCAGTCTTTTGTCTTGGTACGTACATGTTGTGGAATGGAAATGGAACCCACAACACCAAACGGTGCGCCTATATGAATGAGCGGTGCGTACGGGCTTTGCAATAGCACCCCGCAACTGTCCCCAACCGCAATGAAGGGGTGTATTTCTTCGCCAAGTCCCGCCGCTCCTCTGGGATACGGCACGGCTGAGTTGCGCGGACTATCGGCGTTGTTTCACCGCCTCTCGTTCGACTGTGTATGGGAGTTTGCCACCACCCACGTTGGCCTGGCTGTTCTGGGTTTTGCAGTCATTCTAGTGGCTCGCTATCTGAGGAGTCCCTGGCGCCGCGTTCCTTCGGGTCCGTGGGGATTGCCTATTATCGGAAATGCCGCCAAATTGCAAGACAAGACCTGGTTGTTTGGGCAGGATTGCAAGCAAAAATATGGTGCGTTCTCTAATTCCACTGATACGATGTTGGTGCTTACGATATCGAAGATGATATGGTGTACTTGACTGCTCTCGGCCAGCCTGTCATCGTCTTCAATAGCCTCAAACCAGCTTCAGAACTCCTTGACCGCCGGGCGAACATTTATTCCGATCGTCCTCGCCTGATTATGGGTAATGAAATCCTTTCGGGCGGCCTCTTCAATGCCTTTCTCCCGTATGGAGACATGTGAGTGCTTTTCATTCCTTCACGAACCAAAGTTGACTATCCCATTGATAGTTGGCGCCGTACTCGACGGGCCGCTCATGAAGGCCTTACAAAAACCGCAACTCGTACATATCACACCCTTCTTCGAATAGAGGGAGTTCTTCTCGCATCTGCATTGCTGGCGAGTCCACTGGCACGTGCTCAGGAACTAGAGAAGCACTTCCAACGCACCGCCGCTTCCGCGACCATGTCTATGTTATACGACTATCCCACTCTTGAAACTGAAAATGACAAGACCCTCTCTGAGATTCACGCTTTCATTGACCGCCTGTCCATTGCAGCTGTCCCTGGTGCGTATCTTGTCGAGGTATTCCCATGGATGATGCACATCCCTGAAAGGTTCGTCCTCATATTATGAGGTGTTTCTTTCGCTCAGTTGTATGGTATTGCGTCAGATTTGCAAGGTGGAAGGCTGAAGGAAGGCGATATTTCGAACACGACAATATCATGTTCCAGACACTTCTTAATCGTGTTCGGAGTGACGTGGTAGGCACCTACGCAAAAATGACTTGCCGAAGTCTGCTGAAATAGGGAAACGTAGTTGAAGGATTCAGAGCGGCCAAGTTTAAGTGCATCACTCATCAAAAACTGCGACCGCAACCCGCTTTCTAATCAAGAGATGGCTTGGCTCCTCGGAACATTATAGTGTGTCATGCCCTTACGTTAGCGAAAAATCCTCGTTGAAACACCCTTTCTGGCAGCTCCGCTGGTGCAGAAACGACGTCAACGACGATGTACTGGTGGGCACTCGCAATGGTTGCGCATCCGGAAGCACAGAGGCGTGCCCAAGCCGAGCTGGACACCGTTGTCGGGCGATCACGCATCCCTACATTTTCGGACGCCCCGAACCTTCCGTACATCCAAGCAATGATCAAAGAAACTCTCCGATGGCGCCCCGTTCTTCCGTTCTCTCTCCCACACGCCACGACAGAGGATGACTGGTACAACGGGATGTTCATCCCTAAGGGAACCATATTCCTTACGAATCTCTGGCAATGCCACCATGACCCGTCTTATTATGGTGTCGATGCCGCGAGCTTCAAACCAGAGCGTTTCTTGGACGAGCACGGTAATATTCTTCCTGGTCCCGCTGAGACGCGTGAAGAAGGACACAGCACATATGGTTTCGGGCGGCGGAGTTGCGTGGGAAGACATGTCGCCAATGATTCACTCTTTATCTACATCGCCACGACACTATGGGCGGCGAACTTCGAACGTGTTCGTGATCGAGATGGAAAGGAGATTCCTCTTGATATCAACACGTTCGTGGACACCGGAATGGTTTTGTATGTCCTCTCACCCCTCTACATCAAGCCTGAGTGCTGACTGGTACTCTACAGCAAGCCAGCCCTATTCGAGTGCAAAATTATACCTCGCTTTCCCGAGGTACATTTGATACTGACAGCGGAAGGGGAGATGCTCAAGACATGACCGTGCAGGAACCCCGGGCAAATGCTTCATTTCATGTTATGCTCCATATTATACTGTACGATTGGGTTCAGTCATGCCATTTTTATATCCATGAGCTGGAATAATTGGGTAGTACGAAGCACATGATGAAAGATCTATACCTTAAGTAATTTGTGCTCTTGTTGCCTTGCGTATCGCAGTTCAATATCATGGCTTGGCAAGTCATTAGTATAAGTCTTCCAGTTCTGGACTGTAAATCGTCATTGCCATACGACGGATTGAGCCTCTGACCTTATCTCTTCAAGTTGTGACCTATCCATATAACATATAATGCAGGGATATCGGTGTGAATGCTGATATAAACCAGAGTAAGAATGACAAGCCATAGGGAACGAGAATGGAAAGGGTGCCATTTACAATTAGAATTAAGACGCCTATCCCCCCTCTCACCAAAAGAATCTTTTGTCCCCACCGAAGGGTTGGATTTGTGAGGCACGTCCTAGTGACACGGGTATGTGGAAATGCCGACGTACTGTAGTTACTAAAAGGGGATGCTACACAAAGATCCCTCTGATTAGCCGTACGAGACAAATGTACCAGAGCTGGCAATATCTCGCTACAGTTCCGTATCCCCCTGTATTAATTCGAGGATCGCGAGCAGGTGGAAGTATCATACCGGCTTTGTATGTTCGCATGTGGGCCCTAAATTGTGGTCAGATTTGTTTGGCGCAAAGTCCCTGTGCGCAGTGACAGTGACACCAGGTTGTCTGGATTTGGACCCGTGTACCTCACTTGGAGGGTCAAGTCGGTTCGAAGACAAGTATGAGTTATATGCGTTATCTGGGTGGTCTGTGGTTGACCGGCCACGGACGTAATCCCGAGTGTTCAGCGCTCAGCCTGAAAGTGGATTCGTTGACAAGTCGAGCCCCGGGAAAACTGACTCCTCACTGGCACATGGTATACAAGGTGTTCATATAGCCTGTGGGATAAATATTAGTTACCTGTCACATGTCACTGTCTGAAACTATTTTAAACATACATTTACTCATCACCAAGAAAAATGCCACGTAAAACCGGGTGGAGGTTGCGACTAAGTACTGGCCATAGCATAAGACCTCAACGAGGAAAGACTGCAACGGAAATATCTTACGCTGATAGTCATGGCAGTTCCAAGTGCACTTCTCAAGAAGTTAGTTTTAGGTGATTGATCAACGTGGACGAGAAACTTACCTCAACAGAAAACCTGAATTGATGGTGTAAGCCATTAAGGTCATGATCATGGAATCGGTTCTGTGTGATTGGACGTCAACAAGGTCTATGGCATAAAAGTCACAAGGACGAGCTCACCTCACGAACCCGGTCCTCTTGCGGTAGAGAGTCCAACTCATCGTCGCAGTGATCATGATGTCCACCAAAACCATTGTGGCCATAGCTATGCTCGGCACCCACTATTAAGCCATTAGCGTGTGTGAATATGGTTTAAGTTGAAACATACAAGCGCGATGTGAGTATTGGAGTTTTCCTTTACATCGGCCATAACGATGGGTTTTCATTATTTGATAAACGTCTAAGGAACTAGCTTTTACAGTGAGAACTAGCATGCGAAGTTTGAAAGTAATTCGAGACAGCGAAGACAAAGCAGTCAACTCACTAATTCCGAACACTGCAAAAGACGCGAAGAAAGACGATCATCGATGTATTACCCCGAGATAATAAGAGCGCTTACAGGTGCCGCCAAGGATTAATGGCGACTGCAAGTCCACGTTCAGAGGTACTTCTATCAGTCAACTACGATACAGGCTGGCGATAATCGGGCAGATAATACTGTGACTCACTGGTAGAACATCAAATGGTGGCTTCGAAATGTAGAGGCAGAGTGCAAACGACGAACAACTGCACGCCACAGCCAGGGATAGCCTGCAGGCTGGGATACAGATCAGAAACGACCCAGCTGCTTCAAAGTGAGCCGACTCACCAGAAGTTGGCGCAGCAAGGCTGGTCTGTTTATGGGATACTCGGATCCGTACCTCTGGCGAGAGTAAGTACATGGTCTGGTTCTACAGGTAAAACCAAGTGTCCGCGCAATCTACCGGTCATCCGGTCATGTACGTTATTCAACACGAGAGGGAGATATGCTCGGCGGATCACATTATTGGCATCATATAAGGTCTTTCAATGGCCCATCTCGTGATCTTACGTTGTTGATAATTCTGGTCTATTCTTCCTATCACAATAATACCTCTTCCTTTCCATGCCAAACAAAATAACGCAAGTAGGTGTCAGGAGACCATTTATACACGCGTGTGTCAGAGCGGACACGTCAAAGCGCCTGTTAACTCAATGTAGCATGACTCATATTGACTTCCATCGCCCTGCTAGAGTGAGAATCCTTGCTGTTGATTTCAGCTTCCGATCTGGGACCGGGAGAATGCCTGAAATTGCACACACTTAAAGGCCATCCTTCCTTCTAACGGGACTGTTCCGAGGACTCCTTCGAAACTCCTATTCTCTCTGGAAAACATGGCCTTTCTTCGAGGATTGCTCGTTGCCGTATGCGCCGCGACTACCACAGTCTTAGCTGACCCCGCAGTACCTGCAACAAGTCCTACCATCACGCTTGACAAGGGCAAGTTCATAGGGACGACGATTAACGGCACAAACAGGTTCCTCGGCATCCCCTTTGCGCAACCACCGTCAGTACTTAACATCAGTTTAGCACCGTGCTTTCGTTGACTGACCCGCCGAACTGGTCTTTACCAACAGAGTCGGAGACCTGCGCTTCCGTCATCCGCAGGCGCATGGCCCCTACGCTGGTATACACGATGCTACTTCGTTCGGTCTTTCATGTCCCCAGCAAGCATCGACAGTGCCAATTCCAAACGGGTTACCTGATCCCACGATCGCCTACCTCGAGCTCTCTAGCACCAACGGAACCATTCAAGACGGCGAAGACTGTGAGGAATCCATTGTGGAGACTCCCCACCACACGGAGAGCAATCCTGATAGTAGTCGCAGGTTTGACTCTCAATGTCGTTGCTCCACCCTGCGTCCAACAGGGTCCAAAGCTTCCAGTTGTGGTGGTATGTACTCTGCTTGACATCCTAACAATTGTACGAACCCGTTTGGGAAGTGGATATATGGAGGTAGACGAACGCAACGTCTTTGACCTGTTGCTCTTGCTAACGTCATTTATTCCCACACAGGTGGTTTCGAAAACGGGGCGACAATACTGTACGGTACCATTCCCATTTCTCTTTCTTTTCCTGGGAAAATAAAGAAATTCACAGCTACGATGGTGGTGTCATTGTGCAGCGCTCAATTGCGCTGGGGAAGCCTGTAATTTACGTCAGCATGAACTATCGGTGAGTTTAGCATAAATCGTTCTTCATGACTTTGCGGGACCCTCATCCGCATCTCACTCAGCCTTGCAGGTGCGTCTGCCCCTCAAGTTCGACTCCCTTTGTTTTTCTCTTGACAAATTGGCGCCTTTCTAGCTTTCGGATTCCTAGCCAGTCAAGAAGTCAAAGACGCTGGCGTGGGCAATCTTGGGCTGTGGGATCGTGAGCGTTCGGGCAGTCGGCATAGTAACCAACGTTGTAACACCTGATTTTACAGAGCGTCTGGCACTTAGTTGGATACAAAAGTATATTGACGCATTTGGTGGCGACCCGTTGAAAGTGACGATGTAAGTGAGGTTCCTCCTTAACGCGAAGTCTGCTGACACCTTTCAGCTGGGGTCAAAGTGCCGGCGCAATGTCGGTATCACTCCAGATGTTAGCCAACGGTGGGGACATAGAAGGACTGTTCCGCGCAGCGTTCATGCAGTCCGGGTCGCCTACGCCAGTGGCAGCTGGTGATATCACTGCGGTAGGCATGTACACTGCGACTTCACTCAATTTCTGAGCGAACTTGTAGGGTCAACCATATTATGACTTCCTCGTTGAAAACACTGGTTGCTCTGGTTCCTTGGACACATTAGCGTGTCTTCGGGCAGCACCCTACTTCAAGTTGAAGGCCGCTATGGAAATCACCCCGTCACTTTTCTCATATCAGGTACGCGATTTACTCCACCCGGCTGTCAGATTTCGTGACGGCCAATAAACCATCCCACAGTCTCTTGCGCTCGCCTGGCGGCCCCGTGTAGATGGTGTTTTCTTAGTGGATGATCCCCAGAAACTCGTCCAACAAGGGAAAGTTGCGAACATCCCGTTCGTCACAGGGGACTGTGATGATGAAGGGACACTTTTTTCCTTTTCTCAACTCAACGTCACGTAAGTACTCGGCTATTGGCCCGTCGGACATTGTCCACTAATCTCGGAGTGCTTGCAGGACCGAGGCGGAACTACGCGCTTACCTCTCAACTTACTTCTTTCCCAATGTAACGCCTGCCCAGATGGAAAAACTACTGGTGCTGTACCCCCAGGATGTCACTCAGGGTTCGCCATACGACACGGGTACCCAAAATACGCTAACCCCAGAATTCAAACGCATGGCTTCCATCTTGGGTGATCTTGTGTTCCAAGCACCACGACGTTTTTTCCTGGGCGCCGTATCGGACAAGCAGAATACTTGGTCATATTGTACGTGTCGTCCATGCTTTTCCCAGCTTACGCGTGCAGGTCATTTACACATCACACAGTAAGCAAGCGCTCCAAGTCGCTGCCTTTCCTTGGCTCGGCTCACGGGACCGACTTTCCGAATATCTATGGTGGTGGAGACCTGACGGAGTACCTAATCCAATTTACGACGAACATGGATCCCAATGGCGGATTAAGTCCACAATGGCCGCAGTATTCCGCCCCATCTCCGCAATTAATGACGTTCTTCGACGGCCCTAACAATCTCCCAGAAAGAAACATAACGCGAGACACGTTTCGCTCTGTGGCGATAGAATTCTTGGTGAGCAGCAGTTGAGTTTCCACTTGTGCAGCCCCGTTCGCTGTAGGCTATCTAAATGGGCTGCAGTTACGGGGAGTCGCATTTGATTGGGATTTTACTGTTAGAGACGTTCGTAATTCTGTTTTGCGATGGAGAATAGAAGCGTTTCTTTTATTGAAACGTTGCCATACATTCGCCACAAGCGTTCGATTTTGAACTGCGTCTTGGCTCTGGGGGTAAATTCTCTAAAGTTCAAAACCCTTCCCTCTCCGCCGCAATATGGTTCCCAAGATCACAGGGCTATAAAGTCCGTCGCGTAATAGCGACTGCCGAAAGCCACCGCTACGCTTCAAACGTGTTCCAGACGTCCGCGTAGATGAGGTGCGATCATCTCTAGCACCACATACGCGATCTCGCTTAATGCTATCAACACGAACAAATATGTCCTCGCTGTTCCGACTTCCAGTCATACACCCAGGAATTGCCCATTCCTACACTACCAATGGCGTGCTGTTTATCTCGCGCCCAGATACAGTGCTGCAAGTATGAACCAGTTCGATGACGATTTCCAGAAAGCGCTCGTTCCTAGAACATTAACATATTCGCACACACACTTTTGATCTCAAGCTCCCACGCTCAATCCGACAACGCGATCATGGGGGCCACCAGTCACAGACCTGCTGTCCTCCCGACCTTCTGATTTGAAGGACTCGCAGGAAACGAAAAGTCTAAGCGTGATCTTAGCTCTCCGCAGTAGATGCGGTCCTTCGAGCAGTCTCTGTCCCTGTCCATCCTGCCACTCCCCTAACACACCATGCATCTGCACGGAAGTTCTACAGTACTGTGACAACTTCCAGTTGCCATCGAGGAAGCCGCCACAGCCCGTTATGCGAACCTGTTCATCTTTCTTGCTATGCCAACCAATGACTCACTAGCCGTTCTCGTCCGAGTCGCACAACGAGTGACATCAGGAAAAACCTAAGTGCTGAAAGTTTCAATATTATGCCAAATTTAGGAAATCAATCAAAAAACTCCTGAATATACTAAATAATGCTAAGTCTTTGCATGCCGAGGTAAATTTAGCGAAAATTGTATTACTTATAATTAAATAAAGAGTTATGTGGAGTGGTTATCATATGTCGGGATGGCAATCGTCGAGATGGCAAGTGATGGTGGATGGATTAGTAAGGGATATTAGCCGAGGCAAAGCAAAAAGGTGCACAAGCAAGGAATCGAACCCAAAACACACTTCTCCGACATTGGCCATTACACCATATCGGCTTTTCCTGTTGTATTTACATTTACTATATGAGTAGCTTTAAGGCCGATGACTGAAAAAAAATCAACAAGTCGCAGTCTTTGTTGACTGGTCTGAGCGTGGGAAGCCTGTGACTGCCCCATCACTACCGTTGCGCATTGCTGCTCTTGACTTCTGCTCTCCGTCCCCACCATGATTGCTCCATGATCTGCCACCCGCTGCCACTGCATACCATCATCTATGCTCCCCACTGCCGCCCTACTCAGTTTACTCCACTCAACATAAAGATTAGTCTCACTTTTTTTTGGACATCAACTCTAACCAGCGTGAGAGTCAACAGCAGCAGCAGCCGCGGCGGGCAACATTCCTGTCAGCTCCGATCTTGTTGGCCACGCATTTGCCAGTCGTACCCAAGTGCTGCCGCCTACTGCGACACCCACCAGCTTGTGACCACCGCTGCCAACCGCCAAGTAACTCCGTGTTTCAACGACGTCGCCTTACGCACTTAGCAGCCAGATAAGTCTCCCCCCCCTTTTTTTTTTTTCAAAAAGTCTGTCTCACAGCGATTTGTTTGGCCGTTCAGAGCTATCGCCTATCTACTCTCATGTTCTTCGTGGCTCATGCATGCATCTGTTATCGGCACCAGTCACCGCCCCAACCGTGGTCAACCCATTCGCGAGCGTGAACCCGGCTACGTTGTCATGGTACCCTCACTAACTACAGGGCCGACATCCATATCAGCCCGTGGCGTATGAAGTCCTCTCGCACTCACGTGCCTCCCCAACGCCGCCCAAGCCGACAAACTCCAACCCATTGTTGGCTTGTGGCAAAGGTATGTCCTTACAGCCCCAACTCCTCACTGTGACGTTGAAACGTCACCTCGACAGTTATGAATCAGGTCGCGTTGCTGCTTCTCAAGTTGTTGGACATGATTCTGTCTTCGGCCAAACTCAACCATCGCGAGGTCACTGCTGAGTACTGAGTCACGAAGAACACTCGTGGCCAGTCGTTGCTTCCGCCGAATCGGCCTGAGTTGTTAGAGAGTGCGGGGCTTGTGTGCCGGACCAGTTACCGCCATTGCAAAGGCCGCCGCTGCTTCGCAAAGAGGCACTTGGGACACAGCCGCAACCAGGGGCGTGCTGTCTGGAGATGAGGTTGCCATCGTCGCCATAAATCCCGTTGTTGCCAACACCGTTGTTGACGTCGGAGTCGCTGCTGCTATGAGGCCCTTGAGGGACCGGCGGAACTTCTCAGGACTGTTGGGGTATGGGACGTTACCGCCTGCACACCACAGCAACCACTGTCGCACTTGAAGAGCTCAGGGACAAGATGAATACCTTGTTATTAAGTCAGTCTGCCATTTAGATCGACTCTCCGTACTCCTCTAAATTCGTCTAACACAGATCCTTTCAATATCATTTACCCAACTGCTGTCCGGGCTTACCTTCCATCCCGGTGCTCGCTCACTCACTCGCTTTGACCGCTTGGGTCGTTACAGTCCATGTTCATTACTAGTTGAATCGGAAATATATTTTATTCATCATTCTTGTCCTGATTATTCCAAAATATTTTAAGAAAAAAGCTGGTATACTTTCGGTCCATGGTCGGATAAAATTGCATACTTTTGTATAATTAACTAATTATTGCTTAAAAGTTGAACAGTTTCTATTCAACCTGTAGTTTGCCTAAAATGGCCGATTCGGGACAATTATGCCAACTAGGCCTTATCTAGTAAAATATAAGGTAATTCGGCAAATTTCAGCGATTAGGTTTTTCCTGATGCCGCCCGATGGCCTATTCTCTATTCCTCGTTCTCAGAATTTGGTGGTGTTCAGCATTTTCCTTCGCTACAGTAACAGCTCCAAACGTTGATGGAGATGCACCCTCTACCAACTCTGGCACTTCGCTGGGTACATAAGTATATTTGCGCTTTTGGTGGCGATGCGTCTAAAGTGACGATGTAAGTGAAGTGACCCCTTAATGCGGGTCCTGCCAGTGCTGACATCTTCATCCTTTTGGCGGGGTCAAAGTGCTGGCGCAATCTCGGTATTACTCCAGACGGGTGACAAATGGTGGGAACCCCGAAGGGCTGTTCCGCGCAGCATTTATGCAGTCCGGCTCGCCAACGCCGATTGGTGATATCACTCATGTAAGATTTTTTACTGCGAATTCATTTCATGTCTCAACGAGGTTGCAGGGTCAACTGTATTATGACTTCCTCATTGAAAACATTAATTGCTCGGGCTCCTCCGACACCTTAGCGTCTACGGGCAACTCCTTACCATACGTTGAAGGTCGCCATCGACAGCACTCGTCAATTTTCTCATATCATGTGCGTGCTCTACACCCCACTGCGGGTCGGAGTTTCGTAGTTGCTAACGAATCATCGCAACGTCGCTCGCGCTCGCCTGGATTTCTTGTGCAGATGGCGTTTTCCTGGCAGATGATCTTCAGAAACTGGGCCAAGAAGGGAAAGTTGAGCGCATCCCGTCGTCGCAGGGGAGTGTGATGATGAAGGGCTTCTATTTCCCTTTCTCGGCTCGACGTCACCTAAATTTAGCGTTTTTTTTTGGCTCGTCAGACGTTGGGCTGAGCACAGAATACTCGCAGGACTGAGGCGGAGCTACGCACTTACATAACAGAATTCTTCGTTTCCAATGCAAAGGATGGCCAGGTGGACGAGTTGCTGAATCTGTATCCCCAGAATGTCACTCGGGGATCGCCATACGACACGGGTCCCCAAAATGCGTTAATGCCAGAATTCAAATGCATTGCTTCCGTCTTGGGTGATCTTGTGTTCCAAGCGCCCCGGCGCTTTCCCTGAATAACGTATCGGACAAGCAGAATACCTGGTCATATGGTACGTCGCACACATGTTTTTCCTAGGTTACGTTACGCGTGCATGCCTCCAAACACACGTCGACTCTCTCACACACAGTAAGCAAGCGAATGAAGTCGTTACCTATTCTCGGCTCGACTCACGGGTCCGATCTCCTGAACATCTATGGCGAAGGAGACCTGACCGACTTCCTAATCCACTTTGCCACGAACCTGGATCCTAATTGCGGATTGAGCCCAGAATGGCCGCGATATACCCGCTCCTCTCAATTAATGACTTTCCTCGATGGTCAAGACACCAACCGGACTGTAACTAGACACGTACCGCATTGAGGCGATGGAATTCCTTGCGAATCTGTCACTTGCGCGTCCGCTGTAGGATATTTAAAAGGTGAGCTTATGTAGAATTACATTTGCTTGAAACATTCCTAGTTCTAGTTTCCGATGGAGACTATATGAGCATGTTCGGGGACCAAGGAGTGTGTGGGGGTTCTGGCATGCGACCTCTTCAGATATTTGGCAAAAAGGCGATGACTGCCAATGGGACTTGGACGCGTCCCATTGTCTCGACATCCCAACAAGAAAACTTGTATTCATCACTATATGATTCTGACACTTTTCTGATCACGTGGACTTAGCCCGTACTTCGTCCAAGACTCGAGAGTGCCAATGAGCCCTGCAAGGTCTAGCACAGTTCAACAGGCTTGGGAATGATCGGGAAGTCGTCCCGAAATCCTTTGACATGCCAGCTGGGCCTTGACGCTACCGCCCTCGTATAACGCCACATCTCACCTCTCCCATTCCTGACTCATTCTGCTTTTCGGATGAAATTGCGCGTTCCAGAGTGCGCTGCACTCACGCGCATTACTAGCGACTCAGGCATAACTCACTCGTGACAAGATGTATCCCGTCTGCGAAATTTCGTGACGCCCGGAAGCGTGTGGAATTCATCGTTTCGCTAGTCACTACACTAGTCACTGAAGAGCCAGAGAGGCTCACGTTTTGCATTCTCGAACGCGTCAGACTCCCGTTCGTCCCTCTACTTGAAAGCGATGTGATATCAGACCCGGTGGATGCCTACACGAAGTTTCGCATCGCGCAGAGGCCTGGTTGGTTACCGTGGCGAAGCTCCACTCTTCCATGACCTTGAGACATGACCTGCGCTATTTGTGCTATGCCCCTCAGTCCAGCGACTCCCAAGTTTCAAAGATAGTATTGTGTTCACAAGTAGTGGTGAGGGTCCTGAATCTCGATAGCCAAGGTACGAATGTACATGGGTCTCAGTAAAAAAACTACGCCAATATTTTGATTTCTTGAGAGAGTGGAGTTGGTCTTCACGAGGGAGACAATAATGTCATTTGAGATGGCCTTTACGGATTTGCGGACCGATACAGCGTCTATCCCTCCTGCTCCTGCACGTAGAAATAGCACCCAGGTGACTTACTCAATCAAAGAGACCATTTACTCTATGATGATTCCCAGGAAGACGCATCCAGTTCGATGTAAGTTTCAGTCAGTGACATGGAGAGCACGTCAAAAACGCCTATTAACTTCGGTTAATTATCTCCGCCGGGTGATTGAGTCACTTGGACCCGACTTCTGACCTTGCTTCTGACAGTCTTCTGACTACAAGTCAGACTATATTGAAGCTATGTTTCCCACCCACACTGGTTTTCCCTGTCAAAGATATCATTCAGATGCTTCCTGAGGCAGATGGAAGTTCATTTGAGCTCCCTGGCACCGAGTCTGGGAGATAAAAGACCATTTGCTTTCTCATGACCCTAATCAGACGTCCCCTTTGGAAACAGCCAACTGTTCTCTCCGGTGGTCATGGCCCTTTTTCTAGTTACCATCTGCACCGCGACTGCCACAGTTTTTGCCGTTTCCACAATTCGTGCCACTAATCCTATGGTCACGCTCGACGAGGGCCAGTTCATAGGAACAACGGCCAACGGCGTGGACATGTTCCTCGGCATCCCTTTTGCGCAACCACCGTCCGTCGCTGACATCAATTTAGCTCACTGTGCCCCTGACTGACCGGTCGTACTTGCCTTCGTCAACAGAGTCGGCAACCTGCGCTTCCGTCATCCGCAAGCACCTGACCCCTACTTTGGCATATACAATGCTACCGCGTTCGGTCTTTCTTGTCCCCAGCAAGCATCGACGTTGGCAATTCCAAACGGGTTTCCGCAAGAGACGGTAGACTACCTCAGGCTCACTGGCAACGGGGGCTCCGGGACCATTCTGGACGGCGAAGACTGTGAGGAGGCCATTGTGGAGGCCCCGTACCACCACACAGAGAGCATTACTGATGATGGTTGTAGGTTTGACCCTCAATGTCGTTGTACCTGCCAACACCAAACCTGGTTCGAAACTCCCGGTCGTAGTGGTGTGTATGCTGTAGATCGTATGCTGTTAGTCGACTCGTACTGATCTACGATCCTCTTGGTAGTGGATATTTGGAGGAGAGACGTACGCAATGCCGTTCGACATGTCGGTCTCGCTAACAATGAAGTATTTCCCAAAGGTGGTTTCGAATTTGGGTCATCAGCAAGGTACAGTCAAATTCATTTTTTCATTATTCTGGTCCTGGAAAATAAAGAAATCTGCAGCTACGATGGCGGTGTCATAGTGAATCGCTCAATTGCACTTGAGCAACCAGTCGTTTATGTTAGTATGAACTATCGGTGAGCACAACTTTGATTCATTCTCGTCACTTTGCGGGACCCCCGTCCTCTTTCAAGCGTTTCAGGTGCGTCCGAGTCAGCAACTCAAGCTGATTATATTTATTACAAATTAATTCCTCCTTAGCCTTCGGGTTCCTGGCCAGTCAAGAAGTCAAAGACGCAGGCGTAGGTAATCTCGGGTTGTGGGACCGTGGTGCCAGTGTTCGCGGCGCTGCCTGCATAATCACCGTTGTAAGATCTAGTTTTACAGAGCGTCTCGCACTTCGTTGGATACAAAAGTATATTTGCGCATTCGGTGGCGACCCGTCGAAAGTGACGATGTAAGCGAAGTGGCCCCTTAACGTGCCGGACTCGGAGTCTGCTGACACCTTCCAGCTGGGGTCAAAGTTCTGGCGCAATGTCAGTATCACTCCAGATGTTGGCACACGGTGGGGACACCGAAGGACTGTTTTGTGCAGCATTCATGCAGTCCGGCTCGCCTATTCCTGTTGGTGATATCACTCTTGTAGGAATTTATCTATAATGCGAATCCTGCTCAATTTCTGATCGATTTTGTAGGGCCAACCTTATTATGACATCCTCGTTGAACGCACTAATTGCGCGGGCTCATCCGACACCTTAGAGTGTCTTCGGGCAACACCCTACAACCAGTTGAAGGCCGCTATTCTGAGCACTCCGTCACTTTACTCGTACCGAGTGCGTTCCCTACTCATGAGGGATTCGTAGTTGCTAACGAACACTTGTAAAGTCTCTTGCGCTCGCTTGGACTCCCCGTGTAGATGGCATTTTTCTGGTGGATGATCCTCAGAAACTCGTGCAACAAGGGAAGGTTGCATGCGTCCCGTTCGTCACAGGGAATTGTGACGACGAAGGGACATTGTTTTCCGTTTCTCAGCTCAACGTCACGTAAGTTTCGCTTTTTTTTTGGGCCGTCAGACGTTGGGCTGATCACAGAATGCTCCCAGGACCGAGGCGGAACTGCGCACTTACCTGTCAGAATTCTTCTTTACCGATGAAACGGAAGCCCAGATGGACGAGCTACTGAAGGTGTATCCCCAGAATGTCACTCGGGGATCGCCATACTACACGGGTACCCAAAATGCGTTAACTCCAGAATTCAAACGCCTTGCTTCCATTTTGGGTGATCTCGTGTTCCAATCTCCACGACGCTTTTTCTTGAACGCCGTGTCGGACAAGCAGAATACTTGGTCATATTGTGCGTCCCATGTGCACTTCACCGCTGATGTCTGCAGCTTAGTGACCGTTCCACTCTTACACAGTAAGCAAGCGCCTGAAGTCGCTGCCCGTACTTGGCTCGGTCCATGCGTCCGATCTTCTGAATGCATATGGCGGCGAAGACCTGACGGACTTCCTAATCTACTTGCCACGAACCTGGATCCCAATGGCGGATTGAGGCCACATTGGCCGCAGTATACCACCTCGTCTCCAAAATTAATGACGCTCCTCGATAGTCAAGTTACTAACAGAACCATAACGCTAGACACGTACCGTGTTGAAGGAATAGAGTTCATCGCGAATCTCTTACTGACGGATCAGCTGTGAGCTATTAGTACAAGGGTAGGCCGTTACGGTGAATCACATTTGGGACTTCAGACCTTTGTAATTCTGTTTTCCGATAGAGAATTCAAGCCTCTCTTCGATGAAACGTCACATGCGTGACTCGCGGCGGTGTCGTTGAAACGCAAAACTTTATAGATGGGCTCCTGGCCTCACATCCATAATGATGTGGTGTTTATCAACCACGAGACAGGAATTCTTGATGAGTCAGATTCGATTGTGAGCGTCGGGTCTACGACCGATATGTGGTCCTCGCGGTGGACACCAAAGGTCGACTTGCGTGAAATCTCGTACCGGACAAGACCCTCCCGTGCCGCATTCACAAGGTCGGCTGGCATCTTCATGCCAATGTACAAGAAGATTGAACAGCTTCACACACAAGTCGGTGACGCATCTCACGTTCCTGCTTGCCTGCGCACGACGGATCGCTGGACCGACTGATCGCTGGACCGACTTTGACGACTACAAAGGAGAAGATAATCGGTGTGTGGAAGAACCCACCTTATCAAGCATATACGGCCTCATCGCTACAACGCCGGGACTCAACTTGATACAGCACCATACAATCCGGCTTGTATATCAGTCAATGTTGTCCAATCCGCGGAAGATGTACCGTATGCGTAAGGACGACACTAAATGTACAGACAATCAATCCAGGAGCACGGTCCGTGGGTCTGCGCCGCGCGCCGCGCGCATATTCACAACCGCGCCCGCAAAAGAGCTTAGGCAGTGACCGTAGAAGAAACTGCTGCGAACAAGCACCTGTTGCTCAACGATGCCCACCACGTCTGAGATCATCAGCGGCCAGCCAAATTCTTGGCGGTCCTCCTTCGTGAGTAGGTCGGAAATGAAGAGCGCGCCGCCGGCAGCAATCTCGCGCCGGGCGTCCGGGTCATGTTCGTCCGTCGCAACGAAAAAAGGGTCCGCGGGGCTCGGGGGTGACAAGGAGCTCTGCCCCAGATCAGGCTGCACTCCGTCGATGTCGTACGTCGTCCAGTCGCCGCGATTGTGGAGGTCGGTCAAAACGGCGCGGCCTCCCCCCAGGCGATCCTTGACGCGCTGGATGTGATCCGCGGGTTCCATTTCCATCGCCCACCCCAATTGAACGACTGTTTTTTAGTATCGAGATCGATAGAGTCAGGGCAACATTGCTCAACGGTACTTACAGTCTCCACGTCGCATATGTGCTGCCATCCATGCACGGCCTTCGGTGCGTAGAAGCATGCGGAAAGACAGAACCTCCGCAAGGTCGAGTATCTTCTGTGGTGGTATGAGGGAATGCAAGACCGCGCTTGAGAATCTATTGCGCGCTAGGTCCCCCGTGAAACGCATGGCGCCCTTAAACAATTGTTCGACATTGCCTTCACCACGCAAGGAACAACTACTCACTGGCTTGGTAGACACATGAGTCTCTCCAGCAAGCAGGACAACGTCAGCGTCCAAATCATGGTAGTCGTCTCTGAAACCTCGTAATGACGAACGACGAGCAACATCTTTGCGATGAGTAACAACGGTTCTAGTAGGGTCAGCTCCACTTGGGGGGGATCAGAATCGTGATCATGAACAAAGATAAACAATGGGACGAACACGTCATCGAAGGTGTACAGAGTCTCCCAGCCATTTTCATTTAATATCTCCTCAACGACTTTGTCGTCGTCAAGATTCACTCCGGATAGATCGGGTGATTCCATCAAAACATCTTTAGCGACGTTCCAGGGCATGACAGATCGGTCCCAAGGCATGGCGTAGCCCAGATTTTTAGATAGCTCCGTGAGTTCCGAGGGAGGCCAGTAATCGATGATATCGTAGTCTTCTGGCCTGGGAATACGCTCCAGGTTCCCCCTCCTTTTCATCGCCTCTGGAATGTAGTTGACGCGGTTGGTGCCTCCGTACTCATACCAGTGGTTCATGATGACGAATAGTGATGGCGTCTTTGTCTTGTTCGTTTCAAAGACGTTGGCACGGGTATGGTACGAATCGCGGTCCCAAAAACCGTCGCTTGACTCGTTTTTAGGATCTTGACCGTGCAGGCGTAGGTATTCCGAAACAGTGATGACTGGTTGCCGATTGCGGAGATGTGTAACATTCACTATGGCAGAGATGGGGATGCGGAAAGCCATTTGCTGCTCAATCGGGAGGCCGCGCCAGTCCTCCGATCGTAGAGCATCGCCCTTGTTAACCATAGGCGTATAGGCCGCGCAAACCTTACTGTAGACATAAAGATATCAGGGTATTGACGCAAGGTAAGGAAGTGTCACATACATGTCATATTCGCACGAGCGTGAGTAGACGAACGAAGGTAAAACCAAGGTGCGATTCAGTAGTTCTGCTTGAAGGAGAGCAGCCTCAAAAATATACCGCAACTGTCAAGGTATCGTCTATAGGTGATATCTGATGCTAAGATGCACACTGACGTTGTTCCAGCCGAGACCCATGCTATAGTCTCGAGCAAAAAAACCCCGGGTGGGTGCCACAATGTCTCTGATTTGTTCGGGGGTTAGGACATCGGACACTGGCAAGGTCGATAAAGGGGAGATGGGTCATCTTGTATGGTGGATTCGGGAGTAGTAGGCTCAGGAAGCAAAGAGTCGAGCTTGGGAACTGCGAGTTCTAGGGAATCCGGATCGAAGTATGAAGGGTGATGCCAGTCCGGGAGGCGCAATGAAGAGTCATGGGGGAAGAGGAAAGTTAGGCTCACAATTAGACCAGTGAGGAGGAAGGTGGTGGAAAGGAAGACTATTTTTAGTGAGCCATTGGAACAGAGGAATGCTCGCCAGAGGCGAGGCATAGCGGCAGCCCTCGAACCGGAAGGGTAAAGGGGTGAAAGATCGGAGGTCATGGTGGCTGTGGGTGAAAGGGCCACGTAGAATGGTGAGGATGATGTGAGTTGCCAAGGGACTCAGCGGAACTGCTTTGAATATGGATGGCCATTAGAGTTCATTGAGCCGCGGGGGAGTTATGAGGCTCGTGAGGACTCAACAAGTTGCCACGGACAGACGAAGATACGGACTCTGCCTAATGGGCGACATCGATAAGGCTCATGTCTTATCTTATCTTGCTCACCGTTACCTTTACCAGACTTTGATTTACAAGCCATCTTTGTTGGGTACGAGCAACTCGTCCCACTACAGTATCCTGTACAATGTGGTGGTTGAACCATGATAGGGTGCACGAGTTGCCTATACTATGGGCGTTCATCAGAGGACGATAAGTTTGAAGGGAGGGGCCGGACAAAGATATCTTGAACTGGAAATCGTGCCAAATTCTTGTATTTGTCACATGAACCTTGATCTTCGTCGCTTAGCGTTGTTTTTGTTGTCAAAAAGTTGTTCGTTTTGTTTGACAGGTTGTTCAATGTTGGTTGACAGGTTGTTCGGCAAGCTCCACAGGCGGCTATAACATAATCATGATTATATTTTTTCGTCTAAGTCAATCTACTGTAGGTGTAACGTTTCTACCAAACATTGTTCCGACTTGGAACTCTTGATAGACCTTGATCCAAGAACAGACCGACAGCAGTTGAAGAACTATGGTCAAACACGAATGACGAACCAAATAACAAGGGCTTCGCCTTATACTGGAAGGATATAACAGGGATCTTCAAGAGATGAGAGGACAGACCACACAAGGATCAACAAGATGAGAGGAACAGGCAAACTAGCCAACACTTCAATTGTTCAAGGTAGATCTCAAGACAACGAAGATAAGGTCTTGTCTATCAAGACAGAGCACCTTATATACACTACAGGGCTGACTCCCAATCTGAGTCCCAAAGAATAACAGGTATCGTACCATATCGTATCGTCCAATCAGCCATCAGGGATAACGACCCAGGCAACATACAGTACACATACAGTACATGAGGCAGAAGGCCCCATCACAAGTCAGAGATACCACTCCATGAGTCAGAGATAACACTCGACATGACTCACTATTGTCCAATAATCGTCTGGCGCAACATCAGCACATGATAAGTACAGCCATCAGGCAACATCAGAATGTTCCAATCAGAAAGAACCCAAACAGGACAAAGCCTAACCATGGTTGGGAATCCCGCATCCAACCCTTCCCAGGAATTATGACTCGACCTGAGGAAACCGTCCCCCCGTGACTTATCCTTTAGATCCGCATCCCTTGACCTGGGGGATCTGGGGGTTGCTGATCACATGATTAATCATGTGACTCAGACTTTATCATTCCTAGATGGATAATGTTGCCAGTGTTGTTGTCCACAATGAAATGATCATCTGTACTCAACATTTGGGCGACCTTGTATGTCTTGTAACGTTTCCACTAAACGTTGGTTCGACTTGAACCCGAAGGCTTTCCTTGTACCACTTCTAAGTCAAGCGCATGGCTTGCAACCTAGGAACAACTTCGTGAAGGGCGAATAACCACAGATGGTCCCCTTATACGACGTCACTTGAAGATAACTCTTGACACAAGTGAGAGATGAGAGAAGAATAGTCACAAAGACCAATGACTCTGCTATAAGAATGCTTGGCTATGCCTGAGAGGAATACAGGTGGATGTCCAAGACAACTAAGCTAACGACTACTGGCGAAACCTGCCAACTACTTATAGTACTCCAAGACAGTATTCTAACTGAGCTCGAACTATAGTAAACATGACTCACGACCTAATCTGCCAATGAGAATTGTCCATCAAGCCACAGGGGCTTATCATGAAACATACAGTACATGAGGCATACGGCCCCACATGAGTCAGAGATAAAGAACACCATATGACTCACAAATGACATCACCGTCAAGATAACAAATGTCTCGGCGCAATATCAGCGCATCAGAATACTTCCATCAGAATCGACCCATACTGGGAATTGTCCAGACCTTCGGCTATCGGGAATGCCGCCTCCGACCTCGTGCCTACCATGGTCTTCCATAATCTTCCATCCTTGAACCACAACCAAAGTCCCATGACTTATGGATTAGGTCAGATACATACTGTGACCCGGGACTTCACGTGACATAATCACGTGGTCTTCATACGTCCTGCAGTAGAGGTGCCAGCACTGGAGGGTTCTGCATGGACTAGCATTCCACTCACAAGCTGGGCAATCCTCAACGCTTCTCCTTCTCCAAGGTAATCTTCTTCATCTGTTCCTGCTGCCCACACAAGGGCGCGTACTTGCTCTTCTTCATCGTACTCTGGATCTTTGCCTACCCACTTGTGTGCTTCTGGGTAATCTTGGCAGTTCTTCCAATGTTCATGCATACAGCGGCGTGTTTTGACGTTGTCCGAAGGCGAGACGATGTCGGTACGTGACATGTCTCATCTTCGTCTAATCTCAGAGACTCTTCGTTTTCTTCTTCAGTGAATCGCACTTCATAGGGGTCTTCAGCATTCACAGGCAACCCAAATCGAACCTTCATCGGCTTGGTAATACCACTGGCCATGACATGTGCTCCGCACGTGACAGTAGGGGAACGGGGCCCTTGTGCACAAACTGGGGAGTGCTTGTTCCCCCAGCCATGCCATCCCCCCGGCTTTGCTGCCCTCTGGCCCCCTGTGGGCACGCCCACCACACGCCCACCCCCCATCCCCCCAATCCTCCTTTCATGTGGCACCCTTCATCACAGACGGTGGGCTGCCTGAAATCCCGGAGGCGGCTTAGACACTCCGGTCTCCTGGGCAAGCGGGCGGACATGTGGGAATGGGACCGGGTGCTCCCATCTCAGGATGCGTGCGATGGGAAGCAAGCGCTCCCCGGTTTGTGCACAAGGGCCCGTTTCCGTACAGTAGATTGACTTAGACGAAAAAATATAATCATGATTATGTTATAGCCGCCTGTGGAGTTTGCCGAACAACCTGTCAACCAACATTGAACAACCTGTCAAACAAAACAAACAACTTTTTGACAACAAAAACAACGCTAAGTGACAAAGATCAAGGTTCGTGTGACAAATACAAGAATTCGGCATGATTTCCAGTTCAAGATATTTTTGTCCAGCCCTGCCCTTCATAGATAAGTCTTTGTACAGATACCCTGGTTCTCAAAAATCGCTCAGAGCACTCTCGTAGCTCCGCCTTGTCAACGTACTCGCGGTCGCGAACTTTGTTGCCGTTTCGTTGTCATGTCTGTTGTAACTTAGTCTATATCACTATATTCTTATTATAGTATATGATTCTCACGTATGTTTTGTTTCGATGACTAATATCAGCTGACTCAACATGATCATCATCATGACACCGTTGTTATCATCTCGCTTCTGCTCCCCACCGAGAATAACATTAATAACTCCTCGCACCCGACTTATTCTATTATGAATGCAACTTTGCGCCTCACTGTCCATAACCGCCACTCAATGTTGAGCTGAAAAGCTGGAGGAATAACGCGGCGGTTGCCAGTGTTACCAATCGTTGAAAATAGTTTGTGGTTCAATTGGAGGTTACAGACTCGGACAAAGTCATACAGTAACGTGCAAACACGTCTAATACTGCCACAGCGCATATGAAATTCCAGCATTCTAGAGAACCGGACCGTTTAAGATACCGCAGAATTTCGCATCCCAAGCCGTTCGTCCTTACTCAGATCATTCCTTGTACTATCCTATTACACCTTGTGCACGTGTTACACCTTGTGCACACATTTGAAGATTCGAAGATTTTAGTACTTTCTCCGTAGCTATTCTTCTCAAATAAAAAACAGTAAATAGTGTAGGTTCTATGGGTATGAGATCATATATAAAAATGGAAATCGGTCTGAATCAATGACTACAAAAAAATCAGAATTCCGATGTATTGGTCTTACACAGGCATCCTCACCCCCAGACCCCGATAACCACAGTACTTCCACACAAATGTTTTTATCAGATTCTATAGAGTGGTTGTAAATTACTATGTATCTCAATTTTGGAGTCAGTATTCTACGGCGATCGAGCTGCAGAACTAAAACTCACCGAAAGTGACCTTGAGCGTGACTGATTTCGTGTTCCTCTTTCGGTCATGGCCGGCATCTCGGCACAGCATGATGCTTTCCATGTGTTTTGACTTCGACATGTGCAGACGTCACCACAAATGCCGAAATGCCAACGCTTAATCAGCGTGACAAAAGCGTGACAAAAGCGTGCAAGAGGTGATACAATTTTGAATGTCGACTGCCTTTCGAAAGACCACAGAAGCCAGGGAAATAAAAATACTATGACATCTGATGTATATTTTTCTGTTACTATGTACAATTTGAAGTAGCTACGTTGAGTTGTTGAAGATACAAAAAAAGATTATCGATTTCCGAGCACAAGGTGTAATAGGATAGTAGTTTGGGAAACTCTTTTATTTATTGAAATATGGTCGTCGCACGACTCCCGCTCTCCTTCCACTCTCAACTGCAAGGTTATTAGTCCACGCGAATATCTTCAAGGAGCCTCGCTTCCTTCAACCAATAAGGGGTCTGTAGAAGTGTATGGGCTGGCCCCTAGGAACCGACGAAACTTCTACTTATACGCCTGTACTACCACCGTCGTTATGAGCCGTTTTCGCCAAGGATGGGGTACCTCCCAAACACTTTCCTCAGCTCGCGTCATCGAATCCGCTCAACACATCTAGATCTGCTCCGACAACCTTTCGAGGGAAGCCATTATTGGACCAATCTTGGATGACACGACTCTAATGACGGCCATCCTTCTCGCTTTATTCCTCGCTTTTACAATGTTTTATGTTAGAAGCCCTTGGCGGGAACTACCTCCTGGCCCTCAACGCACGCCAATCATCGGAAATCCCCTCCAGCTCGTAGACATACACTGGCTGACCTCTAAAGTTGCAAGGATCCTTCGGTGAGCAGCTACTTGTTTTCCGAGGGAAATGCTAACAAGTATTGGCACTGTAGGGGAGGTTATGTATCTTGATGCCGCAGGATTACCTACGATCGTGCTTAACAGCTTTAAGTCTACCGTCGAACTTCTGGAGCGCCGATCGAACAACGATTCTGACCGACAACGGCTTATCATGGCACAGGAAATTCTCTGTAAAAGTCTTGTGCTGGCTTTCATGAACAATACCACACTGTAAGGTTCTGGCTAACTATGCAACCATGCGTTATTAACGGACGAATATCGGTCCAGCTGGCGTCGCCAACGCCGTGCAGCACAGGCAGCTCTTAGAGAGGAAGCAGTGCGGAATTTTTATCCAATTATCACGAAGGAAGCAACCATCTTGGCTTCGACACTCTTGAAAAGGTCGTCTATCAGTGATCGCAATAAGCACTTGTAGCGTGCTGGGACTTCCATGATTATGTCCATCTTGTATGACTATCCAACGGACATCTCAGAACACGATACCATCATGAAAGAAATTGATAACCTCACCAACCGTGTCAATTATGCTGCGATGCCTGGGAATTTCCTGTTGAATTATTTCCTTGGGTGATTCACAAGGCATAGCAGAGAGTTTGAGTGAAAGGACATTGTTCAAGTTGGTTCGGTGAAAGTCATGTTTCGAGAAGCACTACAGTAAACAGGTTGTTGCGTGCGTAGCATGGATGTTCATATCTCTTCGAATCCATCGTAGTAAAGTCGCAAGGGGGGAGCTGATCCAAGATTATAGCAATGAGGCTGCTCCGATGGCGAAGAATGACGCGAGGCGAAAAGATACAATAACGCACAAAAGATAACCTACATAAAATCTTCTTCCATTTCTCTCACGGAATTATACGTCGGCTTCGCTTCCTCTTCATCCTCGTCTTCCGCGTTCAGGAATGAGTCGTACGAGCGCGCAGCCTTCTCGGCTTTGCGTGCCTCTGCAAGTTCCAGGTCTGCCTTTTTCTGCTCGGCCGAAATCCAGGTCAGTGCGTTCTGGCGACTGATCGAAGCGAAACATGAACGGATTATACCTTGGCCGCGGCCGCCGCGCGCTTGGCGGCGTTCTCGCTCTTGACTCGCTCGATCCGCTCTGCCTCGTGGTCGACGACGCGTTCGACTTTTGTCTTGTTTAGGCGATTGACGATCGCGTTCTCGCGTTTCGGGACGTGAACTGAACAGGGTGTGGGCGATCATAGCGCTGCACGCGGCGAAGCATGCGCACCGCGTTTTACCTGCTCAGGCAGGCAAAGCTCAGTGGGGGTGGGCCATCCGATGCGAACCATGACGTACCCGTTTGTCGTTGTGGAACGACACCTGTCCCACTGCCATATCCCCGGTTTTCTTCGCGAGATTTCTCAGAGTGAGACATGCAGGGCGGCCAGAGAACGTACCTTGAGGTTGTCGCCTGGAGTATAGATGATGGTGAGGTCATTCCGCTTGTTGCCTGAGAGTCTCAAGTAAGAGTTGAAAGGACAACGTAAACGGTTAGAAGAGGTCCTTCGTACCTTCGATAGAGTTTGCTTTGACGAGCTGTGCACAGTCTACTAGCAATGCCTCAGGAATCTCTTCCCAAGAGGGTATCGATTCAGGCAGTCGGAGGTACACGTGGGCGGAAGAAAGCTTGTCAACGTGGAACCAAACGTCTTGCGGCCATGCATATTTGATCAGGTCTTCATCTGGACCGTGCTAGTGAATACAAAGTAATCTGGTAGCATCAGACGCGACGCACGCACTTTCAACCTTATCCCGACCCATGTATACTGTCACTGGAGGCTCGTAGGCTAACTAAGGTCGATGAGGTGTTCTCGTATATGAACAAGAGGACAGACCTGTCGAAGTAAAGAAAAGCACCATTGCACTCGAGTTCGAGTTTCTGATCTCTCCAAGTTCCTTGGATAAACCACGCGTGGAAACATGACTGACCCGGGCCGGAATGCCGCCTTAGATGCGCCACGAGTTCTTCGCCAGGGTTCGGAGCGTCCGCCATGTCCCTCCTCGAAGCTGCACGGAATGCCAATACAGAATTTTCTGAGATACCGATCATGTCCGTTTGTCCATCTCGCATCTAGCTTACCCTCACAGTTCTCTGTCTCTTTAGAGATTTGAAGGATATTAGCGACCCGAACCCGGAGGTTCAACAGGCTCTCGCAAAACAGATCAGGGATGCGTGCATTGATGTCGGCTTCTTCTATGGTACGCATTCGACCGTATCCAAGAGCTGTACATCTACAACCATATGCAGTGTCGAACCACGGTATCTCCGAAGATATAATAACAGCTACTCTCGAATCCATGAAGACGTACTTCTCCCTGCCACGAGAAACCAAGATGGAGGCACGCATTTATTTTTAAGCAAGCTTTATCGACATCTTCGTGACGAATGTATCAGCTCGACAACACAACAACATCGAATTTCAAAGGGTACAACGCCGTGTTGAGCAGCAACAATGATCCAGCTGGCGCTGGGGATATGCACGAGGGATTCGAGTTTGGCTGGGAGGTATTGGATGATGCTCCGGGTGCTCTTGACGCATGTCGCATGAACGATGGCTCCATGGCCGGTGCGAATGTGTGGCCCGACGTCCCGGGATTCAGGAAGTCACTGCTTCGCTACTAGTACGTCTACTGCAGTGGTTCGGGCGGGTGACGGTCATTACGACGGAGCTGAGAAATCCACCTCTTCGAATCATGCAGCCATGCCGCAGTTGACCTCGGGAAGAACCTCTTTCCCCTTTTCGCGCGTGCCCTCGAACTCACACCAGACTTTTTCGACGACAAGGTAAGCACTGGTTACTTGTGCTCGAGATTGGCGGTCCAGCACCGCACGTGAAACAGTCGGTGATGGTGTTCACACGAAACAGACGCGAAACTCGGCAGCCCTGATGCGCGTTTTGCACTACCCGCCGCAGAAGGGACCCGTCGACGAACGTGTCATTGGCATTGGTGCGCACACAGAGTAAGGCGTGTTGATTCGTCCACGTGGTTCGTTTCTTTTTCCATCGTCGTTAACACCCTCCCCCCTTCTCCCAGTTTTGAGGTGAGCTCTTGGGTGATGGTGCGTATAGTCGATCTTGACGTAGCTGGTTCTCAGTGCTTCACGATCCTGTGGCAGCAACCGGGTATACAGGCATTGCAAGTACGCAACACCAGTGGCGAGTGGATCGATGCTCCACCCATGCCAGGAACGCTTGTTATCAAGTACGCCTGTTCACACTCTAGTCCTCCCAGAGTGCCAGTTCTAACGAAAGCAAATCGTAGTCTAGGAGACCAATTCGCCAGGTGGACCAGTGCGTCGCCTCTCCTCTGCGAGATCATGATGACTACATCAATGTGAACCGCACAGACGACGTTTTCAAGAGTACGATGCACCGCGCGGCAAATCGCTCGGGTGAACGGCGCTACTCTATCCCCCTCTTCTTTGGCACTGACTATGACGTACTACTGGAGGTACGTTACTCCCCACCCGAAACAGCTGGTGTTTGAAATGAATCGGGTAGCCGATTGCTGGCTGTGTGAGCGATGAGCAGCCACCACGTTATGAAGTCATGACCGCAGGCGACTATGTGAAGATGAGACTCAAGGCGACGTACGGACATTGAACGACTTCAAGTCACGATAACCCAGTGGGACGTCCGAGTTGTTGATCAAGCGATAGTAGCAGATGTATGTTGCACGGATGAAAACCAATTGCAGTTTATAATGACCCAAAGATAAGATAAATTAAGGGATCTAAGTGCTTAATCGCACACTGGGACCAACCGGCCCGGGACATGGGCCTATCAGGTATCAGTCTCGGTCATCATGATTTCGAGTCGACAATCCTACTGGCCAGGTCAACGTGTCAGCATCCAACAACGAAGGAGAGACATTGCAAGTCACAGACTGCTGACAAGTAACCGAGAGAGATGAGCGCGCTTACCGCCTGGCCCCCGGATGTTACAACTGAACAAATCGACGAGCTTACGCTCCTGGCCACCACTTGGGCACTCTCACATTCTCTGATTTACTTGCCTCCATTCACTCCTGAGAAGCCTCCCCCACCCGTGCCAGAATCTGCCATTCATGCCCCGATCTCTCTATTTCCGGCGCCGATCCCACGCCAGCTCTTCGAGAGAGCGTTGTCTCTCCAACCTGCATATAATGTCTTGTACGCCCGTATCGCACTCGACACTGCTTTTATAGACGAGGTAATGGGCTCTGGGGGCGTCGCCGATGTTGACGAATTTTCCTCTGCGCTTTGGACGGCGTGGAAACAGCTTCGAGACGAGGGTGTACCCGCAGTGCGCGAAGCACCATACTCTCCCACTAGTTACTCCTGCTGAATAGACCGCCAGCCGCTCCACCTTGGTCTATTTCGCTCTGACTACCTGTTACACCAGCCAACGCCGGGAGACGAGATCATGCTGAAGCAAGTAGAATTCAATACCATTTCGTCCTCCTTCGGCTGTCTCTCACAACAAGTCGCTGGAATGCATCGGTGAGTACCTTGTTATGTAGGCACCACCGGAGAGCTATAGTAACTCCGCTCCTTAGATACCTCACAGAGTCGACCAATTACTTCGGCGTCTCTCCACATCTGTCATCTGAGAATCTCCCACCTAATGATACCATTAATGCTCTTGCCAAGGGACTTGCAGAGGCGCATGGAGCATACGGTGTTGCTGAGTAAGGTTCTCCAGGGTCTTTCCGTAGTCAGCACGGCTTGACCTCTTTAAATAGTGCGCATATTCTATTGGTGGTGCAGCCAAACGAGCGTAACGTATTCGATCAACGCCTACTGGAGTATCAGCTCTTTGAATCGTGAGCCACATGTTTGAGTCGCTTCTTCTCATCGCGTTGACATGTCACTGAAGCTACGGAATTCCCGTTTCCCGTCGGACATTCACGGAACTACGAACTTCTGCGTCAATATCTCCTTCCCGCGCTCTTCTGGTCGCCCCTACATCGCCCAAACTCAACCAAGCCCCCGTAGAAATCTCGGTAGTGTACTACCGTGCCGGATACTCGCCCGTCGACTACGCGTCCCCCGCAGACTACGCGACGCGAGCTCTCTTGGAGCGTTCGCGCGCGCGCAGTGCCCAAGTCTCGCCTTGCAGCTGGCTGGAGGGAAGAAGGTGCAAGAGGTGCTCACGCGCCCAGGCGTGCTCGAGCGCTTCCTCGCACCCTCCGAGGGGCCGAATCGGTGCGCGAAAGCTGGATGCGGATGTGGGCGCTCGACGAGGGCACAGACGAGGCCGTGCGTCGCGCGCGCGAGCTCGTGCTCAAGCCGCAGCGTGAGGGTGGTGGGAACAACATTTACCGTGATGGGATCCCGCCGTTCGTTGCACAGCTGCCGGTGCGCGAGCGCGCGGCGTGGATCGCGATGGAGCTTATCCGCCCGCCGCATGGTGTCGGCGCGCATCTGTGAGATCGGGCGCGGGGAGGGTGCGTGCATCTGTGGTGAGTGAGCTTGGCGTGTTTGGGTGGGCGTTGTTTGGGGAGGTCGGGAGGTGAAGGAGGAGGGGCGGGATGGCTGGTGCGAACTAAGGCGGAGGACGTTGACGAAGGCGGCGTCGCAGCTGGATTCAGCGTGTTGGACAGCGTTGTGCTGGTAGATTGAAGGTGAGTCAACATCGGGTCAGTAATGTTTGATTCCGTCTGACGCAAGTTATCATAGTGCATATCTAGAATTTGCCGAACGTGTAGTTGTATAAGGGTAGAATAGGTAGCGGAATTAAGCATTGAGATAGTACGACCCGCTCAAGTATATTCTCAGAGTGCGAACTCGATGGCAAATCAAGTGTGGTCAGGAGAACTCAAGGGAGACCTGCAAGCCTGACTACCAGCGTATCCTTTCACGGAATAGCACTCTTGGTTAGCAATGCTCGACCCAGAATTTTGAAGCACCGAACACCTTGTGAGCATCATTACGATGCAACATCCTAGTGAAATGAACTCCATTACTCTTCGCAGCCCCAATGCCATGGCTGGCACTCCCATCCTAAAGTAATCCAGAGCCACGCAGTCCAAACATCAAGTCTAGTGTTTGTCATATCTCCTCGTCAAAGAAACGCTTCCTCTGTCTCAGTCATAAAACAGAACTACAAATTCAAGTCGTCCCAGTCCCAAACGCGATTACTTATATCCGTAACCACTTTAATTAGCCTATGCGAGCGAGATATTCGTCAGGAATTCTATCCCTGGACACGATACGTGTCTTGCGTTATAGTTCTGTTGTCGTTGCTGAATTGATTACCGAGGAATGTCATTAATCGCGGCGACGAGGGGGTATATCGCGGCCATTCAGGGCTCAATACGCCATTGGGATCCAGGTTCGTGGCAAATCGGATTAGGAAGTCCGTCAGGTCACCCCCACCATAGATATTCGGAAGATCAGATTGGTGAACGAGCCAAGGATGGGCAGAAACTTCATGCGCTTGCTCACTGCGTGAGAATCGACAGGCGGGTAAGTGGGGGGACGAGGACTTGCGCGCATACATAAGCGCGAAAGCTATGCAACGTACAGAACGACCAAGTGTTCTGCTTGTCCGATATGGTTGCACGAAAAAACGCCGAGGCGTTTGGAACACAAGATCACCTATGATAGAAGCAATGCGCTTTGATTCTGGGGTCAACGCATTTTGGGTACCCGTGTCGTATGGCGAGCCTAGAGAGACATTCTGGGGGTACAGCGTAAGCAGCTCGTCCATCTGGGCATCCGGTAGACCAGAGAGAAAGAATTCTAATAAGTAAGTGCGAAGCTCCGCATCGGTTCTGCAAGTGCCAAGCGATCAGTGAAATGGCTAAAGTTTCAAAACCGAGCGTTTACGTGACGTTGAGCTGAGAAAGGGAATACAAAGTCCCTTCGTCATCGCAGTTCCCTGAGACCACCGGGATGCGCGCAACTATCCCTTGCTGGACGAGCTTCTGTGGGTCATCCACTAGAAAAACGCCATCTACGCGGGGCAGCCAGACGAGCGCAAGAGACTGTGGATGGCTCATCGGTCTCCACGAAAGTCTGAGGAGATTGGAAGCACACCACGCACTTGGTATGAGAAAGCTGACGGAGTGTCGTCCATAGCGGCCTTCAACTCATCGTACGGTGCTTCTCGAAGACATGCTAAGGTGTCGGGAGAACCTGAACAATTCGTGCGTTCAACGAGGAAGTCATAATAGGTTGGCCCTTCAAGTTGCCTTAGAAATTGAGTGGCTTCGCAGTGTTCATGCCTACCTCGGTAATGTCACCACTCGGCGGGGTCGACCCGGACTGCATGAATGCTGCACGAAACAACCCTTCGTTGTTCCCACCATTTGTAACCATGTGGAGTGCTGCCGAAACCGCTCCAGCGCTTTGCCCCCAGCTGAATGACGTCAGCAGATTCCGCGTTAAAAAGGAACTTCACGTACATCGTCACCTTCGACGGATCGCCACCAAATTCGCAAATATAATTTTGTAACCAACGAAGTGCCAGACGCTCTGTAAAGTCAGAGATTACGATATCGATTATGCGGCTATCCGAACACTCACGATCCCACAGCCCGAGATTACCTACGCCGGCGTCTTTGACTTCTTGACTAGCCAGGAACCCGAAGGCTAGGAAAGCGTTAATTTGTCATAAATATAGTCAACGCGAGGGGGGACTGACGTACCTGAAAGGCTGAGAAGGAGATAAGGATCCCGCAGAGACACAAAGAACGATTAAGCTGTGCTCACCGATAGTTCATACTGACATAAATCACAGGTTGCTGAAGCGCGATTGAGCGATTCACTATGACAGTGCCATCGTATCTGCAGATTTCGTTATTTTCCCATGACACGAACGATGGAATTATTTTTATCATACAAAGTTGTCGACCCGGTTTCGTAACCGCCTGTGGAGCATTAAATAAGGTTAGTGAGAGTAGCATGTGGAGGGCATTGCGTACGTCTCACCTCCATATATCCACTGCCATGTGGGTTATAACTCTTAGATAAATGACAGACCATTTAGTACATAATACAGACCACCACAACCGGCAGGTTCGAAGCAGGTCTAGCGTGGGCAGGCGCAATGACATTGAGGTAAAGACCTGCAACTATCGTCAGAATTACCCTCCATGTAAAGCAGAGCCTCCCCAATGGCCTCCTCACAATCTTCGCCGTCGACAAGTGTGATTTCTGCTCCAGGGAGTCTCGATAAGGCGTCGAGCGACTCTTGAGGAAATCCGTTCACAATAGGGAACGTAGTTGTTTGCTGGGGGCAGGAAAGACCGTACGTAGTGGCATTGCTTTTGCCTACGTATGGGCCAAGCGCCTGGGGCAGACGGAAGCGCAAGTTGCCAACGCTGTCGGTTTGGAGGGTCAGTCGATGAGGAGAGCTGAGCAGACGTCTACTACGTACGGTGGTTGCGCAAATGGGATGCCGAGAAACTTGTTTGTGCCGTTGGCCGTTGTTCCAATGAACGTGCCGCTGTCAAGGGTGACGATAGGATAATCGGAATGTGTTGAAGGAGCGGCCGAGACTGGGGCAGTCACGGCCCAGATTGCAACAAGCAATGCCCGAAGAAAGACCATGGCCATCAATCAAAGAGAAGTATGTGCCAAGTGCAAGTAAAGCAACATGAGAAGGCAGACTTTTAAATTGAGGAGTTTGATCAGCGCTCGAGGTCAGGTCTCACCGTGAATGCACAGTGTTCATCTCAGCAATCGATCTTCTGTGTCCGATTGTCAAGTTATAACACAGAAGGCGCCTTTGGTGTATTGCTGATCAATTCGCGTGTGAGTCACTTGGGCCCTAGTCTTGAGGCTTCCTATCAAGGTTCACAGCGCTCACATCCAAAAAAGGAAGCGTAGTAGTGAAAGCACATGTAACCTTGGGGTAAATTAGGAACGGCTTGGACCAGGGCATTGGCATCCGTGCTACGCTGGTCACGCAGTCCAAACGTCAAAGAACACTTTATGAGTCATACAAGTGTTATGGCGTTCTTTTACTGTAAAAATTGACTTGACAAGGCCTCCTCATTAATGATGCCTTACCGTAGATCACAAATCCAATGGTTGTTGAGACTGCGGACTGCGGCGACGAGGTGCTATACAAGATAAAGAAGTCAGGTGTGGAGTAAAGTGGATTATGTCTGTAGTCAGTCTGACTCAGTTTAAGCCATGGGTGATGGGGATATCGGGTGAGTGAGGGACTTTGTTTTGCTTGTGAGAATGACGTGCAAGTGTGGGGAACTTCAGTTGGACCATGACCAGTGCACATAAGCAAGGAAACAGCGCGGCCTACAATATGAACAAGTATTCTGCTTTCCAGACACGTTCTCCAGGAGCCTTCAGGCCATCGGGGGTCAGAGCAGTAGCTCTTGGAACACAAGAGGTCACAACGTGTTTGAATCCAGTAGGTCGGGCATCAAGCAAATGCTGGATAAGCGAAGGCTAGTACTTGACTAAGTTAGTCATGCCCATGCACGGTCCGGCTTCCGTCTTGACTGCCTCCTGGTCCTGCGCAGTGCAGTTCTGCGTGTGCGTACAAGCCGCAGATGGCAACAAAGCCGCCACCCCTTTCGGAAGAACATTTTTCCGCACACCATGTGTATACTTTTCACTGGCACCCATAAATACCTCCCGCCACCTGACCGTTCACTTTACTAGATATATTGTACTGTGACCCACTCATACAATCGAGGATGGTGCGCACGTTTCACTAATGGTGTGCCTCATGTGCGTCACTATTTGTTCTTTGTAATATATTCTTAGCGGATACAGCAGTTTTCATATTAGTTGTCACCCCTCATTTCGAATACACAGCCGGACTTCTGAAACTAAGAGCGGTGTTCATAATTAAGTCTAGCAGGAAATCGGGTTATCTCGAAAAATTAGGTTATAGAATAGTTATCAATGCTTGGCAGCTGCGGCCCCTTCCTTCCAAGCCGACTTTTGTTCAGCTATATCCCTCAAAACCTCCTCAACGAGTTATATTTATGTCCCTTGAGGGACTGCGTGCTTCATAAACTCATGAATACAAAGGGATTGGTGTATGTTTGATCAAGAGGTTCACAGAATCAGACTTGGAATCAGAGCTCTAGCGTTATCCGTGTTCGCTCTCAGTCTCTCAGAGGCGCCCTCTCCCTCCTCTCGCCTTCCACTGCCACTGCCATCCCACTACCTGGCACACCCGTTAGCTGGGGAATCACACCCTCAGATCTGCACCAACCAGCTCACCGCCACCGCTGCTGACCGCCTCTCAGGCTTGATATCAGCCATCACCACTGCATCGCCACCCAAGCTACAACAACTGCGACGACGACTCGGACACCAAGGGAAATGATGCCAGGCGAATACGACTGCAACGGCAGCGACGATGACGCAGGCAGTGAGGGAGACGCAGAACGAGCATCACCGGCCTGGCACAAGAACAACTCTTGGAATAACTGCAACCACCACGACCACGACACGACCACGAGTTGAAGGGGTCGATACCGATACCCTTTCGGATGAAGACACGGTAGACTAGCCATTTATTTTTACAAATAGAAATATATATTTTGGTTTTGTTAAAAACAGCAAGTCTTGGGCCCCTGTGCGGGCATTGTGGGTGGTAGCTTTGCTTACGTGTATGTTCTTGCGGTTTGCGTGAATCCTACTCATCGATTTGTCATTTGTAATACCCCATTCGATATATGCTATGTGTCGGATAAGTTGATTACATATATTCATTTTTTAATTACTCGAATAATTTTTGCGGGGCGGCACAGCAGCCGGAACACCCATTTGAATCCCGCCTACGTGAAAAAAATGGTAGGGGTGACAACTAATATGAAAACTGCTGTAATAGACGGACGCTGGTGCCAACGAAGAATTTAATTGTGTGATCTAACCTTACAGCAATAGCACACGAGTCGGAACATCATTACATTCAGTAGAGCCAGCGTGCAGCCTGAGAGAAAGCACTTCTAGCGCTACTATACTGTTGGCCCTTGCGAACCGTCGAGAGATGATCTGGTGACATGCGACACAGCTCATGTCGCCTCAGGCCTGGACGAAGTATCTTATCGATGGCGCCATTTTCACGATTGCAGTGTAGGGTAGGAAAATGGTACGCGAAGAGCCAACGGGTTGGAAGGCTTCTTTGTGCTCCACTGGGGTCGCTGAATAGGCGCTCGGAACGCTGGATGCACGACGAGTACGCATGCGCCGCAGTCGCAGACAAAGCTATGCGCCGTAGTACACCGGACGCGGAGTGGGCTGCGAGAATTCTGTAACGAACAATTTCATGCCAGAGCACACTCGCCGCAGCTGCCGGGGGAGAGGTGGGTTGAGCCTGTCTGACTGCGGCTGCGAGCACGTCTGAGGTGACTGTGCTTGGCGTGCTTGGTTGGGCACTGTCGGAAAAGACTGGGGATGAAAGAGGAGCGGGGGCCCGGTGTCTGGAGCGGAACTAAAGCGGCGTCGACGAAGGCGGTGGCATAGCAGGTTCGTGACTACAGGTTTACCATTTCCGCCAACATCGCAAAAATTGAGCCTAACCAGTGGCCTAATTCGTAAGACCATTCGAGTATTCGCGTCAGGTTGCTCTACTATCCTATTTCACCTTGTGCACGTGTTACACCTTGTGCACACATTTGAAGATTCGAAGATTTTAGTACTTTCTCCGTAGCTATTCTTCTCAAATAAAAAACAGTAAATAGTGTAGGTTCCATGGGTATGAGATCATATATAAAAAGGGAAATCGGTCCAAATCAACGACTACAAAAAAATCATAATTCCGATGTATTGGCCTTACACAGGCATCCTCACCCCCAGACCCCGATAACCGCAGTACTTCCACACAAATGTTTTTGGCAGATTCTATAGAACGGTTGTAAATTATTATGTATCTCAATTTTAGAGTCAGTATTCTACAGCGATCGAGCTGCAGAACTAAAACTCACCAAAAGTGACCTTGAGTGTGACTGATTTCGCGTTCCTCTTTCGGTCATGGCCGGCATCTCGGCACAGCATGAAGCTTTCCGTGTTTTGACTTCGACATGTGCAGACAGTCGCCACAAATGCCGAAATGCCAACGCTTAATCAGCGTGACAAAAGCGTGACAAAAGCGTGCAAGAGGTGATACAATTTTGAATGTCGACTGCCTTTCGAAAGACCACAGAAGCCAGGGAAATAAAAATACTATGACATCTGATGTATATTTTTCTGTTACTATGTACAATTTGAAGTAGCTACGTTGAGTTGTTGAAGATACAAAAAAAGATTATCGATTTCCGAGCACAAGGTGTAATAGGATAGTACTACTGTAACCCGCACAGGACGGCGGTGGAGTCGGAGAGAGTCGGAGCCATGGCCCGAATCTCTCGGACTCGGAATCTCGCCACAAGCGCCACAAGCGTAAACAATTCCGAGTCTCACAGAGTCGAGCATAGAACTCTGACAACCAACCAATGCACACGCTGGATTTCCATCCTGGACGCGACGTGGGTATCATTACGTAGAACTTACTCCTCCCGGTGGCTTGGAAGTTCCTGTACGACCAACGAGAACTTCCCTATTCTGAGTCCGAGAGAACACAAAGAGGACATCTTCGGGGTTGAAGGGAACTCAAAGAGAACTTCCACGGCGATGGCCGTCGGGGCCCTCAGAGGTCTATATGAATGAACAGTACGTGCGATGTCGCAATCTATCTTTTTGTACCCAAGCTGCTACTGTCATCTCATCCCAGTACGATGAGAGGGAGCATTTTTGCTGGCGGTTTTGTCCCCAATCTCAGTTGCGACGTGGCGAGGTTTCACGTGCTCTCATTGGACTGTATCTGGCACCTTGCGACCACCCATGTAGGCTTGGCCATACTGGGTCTCGTGGTCATTCTAGCAGTGAGGTATGTGAGGAGCCCCTGGCGCCAAGTTCCTCCTGGCCCGCGTGGCTTTCCTATCATCGGAAATGCCCTCGAACTTCGGGACAAGTCATGGTTGCTCAGGCGAGAATGCAAGCAAAAATACAGTGCGCTCCCCTTTTCTCCTTCATTGCTTTAACACTCATGTTGTCCTAGAGGATATGCTGTACATGAATGCTCTTGGCCAGCCCGTTGTCGTCTTCAACAGTCTCAAGCCAGCTACAGAGCTCCTTGATCGACGTGCAGGCATATACTCCAGCCGCCCTCGCCTTATTATGGCCCACGAAATACTGACGGGTGGTTTTTTCACCGCATTCCTCCCCTATGGTGACCTGTGGGTCTGTCCTTTCCATTTACAAATCAAGGCTAAATGTCTCGCTCATAGATGGCGCCGTACAAGACGAGCTGGCCACGAGAGCCTCACCAAGTCGGCAGTCCGTCTATATCACACTCTTCTTTGCAAGGAAGGCATTCTCCTCGCCTCTGGCCTACTCGCGAGTCCCGAAGGTCTAGAGAAACACTTTAAACGAACCGCAGCTTCCGCGACCATGTCTATCATGTATGATTACCCCACCCTCCAAACTGAAAATGACAAGACTATCAAGGAGATCCACGCCTTCGGTTCGCGCACGTCCGTGGCGGCCACTCCGGGGACGTATCTTGTTGAGCTGTTCCCTTGGATGATGCACATCCCCGACAGGTTGTCTCACATAGTCGTGTAATGTCGTTCTGACTAATTCTTCCGTCGCTGCGATAGGTTCGCAAAGTGGAAGTACGAAGGAAAGCAATATTTCAAGCAAAACAATGCCATGTTCGAGAGACTTTTTAATCGTGTTCGGAGTGACACGGTGAGCATCGATGCGGATATTGCTAGTTGAAACCAACTAAGCCACCGAAACGTAGCTGACGGGCTCTGAACGACCGAGTTTGAGTGCAACGCTCATCCAGAACTCCGAACGCAACCAGCTTTCTAATCAAGAAATGGCTTGGCTCGTGGGGACTTTATAGTGTGTTTCCCCTGATACCATCAAAAAACAATTTCGTTGATTTTCCTACAGCGCCGCTGGCGCAGACACAGTCGCCACAACGATGCATTGGTGGGCACTTGCAATGATTGCGCATCCGGAAGTACAGAGCCGCGCCCAAGCTGAGCTAGACTCTGTTGTCGGTCGGTCGCGCACCCCGACATTGTCAGATGCTCCTGGCCTTCCGTACATACAAGCAATAGTTAAAGAAGTCCTTCGATGGCGCCCTGCTCTTGCTCTTGCACTCCCACACACGTCGACGGAAGACGACTGGTACGAGGGGATGTTCATCCCCAAGGGAACGCTGTGCCTTACGAATCTCTGGCATTGTCACCACGACCCGTCCGTCTATGGCGACGACGCCGCGGCGTTCAGACCCGAGCGGTTCCTGAACGAGAGCGGCGAAATTATTCCGGGTCCCGCGGAGACGTGCGAGGATGGGCACTGCACGTATGGATTCGGGCGTCGCGCTTGCGTGGGGAAACATCTCGCCAACGAGTCGCTGTTAATCTACATGGCCATAACACTGTGGGCGGCGACCCTCGAACGGGTTCGTGGGAAGGACGGGAAGGAGGTGCCTCTTGATATAGACACCTTTGTGGATGATGGAATGGTTTAGTATGTCCTTCACCCCCACCCGAAGTCCGAATACTGACTTTGTACAATGTAGCAAGCCAGTCCCGTACAAGTGCAAGATCACACCTCGATTTTCTGAAGCGTTTTCAATTCTGGCAGCGGAGGAGGAGCTGCTTAGGACGTAATACTCTGCGTGGACTTGGGGGAAGAGAAGGGTATTTTGATCAACTAGAGGGCTACCCTGGCCGCTCTGTGCGCTTTGAAGGATATCTCTTTCCTTTTTTGTTATCGACGAGCCGCCGGAATACCTTCTTATCATGAAGCGCACGATTGTGACAAGGCAATACTGTATATCAATTCGCGTACGGGGTTCGTCTCTTGTCTTGTGATCATAGATCTTACGGTATGAACGCGAGCCCACTTAATCGCGACCCTCCGCCGCAGTTGATAGCACGCTCCACATTGCCAAGACTTCTTTTCAGGTGGCGGCAGAGGGGGCAACCGACGTGTGCATCCGACTCGCTCCGAGGGAACATGCTTTACGAAACTCTAGCATTGCCACCAAGACCGGATGACGCCAGAACATTTAGATCCTAGCGACTCCCGGATACGCGTGGCGAGATGATTCGGGACCCTCGCGAGGATGGACACAGCGCGATTGGTTTAAGTTCGGGTGACGTGCTCGCGTGTCGTGAGCTAAAAACTCCTCGCTACAGTCACGGTAACGGGTCGGCCTGTTCACTGGCACACCTTCACGCGTTCACGCCTCAAATGGAAATAAGTACCTCTGATATGGACACCTTCGAGGATAGCGGCGGAATGATTTGGTATGTCCTTACTACCCCCACCCCAAGCCCAAATGCTGGCTTTGTAAAATGCTGTAAGTCAGCAGTGTACGAGTGGAACAACACCTCTATTGGCAGCAGATGAGTTGCTCGGGACATAAAACGTTGCATCAATCGCGGGACGAGAGAGGCGATTTGAACGCTAACTATGGTTGGCCTGTAGACTTTGCAGACACGGCACGGTGAGCTTGGTATCTCACTTTCCTTTTTTTTTTTGGTCATCCAGGAGCCAGAATGTTGGAAGCGCATGCGAAGTTGCGAACGAGGTGCTGTAAAATTATTTCGTGTAGGGACTGAGCTCGCCAACTTGTCTTGTAATCCATCTTATAGATGTCAAGACGTTGGTTCACACAACTGCAAGCCTCTACCGCAGTTAATAGGATGCTCTACCGGCTCCAAGTCTTCCTCGCATGCGGTGGAGGTGCGTCAATTAATGTGGCATCAATTGATGAAGCACATTACTTGCTTGTTCCGAGAAAATTTAAGACCCGTTTTGTTCCGGGCCCTACGTTTCCTCAGATCAACATGTGCACAAACACCGGCCAAGGGTCTTCGTAACAACGGAATGACTTTTTCAGAACTCGAATAAACGGTGCTACCAGTGGTGGTAGCGCCACCAAAGATGATGCGATGACGGCTGATTCGATCAAGGAATCGAGGTCGGAGTCCTTGCTATACGATTCCCTCAGCCCGACTCGGAGGAGATGGATAAATCCACGTTGACTTGCCAGTGCCCTCCATGGCGAAGTGGGCAAATCCAGGGTTTGTGAAGACACCGAATACCGTGCAAACCCAAAATGCTACAGTGTACCGGTGAGTGCGCGCGGGGTTTGTTGAGTTGTGAGCTGAATAATTACTACCTTCTTGCCGACTTGAGATGCTCACGCATATTCGTACCAATTGCATTAGCCTGCTCAGCCCCGCTCAGAGCTTCCCCAGCTCATCCTGTCGAGGCTCCTGGTCTCATCAGAACCAGATATTACAAGTTAGCCGTTACTAGGGTACTGAATCCGAGTCGATGTCACGGTCCTCATTTGGTTTCCTCCACCCAAGGGTATAAAATCTGCAAAGAGTGGCCGGTTGGGGCAGTATCAAGAGATGCAATTACTTGTCTTTACTTTTGCATTGGGCCTTGGATCCTACGTCTGGGCGGACCAAAATCTGCAAGAGTTCCTCCAGCTCGAGAACGAAGTTCTCTTTGACGGGGCTAATTCCGCTCAATTTCACTGTGAACGACCTCAGTAATCCGAACAGCCCATACTTGGCGTGAGTCATCCGTTACATTGTTCCCTGTCATGCCTCAACTCGTGAAATCACAGTGTGATAGGCAACGAAATTCTCGGCCAAGTAGGTGCTTCTCGATGCATCAGCGTTTGTGTATGTATCAACCCTTTATATCCTTAGTACAACCAGTTCCTCGATATCAATAAGCCTACGATTTGGGGGGAAATCCAAGAGCAAGTAATCAGCGTGAGCATCGACAGCACGTCGGTCGTCACGTCCGCCAGCGGTCCACCGCAGTACAGCAGCGACCTCATCGCGCAGGACCAGAGCGCTGGTAATGACACCGTGTTCGACAAGGAGCTCGAGACCGGCCAAACGGCGATCCACTTCTCCGTGCAAGGGAACTCTACGCATTCATTGAACCTCTCAAACGAGTACCAGCTCGTGTTCGTCGAGTCAACAACTGATGGATCGCACTTCTTCGAGCTCCAAACCGGTATGACGCGCGTGGGGCGTGTCTCCCGCCTTTGAGTTAGACTGACCGCTCGTGCCATGCCAGGGACCCCATCCAATACGACATTGCCGGAAGACGATGCGAACACGCTCCGCATCATTGGGCACAGCGGCAACGTGGTGTTCCAGACGTCATTCAACGCGTCTCTGTGGCACAACTTTGCAGTCCTTGTCGACTGGAGCAACAGTACTCTACAAGTGTTCTACACGTCGGGCGATTGCCTTCTTCAAAATGTTACGGATGTCGTGGACAACTCGAGCGCAGCCAATCTTTCACCTGGAGATTTAGTGATTGGTCTGCTCAAGGTTCGTCCTGAACCTGTACCTGTTATTACACTTTCAGAACTCGTCTTTTGATACGTGCCCGTCGAACAGACAGGCAGTGATGATTCAAACCAAGTGAACGCCACGACTTGTGGTGCCCAGGGAGACACAGCTGAAGCAATCCTCTACTCGGCTGTCTTCGTCGAAAGCACGTCGGGTGGTGTCAGCCTTGGTGGCGCCGACCAAGAGGTAGTTTGTGGCAATTGATTCGTTGTAACTCGTTATCATTTGTAGATAGTGACTGCTGCACTGTGTTTAAGTTTCTCGTTTATTCCAAGCTCACCCTGAGCAGAATTTGAGAAGTAGAGGCCGGTTCTAACACTTCAATCTTCAAGCCTTACCATAAGCTCTGCAGGTTGCTCTGCATAGGGAAGATGGGTTCCTGTTCCTAAGGGAGAAGTATTCCCGGTTCCTCCGGTTTCCAAGCAAACCCGGAAACTGGTCAATGATGACACTGAATCGCGATCGCGTTTGACGGTCCGAGGGCCCATTGACAGAATAGGAAATTTTAGGGCGACAACCAAAGCTGTATCGACTGTTCTGCGTTGAACCAATACTGTCGTCACTGACCGTACAGTGCTACATAGCACTGTACACTGTAAGTATGATCGTTGGCGCCTCCTGATCACATACCACAGATATCATAAAATTCATTCGATACAATTCCGTGCTGCCATGCCAATCGTAAGCCTCTGCCGCAATACTCTGTCGACGCCAAGCCATTTTTCAGGGGGTCGAGGGAAGTCGATTCAAGTTAGCCTGACACGATTGAGGATTGAAGAAGCGTATTGTTTGCTTGCTCCGAGAAAATTTTGGTCCGCTTGTCCCAGTGCGTTAACAGTACCAACAATAGAATGAACGTGTGCAAACACCCCCAATTGAAGGGTCTCCGTAACGATAGGGAAGAAGATTGCAGAGAAATAACTATTGTATCCATCGAGGCTCTACGACGGGTGAGATGATGACTGATTCGATGTCGCGTCCCTGCGACCCTCGGACCGAGGAGTTGGTTGTTGAAACAACAAAGTCCATGCTGACGTCATTGACAAACCCGTAACCGCAACCTGACCAGCCTGACCAGACAAGATGAGTGAAGTCTAGGAAGACACAGAATACCTTGCAACACCGACTCGGACGAGCTACACATTGTGTTGGTGAGTCGGTGCATGATTTGTGAGCTGAACAATGTGCAATCGATATCACCTTCGTGCCGACTTTGGAAGCTTGCGCATTTCTATGCCAACATCCTTGTCAACATCCGCTTCCCCAGCCTCATCCTGTCGGCTCTCCCTAGCTCCATCAGGGGGACCAAATATTAGAAGCTCGCGGTTACTAGGGAGCTAAATCTATGTGCTCTCTTTGTTTCCTTCACCACACCAGGATATAAAACCTACAACGTTGGCCGGCCGAGGCAGTATCAAGAATGTTTCTACTTTCTGCTATCGCTTTTTCGCTGGGCTTCGAATCCTACGTCTGGGCAACCCCAATTCGGCGGGTGACCACCTCGAACGTACTTCTTTATAACGGGCAGGCACCGTTAACCTTCACAGCGGCCAACCTCAACGACACGACCAGCCCATACTCGTGTGTCATCCGTTACCTCGTTCATCGCAATGCCTTGACTCGTTTAATTGCAGTACTGTGCAAGGGAGTGAAAGTGCTAGCAACGTAGGTGCTTCTCGAGACGCCAGCGTTCGTATATGTATCAATTTTCTTTATAGTACGTCCAGTTCCTCGGCACCAGCATCCCCCCGACCCCGCTTTGGGATAGTACGGTGCAGGACCAGCCAGTCCTCGTGTCCATCGACAACACATCAGTCTTTGTGCCCGGCGGCGGCCAACCGCAGTTCGGCTTCCGCCGCACCGAGCTCGTCGCGCAGCAAAACCAGGTTGGGAACTTCACCGTGTTCGACGGGCAGATCGAGAGCAATAAAACGGCGTTCCACTTCTCCATGCAAGTGGACTCCACGAAACCACTGAACCTCACGCACGAGTACCAGCCCGTGTTTATCGAGCCAGCTGATGGGACACACGTCTTCGACATCCAAATGGGTAAGATGCGCGTGCCGCCTCCCCTCCTCCGAGTTGGACTGACCGCTCGTGCCATTTCAGGGACCCCATTCAACTCGACACTGCCGGCAAACCAGGCGAACGTGTTCCGCTTCCGCTCGCACAACACCAGCGTGTTATTCCAGACCCAGGTCGACCCGACTGCGTGGCACAACTTTGCCGTCGTCGTCGACTGGGTAAACCTCACTCTTCAATTGTTCTTCTCGCTGAACGGGTCACCGCTTCAATCTGTCACGGGCGTCGAGGACAACTCGAGCATAGCCCAAGGTCCGAAGGGACAAGGAGAGTGGCACTTCGGTGTGCTCAAGGTCCGTCGTCTTACGCTTTCAGACTTGTCTTCTGACACGTGCCCGTCGAACAGCTTCCGTTAATTAACCCTGCTGATTCGCCTCAAAATCAATCGGACCTCGTGCATCATGGTATCCAGGAGGGCACAACCGAAGGAATGCGCTACTCGGGTGTTTTCGTTGAGTCTGCGGCAAACGGCATCACCACTAGTGGAACCCAACCTGTCTGTGTCGATCAATTCGTTATGAATCCGTAAATGCTGACTTGTGTGCACTATATTTCTCATTTCTTCCAGCTTCCGAGTTAACTTGGGTAGCACTTGAGCATCAAGCCTTACATTCGACCAACCAACCACAGTTGCAGGAAAATGTCTTTGTTGGAAGCTAGAACGCATTCCTTTAGATAGATTTTTTAATTACATAGTCTACGGTAATGATATGCGGGTAATAGCCATTACATCTACCCTTCAGTTAATAACCCCTCAATGCACTCTACGAAATCACCCTTCTCACTACACTGCACCAAGTCCAACAGCTTCTTACGCCTCGCCGGATTGAAGTCAAGGTACACTGGATCAGAGGCAAAGGTCATCGAGTTATGTTATGTAAGCGGTCAACAACTTGAAGGGATGCTAGCCACACTTAGGTGAGAGGATATGAGGAGCAAAGCAAGAAAGGGGTTCCACAGCTATCGTCGCAGTATGTACGTGTAGTCCATAACAAGCAAATGTGGCGTATAATTGCAAAGTCTGTGTGAGGAGATGGGTGGCCAGAGGATTGGGAGACGAAATTAGAAAACGTAGAAGCGATGTCGATAAATCTGGACGCCGATAGTTGGGAGGCTAATGCCAGTGTAGTCAGGAGACAGGGATGAGAGTTTACTAACGGAGGAATAGACGTCAGGGAGAAGATACGAAGTCGATTGGCGATTAAAGAGGGTGTATGAGTGATTGTGTCCGCGATAGCGTTCTTATGCATTGCGCGACGTTAGAGAATAGGTAGCATATTCTGGAGCGAGAGGTGCAGAAGATATGCGGCGCCAAAGATAGTAGCCACTTGGGTGAGGAAGATATAGCGTCGCCATTCGCCATGCTCACCTCTCCTCGATCGGGATTTCCCTTGTCCAGAAAATCCTCTTGCAACTCCACACCATCGACGGTCATTAAGTCACAGTCCTACCCAGCCAGTGCCTCCCGCAATACTTCGAGTACTCTTAAGCCAAGACTGCTCGCTCTCTCATCACTTCGGCGCCAGCAGCAACCGCCCGCTTCCAGGGCTTCTCTTCCTTACTACCTAGATTTTCCTTTTCTTCCCCGTTCTCCGAAATTCCGTGCAAGAGAGTCTCCATGTAATCCCCGCCATGATCACAAGCATGGTAACGCGCTGCGCGGGCATCTGAACACGCAAGAGAAAAGGCATCATCAATGGTAGAGCCAGCTACAAGACCCTTCTGCGTGGTGATGAAGCCCCAAGTGTGTAGTCAGGAACACAGACGGTATTCGTGCGCCATGGAGATCAAAGCGAAGGTAGAAGCAGCGCGATAAAGCATAGGTATAGTCTCGATCCAGGAGAGGGATGGGTCTCCAGAAGGGAGTTACGGGAAGAAACGCCGTCTGATATCTTCGGGAGTACCTTCCTCCGGATTCTAATCGGATACTACTGATTAGAGAGCGACGGAGGAGTCTGTCTCAGGTGTCGGAGACTCTGGTGGTAGCTGGGAAGGATCAAATAACGTCGGGGGAGGGGCTTTTCCATTGGTCCTGGCAAAGGACGCCGCATGTTTATCCATAGATGAAGATAGCAGCGCTAACGCTTTCTCTGTGAAGGAGGAGCAGATTCGTATACAGTACATCATCATGATCATGGGTGACTTCCGCAACGCGCAATTCGCGGTTCGCTCGGGCTGGAGTGGAAGGTCGCGTGCCAGTGCTGGGAGTTCTGCTGCTCGTCGCCTGAAATGAACATCGGCTTTCGAGTCGTAAGAACGCTTGGACTGGCGTGCCAACTGATAGCACAACACACAACGCTTTCAGAGTGTCACTCACATCCATAAATTTAACGCATAGTGAAATATTACGTACTTGGTGGTACTACTACAACCTGAGTTAGGCGATCCTGCTATCGTTCAGTAGGGGATCCCCTTTTAACGAAGTAGGTAGGGTCGGAAGCCATCTGGAACTCTGGAGCAGCACTCTATTCGATCCTCTTTCATTCTTCCTCTCTTCCTTTTTCTGTCATCGCAGCAACACCTTGTTATTCTCCTCGCTCATCTGATCGCGCCAATTATCGCCTGCATATCGGGCGGCTCTGTAGCCCAAATGGGAGTGTGCCGTATTATTGGTTCGTTCTGCTTTACGCATGGCCACTCTTCGCGCCCTGTTTGATCTGTTGGACTGTTTGTGGCCCCCCGAATCAGAATAACAGGCACCAGTGGCATTACAGTAGGGGCATATGGTGTAGTTGGTTTATCACGCTCGCTTAGCATGCGAGAGGTGTCCGGTTCAATTCCGGATATGTCCATTTTTTCTCTTTTTTTCTGCAACCAAGCAAGGCGTAACCGAGTGTCCGCCTCTATCTCCCGACACGATACTACGCCGTAGGAGACTACGCCGCAGCCGCACGAGAAAACACTGCGTGAAAGCGGTCATTGGACCCAGGCGTGTCAAAACCACTCTTCTCTGCCTACGGCCGCAGCGATGGCCCTCCCAGAAGCAACGACGCATGTACAACTGCGCGCCTCTTCACTCCCACAGTCGCCTCCAGTACCAGCGTATAAATGGACCATATCCACTCCTGCCACCATCCAGAATCTCCATGATCCAAACCACCGTAAACCCCAATATGTTGTCTCACGAACAGTCTAGTTGCCCGAACTTCTTCACCAGCACGCGCGGACGTGGCGGGAGTTTCAAGCCAGACCACGGAAACAGGTTCTACTACCGAGGTTCTCGGGGAAGGCGTGGTGGCTCTGCCACCAGACTCGCCTCCAACCTTCCACCGGAACCCGACCTCAAGGAGGGCCTTGATAAGACCAAAATCATTGATACGATACCCGCGCCAGAGCACCACCCCGTACCGGAGGACTTTCCCATAGACAACGTGAAATATGTTGCGTCGTACAATTGGACCAAGGCGGAGAAACCGACGATTATAGTCCCAGGTGCGGCGCTTTCTTTCCTTTAATGTTTTTTCTTTGGATAACAATTTATCGCAGGTTCGCCGGCAATATGGACTGAGCGTGACATCCCATTTCAGCTGGAGCCTGACGACGCCACCGTCTATGTCGACCAGAATACCGCGCAGCTGTCCCAGTACCCGATGCTACCGCTTTTCGCCGCCGCGGACGCGATACATGGCCCGGAAGCGACCCCACCCGTCGACTGGACGAGTGTGGATGTCGTCACGGATCGCAACGGCCTCCGTAAGCTCCTGCGCTGGCTTAACCCGTCCTCAGGCAGAGAGGTACGCGACTTTAGGATCGACGTCCAGCTTGTCGGGACCAAGACTCTCGTCCTAAACCGCTGGGAGAGCCCCGCAAACGAGGTCCAACGGGCCGCTCATTTGGGCACGCGTTTGAGACTGCAATGACCAGTCCCGCGCCAGACTGTCCTTCCTCGGGCCATCAACGGGCCATCACCTATGTACGTTGTCACCACTTTCCTTCTTTCGACGATGCTGGTTATTAAACACATCAACTCGATAGGATATGTTCAACATGAAGATGATCGTTCGGTGTGGAGTCGACGCGTGCCTCCCGGCGAGCCCAAACACCAGTGCAGCAACCAAGTCTATCGATGACTCGGACTCGGATCTAGCGGACGCGCTTAGCAACGTGAACATCCAACAACCTTCCACTACGACTCGACATCGACGACTTCGCCAGCTATTGATATCGTCCATGCTGGAACGCAGGTTCCTCAAGATTCCCTGGTCGAGGTGATGTCGCGCTCAGTGTTCTTCCTCGACCAACTCGACTGGAACGAGATATACCCGCAGCTGGTGCTCTCGCAGACGTCAGCGCTGCGCATGGGCGTGCACCAGCGGGGCGAGTTTATCGAGCTGCGCGAATGGCAGCTCGACAGACCTGCCACCGAAGCAAGTGAAGAGACGAGTCTCCAGTCGGGTACGCAGAAGGGAGCGGACGTGCTGGATCTCTCGGCGCAGCGCCAGGAAACGGCAGTACAGGTCGTGCGGCTCGCGAAAGTGCTCCAAAGCATCCAGAAGCTCGCGATCGCACGTGGTCCGGGCCCGGAAGGCAGCTTCAGTCTCGTGTGCGAGGACGGCAAGTTGCGTGTGTACGCACGCAAGAAGGTTGAGGATGGGGATGGGAAGAGTCTGATTGAGTGCTGCTTGCCGCCTGAGATTGTGGCCCGATTCGAAACGCGCATAGATTCGGATGCGTGATATTTAGGGAAATGAGCTTGCGGGAGGCGCCGATCTGAAAGAGGACAAATGAATGTTGTACATTACAGTATCGTTGGGCCAAACTCGAAACATTTTGTTCATGGTACAGCATTTCGGAAATGGAATTCCCGAGACGACAAAACCATCATTGGCACCAGACCCGCTGGTAGAGGAATGTGCGAGACTTGGAGCTTGGACTGCCACAAAACATTCATGCGAGGTAATGCAGTAATGTCTGAACCAATCAATAACTTCATTGGGGTCGGGAATGATCGAAGAGAGCAGATAACAAGATCAGCTATACAACTCTTTTGTGATGAATTTGCCTGTTTCTTGTTTGCTTGCTTCATGCGAGTCACCGCAAAGATGCGCAGGCAGTTCGGAGGCATACCAAACCCACGAGTCGCTATATCATAAAATCTGTCCGTCCCTTCACTGGCTCGAATACTATATGCCCGAAATCTAGAAGACGAGGAGATATGTCTCAGGCTCGTAATAGTGCTGAGGGCGTCAGTAGCCAAGTGACAGGGCGGAAGATCAATGCCACGTACCTGACATATCAATGCCTCCTCACTGATCGCCACGGGAGTATGCCCTTTCATCTGTCTCGGGAGCGCCCACCTGTGTCCTCAAGCAGGGTAAAAGATTGGTCGCCTTTCTTGGGTTCAAATTATCCAACACGGGCGCGGCTGAAGTCCCAGACGTCTGCCAAATCGTCTGATTGGGGACCCGGAATTAACCGCGAGCCCGAAAGAGCACCGTGTAATAAACGGTATACAGCAAGGTATACAGGCCACCGAGAGCACGTAGCCCCCCAATCGTTCCACGGGATCATCAGTAAATGAGCATTTTTATTTCCTGTGTTTCATTTGTTTTCGAGGTTTTTTTACAGTTTTCTCAGTCTCCAGTACTGTAATGACAACTGGGCACAACTTGAAGATTCGAAAGGAAAAGATCCTCAAAAAGCCACTAAAGTACAACAAGTCGGCAGACGTAATTTCGGGCCCAGTGAGGGCACGGTCCCCACAGCGGGTCTCGGCGGATCACGCTGCTGAAGGAGAGCTAATTGAACGCTTCGCACGAGAATTTGACCACTGGCGAAGAAGTCGAGGAGCTTCGAGAAACCTGGAACGCTAAGAATGGAGGTGCGGATATGACCGTCAGTGCCAGCACCATCCTACGAAGGTTCGATGGTTCCGACGTCGCGCAACAGAACCGCTTATTTGTTTGTAGGCCGAGAGCGTGTGAGCGCCATCCGCCCCCCTCGACACCGCCATCACAATCACAGACTCTCCAGTGTATCTGGCCCCATGACTGTGCCGCTCGTCATGAGATCCACCTTCTAGCCAAATCTGCTATTTTTCTTTTCTCGGCTCTCCCAATCCGAAGGCCACAACGTCATCGAACTTGGCGGTCGGCAAATCGTGAACTAGTACCCGCCAAAGACGGCCATTAGGACGTGTTCGGACAAACCAACTTCCCATAGTGCTCATGCGTGCTGCTTCCAAAAGACTACATGTGGATTTCTCCGTCTGACAGTCCCTACAGTCAAACATTCCATTCCTGTCATCCCTGCCGAGTTCCACGGTCCCATCCGGCTCTTCCATGAACCACGCCGCTTTACGAGCGCACCGCGCACTGCTGCGATGATTAGACGTTCTGATCCCACTCGCCCGAGAGTCACGATGGTGTAGGAACTCTATCTCAAACTACTAGGAGAAGCACAGCAATATTAAAGTTCAAGTCGAGAGTGAAGAAACGTTCATGGCGCCACTCCCGACGAACGAGTTGTTCTCCCAAAAATAGAGACCGGTGATCGTTAACAAACTAGTCCAATATCCTGAATACTGTGCCCGCCATACATCCTATTCGTCTTCTTCGCACTGTGGAAATTAAGCCCCTCCCGCGCCCTCCGCGGCGTCTTTGAGGCTGTACTCTCGGTACATCTCGAGTGCATTCCACGCCTTTCCAGAAGTCACCGCCTCCCTTGCCAGCGCAACGCCGTCCACGAAGTTGTCTGCGCCGCCGGAGACGACGAGCAACGCCGCCGCGTTGAGCAGCACAAAGTCCAGAATGGGCACGAGGCGCTCGGGTATGTCTTTGCCGGACGTGAGGAGCGTCTTGAGCGTCGCGGCATTCTCCGCGGGCGAGGCGCCCTTGACGTCGGCGAGGGCGTGCGTGGGCAGGCCAAAGTCGGCTGTGGGGTGGAGCGTGCGCTCACGCACCTCGCCGTCCTCGCGCAGCTCCCACGCGCGCGTGTCGCCGGCGCACGAGATCTCGTCGAGGCCCTCAGCGCCGCACACGACAAAGCCTCGGCGTACGCCGGCGGCGCGCAGTGCAGCGACGTAAGGTGGCCCGAGCGCGGGCTCTGCGACGCCTACGAGCATCCCGCGTGGACGGGCTGGGTTGAGCAGGGGCCCTAGGGCGTTGAAGAGCGTGCGGAAGGGCACTGCACGCCGTGCAGGCGCTAGAGCGGCGAGTGCAGGGTGATAGTGCGGCGCGAGGATGAAGACCAGCGGTATATTGGGGATGGGCGAGGGCCCATTGCTGCGCGGCGGAACGAAGACACAACCGAGGGACTGCAGGAGGTCTGCAGAGCCGCTGGACGACGTCGATGCGCGGCTGCCGTGCTGCAAAACGCTCAGAATACTGGGATACTAGGAGATGTTGGGGCGTTACCTTTATCACGCGAGCGCCTGCACCAGCTGCGATCATAGCGGCGGTTGTGCTAACGTTGAAAGTGTTGTGTCCGTCGCCACCAGTGCCGACAATGTCGACGATGAAGTGCTTGTCCGCATCAGCGATGGTGGCGGGGATGGAGCGCGAGTAAAAGAAATCAACGGCGGCAAGAAGGAGCTCTTCGCGTAGCTCTAGGCGGGCGATAGCAAGTCCCGTTAGGAACGCCCCGACCTGTTCTGGGAGTGCAGCGCCTGGTGTGATGACATGGTCTATGGCGAGCTGGATGTCAGTGTCGTCGAAGAGCTTTGGTGTTTTCACGAGCTTTGACAAAATAACTTTAAAGCTTGCTGGATCGAGGCCCGACCGAGACATGATCGTGGTTTGCAAAAAAACCAAATTAATGTTATATATAGATTAGATTAGATTTTATATGCGACGATAAGTCAAATTTTCGATAAAAATCTGCTTCTTAGACACAATGTCTGCGCTCGGTCAGCGATCTAATCACAATTCTCATTGTGTGTCGCCAAATTGACTGGTTTACAGCTGCTAACACTCTAGATGGCCGTTTGCTCTTTGCGATCCCAAAGAAAGGCACGCCGATATGGCTTTCTTGTCCTGCTGGGGCTTACGCCGTCTTGTAGGTCGCCTTCACGAAAGGTGCTTGGCGCTGCTCGCTGGTGAGTATCCTGAAAAAGACTTGCATGAGTCCAGACCAACCCTACGCAGGCGCGGACATCCAGTTCCATCGGCCAAACCGGCTCGACGTATGCCTCGTACAAAACCACCCCATCGCGCTGTGAGTTGTTGGATTCATCACACATTCCTCACGCTCACACCGCACCGCGCTCACAGGGTCTTCCTACCCGCATCGGATATCCCCTCGTTCGTCGGAAAGGGTAACGTCGACCTGGGTATCACGGGTCACGACGTGATCCTCGAAGCGCAGATGGAGGCGCACGTCTCGGAAACGCTGCGCCTCAGCTTTGGCAAGTGTTCGTTGCAAGTACAGGTGCCCGAGGCCTCATCCTTGCGCGATGTCGAGACGCTCGCGGGAAAGCGCATCGTTACCAGCTTCGAGGTCCTCGCGGGCCGCTTCTTCGCAGACATCGACGAGCGCGCGGGCCTGACAGGCGACGCGTGCACACAGATAGAGTACGTAGGCGGTAGCGTCGAGGCTGCGTGTGCGCTCGGCCTCGCAGATGCCATTGGTAAGTCCGACTCTTCGTAAAAGTAGCGTCCACTCACGTTTCTTCCCGCAGTCGACCTCGTAGGTGCGTAAAAACGAACCCTCTACCAACAGCAAGCGCGACTGACGCATGCACAGAGTCCGGAGAGACGATGCGCGCGGCGGGCCTCCGGCCTATCGCGACGCTGCTCCAGTCAGAGGCGGTGCTGATCCGCTCCTCGACGACAAAGCACGCGCACCTCGCGCCGCTCGTCGATAAAATCACTGCGCGCATCGCGGGTGTCATCGCTGCGGGCAAGTACATCGTGTGCCAGTACAACGTGCGTCGCGCGATTCTCTCCAATGCGACGGCTGTCACGCCTGGCCGACGCGCGCCGTCGATCATGCCACTCGAGGACCCCGAGTGGGTCGCGGTCAGCGCTATGGTCGAGCGGTCCAAGATGGCAGACACGATGGACCAACTCGTGAGCGTTGGCGCGGAGGATATCCTTATCTTTAACCTCGATAATTCTCGGGTCTAACCAAATAGATTGAGTGGGAAAAAAAAAATAGATAAATGGCGGTCAACTTGCAATGTGATACGACAATGGATATATGTGTGTACACAGATAACTTTTTTACAATGAACAAGAGTGATGATGGGTCCAACGACAACAACCTGTCAATAAGGACGACGGTGAGAGGGAGATACATACATGAGCGAGAAATCCATGAGAAATTCGCCATTAGAAAACCATAAACCAAAGGGAGAGTGTTCCACACGCCACACAGATGAGAAATAGATAATCAAGAGAACGTCAAGCCCGACCGGAACTGCGACTGCGTAGCACCCCAGACTTCAACACGAACCCACCATCAGCGTGTGGCGTGGAAAACGCGACGGACAGCGCAGGGGATACGCCTACGCTTGCCCTCGCGCGCGACGGGAGTGCCCATGGCGCCGAGCGCAACGGGGGCTGGCTGCCCGCGCGCTTCGAGCCTGAACGCGAGTCGGTGTTCAGGCCGAGCCCTAGCATGGCGGGTACTGGCCGCTCAGCTACGCCCTGTCGTCCACGCATCTCCGAGCTCGCCGGCGATAGAGGCGCCGCGCTCGAGCTGCGCGAGCGCGGAACACCCACTGACGGCGACCGCTTTGCCGCGTGGTGAGTTCGGCCGCGAGAACGCTCGAAGAGCGTGAACGCCGGCGTCGGCTGCGCAGGCGGGGTCCCCAGGAGCGCGAGCTCCGACGGGCCGACGGAAGGCGGCATTTCGATCTCGGACCAAACGTTCGTGCAAGGCGAGAACGGCCCCGTTCCCGTGCTGCGGCTGCGCGACGAAGTGGAACGCGCGAATGCACCGCTGCCCACGGGTTCGCGGTCATATTCCAGCTCCGGAAGAGCATAGTCACTGGCGGCGTCGTGGTCAGGAACGGCGGGTGCGCGAGTGCGCGAGTGCGAGCGTGAGGATCTGTGCCTCTTGACCCGTGCATGGGTCTCGTGCACCATCTGCTCAAGTTCATTTTCTGCGGACCCGGGAGACGAGTCATCAGTTTCGGTGCCCCAACCGACAGACCAACTGACATCATCAACCGCTGCAATTGTCCAACGTTGGGACACAGATGCTTCCAGACATCCACGGAGTACCAGTTCGGCACCGCGACCGACATTCTTTGGCATGTCATAGGCACCTTTGGTAGGGGAATTTGTCAGCAAGAGAATACAAGGCTAGTTGCAGACGGCGAATATACCGTGTAAAATTTTCATTGTCAAGCGGGGCTCGAAAGAGTCCACAAAGGGCAGGCCACCGGTGAGCAACGCGTACAACATGACGCCAAGGGCCCAGATGTCCTGAGCGGGATCGGGACGATAAGGATGGGCCGCATCTGGACGGCGTAAGAGCTCGGGAGAGGCATATGGAAGTGAGCCAGGTGGGAATTCGTATACGGCGTGAGGTGGGGCCTGAGATTGGGCATGACCAGGAAGAGGGGTGGATTCGCGGCGACGTGGACGCGCGTGTTTGTGAATGAGGTGTGAAAGATGGCTAGTGGCCTTGAGCGAACCACGGCTGTGAAGGAGAGAAGACGCGCGTGGGAGCCTGGCTGGATCTGGGGCAGAGCGATGGTTACGGAGGCCAAGTGGGGCAGGTGGTGGCGCGGAGAGATCCTCATCGCTGTCCTCGTCTCCTATGGCACGGGTCATGCCGAAGTCGCAGATACGGCATACGCCCATCTCATCGACGAGGACGTTCTCGAGTTTGAGGTCCGCGTGAACGAGACCCATCTGTTCGTGGAGATAACGTACACCGCGGACGACCTGACGGAACATCATGCCTGCGTCGTCATGGGGCAGTCCAGGGCGACCGTCACGCTTGAGAATGTCGTAGAGAGAGCCAGCAGGACAGAGGAGCATGAAGAAAAAATCAGCGTAAGGGGTGTGGACAGAGTGGAATAGTGGGAGGATGTGTTCGTGGGATAGGGTTCTCCAAATGGATGCCTCGTTTTCAAGTCGCTCGCGGGTCTGTGAGGAATCAGGCTGGGAGGCCAAGTCTGAGCGGCGTACTATCTTGACGGCGACGGTGCCACCAGAAGGAGAGAAAGCACGGCGGATGGAGGAGAAGCCACCATAGCCAATGATGGGACCGAGTTTGAAACCGTCGACTTGCTCGCCCTCGTCATCGGGGAGTGGAGCGACGGAGGTGGATGGGCTGAAAGCGGAGAGGAACATGGCCGCGGGTGAGGAGGAGATGGTGTTGTTGTTGTCGAAGGAAGGAAAGATGGGGGAGAGGGGAGGGAGGCCATGGTTGTCAGGAGCGGAGGAGACGGTGTTGGGTCTGCGAGGAGAAAGCCGGAAATACGGAGGTGAGCGGGACGAGGACTGTCGAGGGTAGAGTCGAGGTCGTCGTCGGGAAGACGGGAGGAGAAGGGAGAGGTGGATGTGTTGGCGGGATGGTGTATGAGTGGAGAGTACATGAAGAACAGGGAGAGTTGACGGGAGCGTTGCACCCTCTCTGCTTTATAATACAAGAGCGCTCCTGCCTCGTCTGCTGTTCATCTCAATCTCTCATTCTCCTCGGATCTCCGCCTTACATGCCACGTCATCTTCTCGAACTTATTCCCTCGTACTCTTCCGCTCTCTCAACCAGGAATTCTTGTATTTGAGTCTATTCCTCGCGGTCTTAAAATATTCCTTTCCTTCACTCTCCGCGATTGGCATCCGTCATACCCGTACGTAATCCCACATACAACGCGTGTCACTCGTGGGATTCACACCTGGGCAACTGGACGCAATTAGCCTGATGAGGGCTTTCCATCGAGTCACCCCTCTAACCACGTCCCGATCTAATCGTGACGGACTCAATGCGCCATCATTCGGATGTGCGTGTTTCTGGTCAGGCGCTGCCAAACTGCCAATCAAGTCATTGTATAGCATAGCATTCGTGGTACACACGCTCCCAAGCCACGTCAATCTCATTCTTGTCATGACCCGCGTCATTTCTTCTTTCCCTCCTCCCCTCTCTCCGCGGAATATTAGCCTATCATCCTTGTTCCACATATGCCATCGGTCTGGTGACCTTGCCCTGCCAAGGTTAGAGAGAGAACCAGAGGACATACCGCTCACCGTAACTTAAGTGCTACGAAGCATCCACGAATACTTGCGAACATCGCACTTGGCTCTTCGCGCACCTAAAGTATATTGGGAGCAGTGCATGTTCTCCCGGGTCCGGTCTCAATAAGTCCCCAACGTTTTATTTGGACTTCGGGTATTCGAACAAGCCGCTGAGCAGGCAGCATGATCTTCTTGATTCTTGACCGGGCCGACAAGAGTAGTTTAATAGCGGAATAGATGACTGCGAGTGTCTGCACGCACGTTTTCAGTTTTGAGCGCCATGGAACATCGGCTTTAGTGAGACGACCTGTTTTGGCAAAGTCAACTACGAATCATCACGAGAGACCATCATGCGGACACAAGAGGCGTAAGCGGTGTGCATCGTACTCGATGGGATCTGGCACATGGCTAGCAAAACTAAGATGCAAGATTTCCGCCCTTAGGGTCGGCCCTAGGTCATTGGTCGAGATCATAGCACGATTCTAGGCCGCTGCGTATACTTACCCCCTTCTGATTGACCTGCATTATTGACAGCTCCTCGTCATCATGGGCCTAATCTCTATCCTTAGACGCATACACACACGCACACACGTAAGAGCTACTGACCAGTACGCTGCACAAAGTGCCGCCGGGATGGGGTCCAGACAACGACGGTCTTCCGTCGAAGGGCGCTCGATAGCTCGTCGCATCCGTGTTCCGCTCACTCGTCGCAAGAGTTGCTCCGATTCTATGGTCTCAACGGGGGACGCCGAGAATCGTCTCTGTTCATCTTTCATGCGTGGGAGATTCCTCGACTCGGACACAATAAAAGAACCGTACCTGTGGGGCGTTCACGCTGTGGAGCGTGGAATGGTAAGTGATGCAGATAGGCCCGCGGAGAAGGATCAATATGACGCCAGTGTACCGCAGGTTCCAGCCCGAGGGTCGAACGGAGCGCTGAGGAAGCAGAGCCCAAATCTCCAGCTTCAGGTAGTGGATCAGTGCGGCAGAGGCCCAGAATTTGAATGTCTAGAACCTGAACTCGAGTACCAAGTGTGGATGCGTAGTGCCTGCCCCAAAAGAAGGACGTGGAAACTAAGTGAGCGAAGGTGCCCCGACGTTAAATTAATTGACCGAACCACAGCATTTGCCCAATCTGTTCGCCCTTCTTTCCCTTTCCTACTAGAATCGTGGTTCATACCAAGTGTGTACGAACCGTGACCGCAAGTCGCGCAGCTCAATGAGCGAGAGACCATGGCAGAGCGTAGACCCAGCCTCTACGGGTCAATCGTTATCCAGAATCGCAAATTTTACCGACCTCGGTCGGACAATGTGCCGGCCGGGGAAGAGGGGAGGATGCACAGCCGCCATTTATCCGAGCACCCTCCGTGCCTCAGGCGAGAATTCTCCTTGATGGGTTCGTTGCCATTTAACTATCATCACCGGGCTACAACTTATTTGGTCCTTTCAATGGGGGTTCTGATCGGCCGGCTAAGAAAGAGTACGCGAGCGCGGCACCAACTGAGGATCACATATCCGACGCGACGAACGATCATCACCAGCGGGAAGAAGGGAGAAGGGGACTTCCTATCATCGGATAATGAAAGCTCTCGGATCACCCCCAGACGAGGAGGGGGGGGTGCGCAATGCGTGGCGGAATGTGGAATCCAAAAAGTAAGGTGGAGCGCGTAACTCAGAATTTGTCACTCTCCTGGATTCTGGTTGGCAATTCAAACGCCCGTCAGAGAGCAAGATCACAATACATTTTGCTGCCGGCGGCCAGCAACTGAAAGCGGCGAGGGGGCAGTGGCGCGCCGTTGTACGTGACGTGGGCCAGTCGCCGTGCGCGAGAAGCAAGCCGAGTCGCTCACGAGAACAATACGACAGACAGGCCAAGGAAGGAAGGAGGAGGCGCCAAGCATGTTACAATAATGGAGCTTGATGAATTGAGGACGATCCACTTCGAGGAGCAACTTCGCTGGTCCTAGGTACTGGAGCCTGTACAAGTGTCCACATGTTTTGGGAAGAAGCACGCACGGAACCTGCACGGCGCCACGTGCCAGACGGCGTGCCCAACCCCACTCACTGAAGAAATCCCACTATACAGTAGAAGACTGGGTGACCGGTGCCAGCAAAGCACCATGAGGTACAGGGACTGGTCAGGCGACTTGGGAACAAGGACGTGTGTGGTGAGTGACCCACTTGGCCATTTCCATTGACGCCTCTGAAATGCAAGAAGGTACGTAGAAGGGCAGGCACAGGGCAACCCACCTCTCACGGGGTATGTAAGGTGACCTGACTTACTAGCGCTTCTCCCGTCACCGTCTACAGTTTATTCGAGCGAAGGAGCGCGCGGCACCTGTCTCTTTGCGGGAACTTAGAAGAAGAGAAGAAAGTATGCGGAGAAAGGGAGATACCGTTACAAGACTGAGCAGGCAGGTGACGCCAATCGCTCATGCGGTATAGTATGCGGCGCCTGCACCGCGGATGCAGAGAACGTCCGAAATCGATGAGGCTACGGTATGTAGTGTGGCCGCCACGACTCTGACCCGTTAGGTCACACTAACCCGCGGTGGGGAATACCGCAGAGAAATGAATGGCCCACCCTTTGATACGTTCGGTCGGCTCTTCGCCCGCCGTACTGTATTGCATCTGGAAAAAAAGCAAGGTTTTTACCTATTTTTGATGAGTGGAGAGGCGTATCGCACGCGACTGGCTGACTGACCTGACTGATGCGCGCCTCGCGCAACTTCGGAGCCGAGCCACGAACGAACGTGCGCGGTCCGCGCTTGCTAGGATTTGCGGGGCATACCCTGGACACACCGTAACAATAACCCCTCTTGGTACGATCTTTCTCGCTTTCTCTCTCTCTAATTTGCGGCACAGTACCCCCATGGGGTCTGCCAGGGCCTGATCCGAAGCATAGAACGACTCTCAGAGTCACAAGTTGTGTTACTATACGCGCGTTGCGGCACGCATATGCGCACCCGTTCCCGCCGTGCGATGTACGCGTTTTATCGCCGTGACTTCGTTCCAAATCGGCGTGCGTGTATGGTATGAGTTTCTTCCTTGATAACACCAACTTACCTCTAGGCCGTTCGGTAGTGCAACGCGTGACGACTGACTCTGCTCGGATTTGCGGCCCCGGTTCGGGCCTTATGAGTGGCCCCCATGGTCATCGTCCAGACGCACACGCAACTGCTGCCCGAGGTGATTCACATAACGAGCAGTGATGCCTGCCAAGAGATTCTCGGACCGGCCCCGTTATAACTTGATACGTTTGATTTTTATCCTCGATGTAAGTTACGACATCTCTTCGATGCATGATACCCTTTAGCGCAAACTCGCCCAGGTCTACAGTTGACTTTCTCATAACTCATTTACGAGAAGGTCAGCTGTAATATATTCACCTGAAGAATCCTTATCCTGAATCAAATTCTCCACTTACCCCCGAGGATATCGTCCTACCAATTAACCAAGAACAAGAAGAAAGAAGCAGGAAGAGCAGTGCCAAAAAGGTCAGTCAGTTTGGTACTCCTCCGTGCGCCCGACCATCGCAGGAACGCATGGATCCCTGGCCCCATTCGGTAGTTCGAACTTCGATGGCTTTCCCGTCTGTTCGATATGAAACCACATGACTGCGGTTTGGAGTATCACCGTTGAAACTGGGGCCATGTGATGGATACACAGAATAACACGGACAAAAGAAGTCGAACACCGTGTGCCAGTGACTGGAAAGTTCTGACTGGCACGTCGTGATACGACTTACAGTAAACTCTTACGGCCCTTGTCGCTTAGACCCGCGAATAACGAAATCTTGTGATATTCCCATGCGTCCCTTACTCACTTTGAACCGAGGCCACAGGCTCAAGCGCTGAAAGGCATTCATTTATTTGATTATATGACGTGTTTATTTCTCGCTGCTTGACACTACTCTCGTGCGCTTTATGGCCGCGCGTCTAGTCCCGGCGTGGAAACACGGCCGAGGGGAAGAGCGTGTCAAAAGAGCAACCGAAACTGCATTACAGTCGTTTCACCAACGCCAGGCGGTAATCCGATAAAGTAATGTATCAAGTATACTCTAACCACCACGCCAGGAAATGCAAGAAAAGAGACTTGGTCAAGGGAGAAACGTTTGCTATGCAGCAGCAGCAATGATGAGGCATTGTGTATAAGTGCGAGCCACCGACCAACAGAGCGTTCATTCATGCAGTGGAATGAACATGAAAACAAAGGAGCGTTTCTCCAACGGATCGGGGTATCGTGATGGGGGTGGGTAAATGGGGGGTAATCGTAGTAAGAGATGGGAAAGTATACTGCTTGTGCGTTTAGAAAATCGTACGGGCAAAGTGTCTGCTTCCAAGTCCACGTGTATGCTGTGCAATCTACCCAGCTCAAAACCTGCGCAGCGGCTCTCAACTGAGCCACCACACACCTAGGCGAAAACGAGCAGTGTACTGCCAAGTAACCCTCCCACTGCAATAATGGTTGCAGTTGACCACCGGCCGATTGGTGGTGAGTCGTTGGTTGAGCGTTTTATTGAGCGTTTTGAGACTTTAGATGATGAGGAAGACACATTGCGTAATGGCTGTGTGGGGAGCATGTTCGCCGTTGTGGAGACCAGGCCCATCGGTGAAAGAGGGGTGCCATCAAATTGATACATTTGGAGAATGTACCCGAGGACTGGATCCTGGTAAATTATCCACTCTTGATATAGCTCCGTGTCGTTGTAATTCTCCAAGAAATTGGAGGTCGCGGAGCATGGCGACTGGATCTGCTGGAAGCCATCGCCAAATGGCTTCATGGTGATCGACCCGTTGGAGTTATATGCATATGTACCATGGGCCCAGTTCATGACACCGGTGATGCATTGGGGTGCTGAGCCTATAGGAGATAGGGTTAGAGAGGATATGTCGAGGCAGCAGGTTGCGGTACTCACCATTGCCGGTCATCCTGTATCGTGCAATCTCATAGTACATGTCACCGGTGCTAAAAGGGGATAAGAACATTTTTGAAAAGGAGGAGAGGTCTACGCACAAAGAATAGGACATCCCTGTCGTCGCGGGATAGGAGAAGCTGAGGTTGGCAGGATTTACGAACCCCTATAGATTTTCCTACGAGTAAACGACTGCTCATGCGACAAGGCCACACAGAACAATACGCACTGAGCCAGTGAGAACGTGCTGTGAACCGATGACCATGTTCCCTGAAGGGCGGTGACATTATTATTTGAGGGGTTAAACTGCGCGAGGGCAGGTATGGACGCGAGGGCCAGTAGTGTGAGGGAGGTACGAAACATGGGAGAGAGGCGAGGGTATTAATAAAGGGAAAGGAGACGTCGCACTCGCGGGGGGAATGGAAAAGGAGTGGTCTTGCGGTGTTAGGGGGGATGCGAGCGCGCTGGGCGAAGGAGAGGAGAGGAGGGGACGAAGGTGAAGATGGTGACTGCGCTGAGGGAACGGTTGAATTTGTTCCTGTTTTGGTGTCTCCTTCCCGACCCGGCGTGGCAACACCTATATCTGGAATTCACACAAACGCCACCAAAGCATCCATACGTCAACTGACACCAATTGAGCGGAGGTGGTCAATTGTGATTGCAAGGTGGTAGTATTATTATACAAAGGACTAGTCTTTCTTCAAATCTCGCTTCAGTACAAAAACTCTCTCGCCATCAGCCGCCGATGCAAGCTCCTGCGGCCGTAGATTTGCCACCGCGTCAGGTAAGGTTCGTCCCTTCGCCAAAACGATGTACATCTCCAGGCCATCACCAACCTGGCAAGTGAGACATGATCGATACGGACACCAATGATCATAGTCGGGAAATAGAAGCGTACCTCGATGTGACGCTCCGTTGCGCTGGTGAACGAGTCGATCACGATAGACAGAACATCTGGCAAGGGCAAGTGTGCCGGGTGTGGCGAGCCCTGCGCAGGTGTCTGATTCTTGAAGTATATCTTGTCGAGACAAACGGAGTTAGCAAGGAACCGGACAATATTCGGGGAGAGGTCGGAGAGACGGAAGGGGGGCGCGAGTCGCGTGGTGTAGGGCTGTGATCACGACAACGGTATATTCACCTGATTATCGAGGAAAGGTTGTACGAGGGACTGTGCCGCCCCAGCAGCACGACATGTCTCGCGCTCGTAAGATCCCACAGGATCAAAGGAGTAAACGGCGCCAGAACCTGGATGCGAGAGTGAGGGACATCTTTGTAGAGGGCAACAAGCTTACCATCTTCCTCAATGCCACCGAGGATGTTGTAAACATAGAATGGGAAGAAGCGTCGTGCGTACAGCATCGTTTGGATGAGACGTGCTATCGCTCGTAGAGGCATGTCTTTTGCGTGGGCGTGCCGATACCACTGGAAAAATGGAACATCGGAATGAACAACGGCGCCAGGGTGGGGGGAGAGACAAGTACCTCGAGTCTTTGTTTGACCTTTTTCACAAACATATTACCATCAGCAGCGAAGCCATTGACTGCCAGTACAGCCCGGTCGGTCCTGAAAGGGACGCGTCAGCACGATGCGAGTGCATTGCGAGCTGCATGGCATACAATCTGAAGACCTTGGGAGCGTAGCGAGTCTGGATGCTGTAGCCCTCGCTCTGGCGGGTGTCGCCAGCAATGACGGTAAAGTCAGCGCCTGCGACGGCGAGGATTGTGCCGCCATTTTCGGCATAGGGATTGAACTGCCTTTGTTGGGGATTTGCGACGGCGGACATGTCTGGCATGGGGAATATTATGGGGAGAGATGAAAAGGGGGAAAGAATAGGGAACGGAAGCGCAGGAGAGACTGATATACGCACCCCGACGCGCGTCATTGAGCAGGGGACGACGAACTGCGGAGATTCAATACAGCAGACCTAGTTACTCCGGCCGGTGTCTTCTTCCCAACTGTGGAAATCTCCCCGACGACTCTCCGGCTTATCTTATCGCTAAACAACGCTATCCATCTACTTCTCCGCGAACCCGGCACTCGGCCTGTCTCACTACGACTCCTCCTTGCGCTCTCGCCGTTCTGGCCCATTCCTTCTCACATGCCTATCTTTCCCCGCTTTGCTGGTGCCCTTGAATTTCACACTCTTCTCCCAATTTCGGCTATCCACTCTTGCCTCGACCCCCTCAGCGTCATCGTCTCTACTTTAGGCACCCCGTTATTTAACATAGAACTGAGCCCGATCACTTCTTTTACGTCCTTGGCACTAGGCCACCTTCCTGGTGGTGGATTTAGGCCGCCTCAATAAGGGCGTCAAAACACCCTCAGTACCCAAAATCCCTTTTCCAGGCGCTTCCCCTCCACGCTTCTCGTGTCTTGACGTCCCTGGTCTCGAGCATCGAACAGCGTGGTGACAGCCTCCATCTACTCGGTATACGATTGCTTGTTTCACCTCAAATAGACGTTGTTCCCTCTCCCCCCGTAGCACAGCAGGACTACCAAAAGCGGCCACGGACGCGAAGAAGCCACCTCCGCTGCGAACATGTGCCAAGTGACTCAGTTCAATGAAATCGTGCCCATATTCAGCCATGATCGTAATTTGGACATACACTGATTGGATATCCCAGACCGGTGTTAATCTACGCCCTAATCATTGGTATTCATAACACTTACTCTGGTCGTAACCACCACCCTCGAGACGGCGACCCTTCGGCGCAAAAGCTCATCTCATTCGGGGGTTCTAATCTGTGCTTCCGAGTCCTTCGTGCGCAGTGAACACGCGCGACCACCTGTTCTGGGCCACTGGACAACCCACGGCTTTGGTTTATCATCTTCGCAACGCGCAATTTTTCCTCCTGGCGCTTATGGCATATGTACATCCACCCATTGGGTCTGGGTCAGCCCCGGCAGAAGTCCTTGTCTCCCTGTCTCTTCTTTTGGTTCATTTGGACTGTCTCAACAACTCCGTTATCCTCGCTTTCAGGCGGATGCAGTACGTATATGCGAACGATTCATTGCATCAGCGCCACTAGTGATGATCTGCTCTTACTTATCATACAAAAAGGATGTAATTTAGAGTCGACTTGAAAACCATCACGTCCCATCACCGCGGCCCTTTGCCAATCACGGAATAGCCCGAAGTCTTGCAACATTTCCAGAGATTCAACACGTGCGTTCAAAGACTCCATACCATCCCATCTGGCCATGCGGGCGTGCTGAACAGGCCAGGTGATGGATGTCCCTGGTAGATCCGCCCGCACCCTGCCATTCCCTGGCCTCACTGCATACACAACTGCCGGGTTCGTGGCTCTCGGGCACTGATTCATGATCTTAGACTCACAATTGATGCGGGTCTCATAACCACTTGCCCCGCAATCTTCCGGGAAATCCCGAGGTGGCGTAGATGTGTTGGCGGCGCCCCATGCTTACTCACAAGTTTGAGATTTTTTCTTCATTTTTTTTTTCAGGTTCTTTCACTGAAAACTGCACATTGTCGTAATGCCCAGGATGGCTACACGAACACAGCAACGGTTGCTCTCTCGGGGAAAGGGGTGGGTCTTACGGTCGAGTGATTTCGTGTCAGGGCGGCTCCCTCTGCACGTTGTTCCCTGCCTCTTTCGTTCTCGCCCCTGGATTTAGCTCTTTCAGTGCAGACAGTCGAACAGAAGACTTTCTTTGGCCGATAAGTGAACGTGCATTCCTAACTCAGACCCCGTCGAGACACGGCTCCTGTATCGTGAACGCAATTATCTTAAAGCCCCACGGCTTCCGATGCACCACCATCTTTGAGAAAAAATAAAAACAGAAAGGAAGCAAAGCGAAACGCCGACGCTAACGAGATTTGTTGCAGATGCACCCGACAGGGACTTTCTTCGGTGTCTCTATGTGCCACTTGCGCCACTGAACACAAGTTATTTGGGGGTGCGTACTGAATTCAATGTATCGTAACTCAGAACCTGCGTACTTTTTTCTTTATACTTCTTGCAGCCCCCCGCGCGCGTGTGTCAATACGCAATCTACGCGGAGATTACACCGCAAGCACCGATCGCACCGACTACCCTTTAGGATCTAGAGCTGTCAATACCACTTTGGTTCACCGCTGACGGGTATTCGGGGAAACACCTAGGTGCTTGCGTTTACGTGTAGCCGTGCTCGTCGGCTCGTACTGCGGCCTTTTCTTTTTATAAACAACGGATTTACCAGTGGCTCCTACCCCAGCCATGCATGCTACTTTTCCCCGCAGTTTCCCCGAACTTTCGCCTTGTCCGAGCGCCGGCCTGCGCCGCCGTCCGGGCCAACAAAGTGATGTGTATTGTTACTGTAAAAAACAAGTGGTTTGGGGTCTGCTTCGTCGATAGTCAGCTTATTTACAAGGGGAATCGAGCTCGGGCCGACCAGTCTGCGCTCACCTCAATCGGTTGTGTTGAACACACCTCGTAGCGCAGACAATCGGCCCTAAAATCACGCGTACAATAACTTGCATTGGCGCCTTCCGCACGCACTAATCCAATATGATACACCCATTACTGTACACGATTACACCACATCATGCATCCGGGAGCCTAGATCCGCGTGCGGGCCTCAAACCGCGCCACCACATCGGGCGGCAAGCAGCTCTTTGCACCCGCATCCTTCTTACGAGCGTACCGCAAAGCTCCCCGTTCTCGCACACTAGACTGAAGCTACCCGCGGCGCCAGGGCCCTGCGTGATCGCGAGTTCCTGCACGTCCTCGAGCAGCCTCGCAAGCCGCACAATCTGCACCGCCGTTTCGCGGCGCTGTGCAGAGATATCTGGTGAGGTCGCGCTGCCCACTCTATTCCGGTGCGTGGTCGCCCGTCGAGCTGCCACTTGTTTATTTGCGTAAACAAGCCTCGCTCGTGCACACCCAGGTGCAGACCGGCGTCTGCGAGAGCGCCAGTTGCGGGTAGAGCTCATTCCAGTCGAGCTGTTCGAGGAAGAATGCGGACGCGAGGCTACCTCGATCAGGGCCTCTTGCGGGACTTGGGTCCCCGCACGGGTGATCTTGATGATTGACGAAGACGACGACAAGTCGTTTTGGTGGTCGCAGGCGTGCGGTGCTTGATGGTCATGCCGCCGAGCGTATCCGCTAGGTCATCAACGGACGGTATTGTCGTCTTCGGGGTGCTGGAGTCCGCACTGGGTACGTACGCGTCGACCTCGAACCGAACCACCATCTTCAAATCGAGCATATCCTATCGGGAAAAAAACGGCACGCTTAACCCAAGAAAAAGGATACACTCTGCCGCGTACATATTTGATTGCCCGATGATGGCTCGAGGAAGGGCAGCCCGGCGCGGCGCAGGTAGTCGCGTTCTCAAAGCCGTAGCCATACGTGCGGCCCTTGGGTGGCTCAAACATGCGGCCCTCCCAGCGGCTCAGCACGAGGGTCTTGGCCCCAACGAGTTCCACGTCGATCCTGAAGTCGCGCACATCTCTTCCCGGCGACGGGTTGAGCCAACGTAAGAGCTTGCGCAGGCCGTTGCGATCCGTGATAACGTCGACAGTCGGCCAGTCGACGACCGCTGCCGCCGCCTTGGGGCCGTGTATCGCGTCCGCGGCGAGAAGAGGGGAAGCATCGGATACTCGGGCAGTCTTGCGCCGTCCTTGTGAGCAAAAACTGAGGGAGGGTCTGGCTGCAACTCGAACGGAACGGCACAGCCTGTCCATATTGCCGGAGAACCTGCGATGATTCGACATTAGGCATCATTGTAAGTGGGGAATGGGTCGTACCTGGGACCACAATCGTCGGCTTCTCCGCGTCGACCCAATTGTATGACGCGATGTACTTCACGTTCGTGATAGGGAAATCCTCGGGCGCACTGGGACGCGTGGTCCGGGATATCGTCTTGATGGTCTTGGACCCATCCAAGCCCTCTTTGATGTCGGCCGAGGTGGAAAAGGCAGGCTGGTGGTGGCGCCTCTGTAGAAGTAGTGCCTGTTTCCTTGGTCCCGTCTGGGGTCAGTGAAGAAGTTTGGCTGACTGGGTTGTCTGCGCGACATATTTAAATGTGTGCGGGTTTAGAGTCCACGCAAGGCCATTTATAAGGTTGTGTTGAGCGCTGGGCAGCGGCACCAGCGACGGTGGGAATGAGCGGGTGCGCGTGATGTGCACGAGTGACGTTTGGGGAAGGCCATCCGAAGGGCGGTTGTCGACGGAACAAGTGTCATTTCCACATCCAAACAGAAGCAACTTTTGTTGGGCCGCGACATGGTAAACGGCGCTTTTCGTGTACGTGTAATTGACCCAAGATTACATAGTTAGTAGACACAATGTTGGACGCTGCCTGAGCACACTTGCTAGTTGAACGTTGAATTCCGAAAAAGCGGAAGCAGACTGAGGTCCAAAAGGAATCACCAGCCTAATAACGGCAGTGGCTATGGCGAACCACACCCACATCCAGGTTTATAAACTCCCTAGCCTTGGAACGATCGCACCCCAGTGAGAAAGGTACAAAGCAAGGTGCTCCGCCCAACGGCTATACTGTACACGACACAATTCTATTTGCTACTAGGAATTCAATACATTTTTGCCACCCCAGCGTCCCTCTGAAGATCCATCGAAAAGCAAGGGACCCTCGAGGTTGAGTTTATGAGTTTATACATTACACGACATGGCGGCCTAGATCCGTGTGCGAGCCTCGAACCGCACCAGCACATCGGGCGGCAAGCAACTCTTCGCACCCGCATCCTTCTTACGAGCGTACACGCACAGCTCCCCGTTCTCACACACCAGACTGAAGCTGCCCGCGGCGCCGGGGCCCCGCGCGATCGCGAGCTCCTGCACGTCCTCGAGCAGCCTCGCAAGCCGCACAATCTGCACCGCCGTTTCGCGACGTTGTGCGGAGATATCTGGCGCCGTCGCGCTGCCCACTCTAGTTCCGGTGCGTGGTCGCCCGTCGAGCTGCCACTCGTTCAGTTGCGTAAACACGCCTCGCTCATGAACGCCCAGGTGCAGGGACTGCGTCTGTGAGAGCGCCAGTTGCGGGTAGAGCTCATTCCAGTCGAGCTGTTCGAGAAGTATGCGGAGCGCGAGGTCACCTCGATCAGGGCCTCTTGCGGGACTTGGGTTCCCGCGCGGACGATGTTGATGAGTGGCGATGAGGAGGAGGAGGAAGAAGCTGTCTTTGTGCTCGCAGGGGTGCGGTGCTTGATGGCCATGCCGCCGAGCGCATCCGCCAAGTCGTCCACGGATGCCGCTTTCGTCTTCGGGACACTGGAGCTCGTACCAGTAGAGAAGCACGCGTCGACCTCGAACCGAACTACCATCTTCATGTCGAGCATATCCTATCGAGAAAAAAAACCGGGGGTACGTTCGGCCAAGACCAGCCGAAGAAAAAACGAATCGCGTACATAGGTGATCGTCCGATGATGGCCCGAGGAAGGACAGCCCGGCGCGGCGCGCGATGTCGCGTCCTCAAAGCCGAATCCGTACGAGCGGCCGGTGGGTGGCTCACGCTTGCGGCCTTCCCAGCGGCCCAGCACGAGGGTCTTCGCCCCCACGAGTTGGACATCGATCCTAAAGTCGCGCACCTCTCTTCCCGGCGACGGGTTAAGCCAACGCAAGAGCTTGCGCAGGCCGTTGCGGTCTGTGATAACGTCGACTTTTGGCCAGTCGACGGGTAGTGCCTCCGTCGCTGCCTTGTGGCCGTGGATGATGTCCGCGGCGACAAACAAGGGAAGCATCGGATACTCGGACAGCCGTGCGCCGTTCTGGTCGATAAAAACGGAGCCGTCATCGGGCTTCAGCGTGAATGGAACGGCACGCCCCGTCCATATGGCCGGCGAACCTGATCAATTGTTTTGATATCAGAAAAAATTGATGCGAAGGAAGGGAATGTGGCCGCACCTGGGACCGCGATCGTTGGTTTCTCCTCGTCGATCCAATTGTACGACGCGACGTATTTCACGTTCTCGATGGGGAAATCCTCTGGTGCGCTGGGACGCGTCGGCTGGGGCATCGTCTCGATGACCTTGGTCGTGTCCAAGCCCTCTTTGATGTTGGCTTCGGGAACGGTGTCATGGGCAGGCCTGGCGAAAGTGCCTCCGCGTCCTCCACGCCCTCCGCGCCCTCCGAGTCCGCGAGAGCTGCGGAGGTAGTTACTGTTTGCAACGTCCGGCCTGTTACGACCGCCACCTCCACTTGAGCCAGTGGAGCTAGTAAAGTTGGGACGGCTGGACATATTCAAAAGTGTGCTAGTTTAGAGTCGGGGGGAGGACAGGAGTCGTAGGGCCATTTATAAGAATGTTGAGCAGCGGCGAAGACGACGGCGGAAGCGAAGAGATGCGCAGCTGTAGTTGTGTCGGAGGGCCATCGCTGCGGCCGCAGGATGACCATCGACGGGGCGCAAGAATCATTTCCACATCCAAGCAAGAGTGTCTGCGGCGTAGCAACGGGGTGTACGTGTAATCGTAGAATACGGATGACGGAGATAGAGTAAACTCCAGTGTCGGTCATTATGGCTACGGCGGATACTACAGAGCGCAAGTACAAGACAGTTGTAATTCTCAAGTCATAAAGGTACTCGTCACTGCAGCAGGGGTGGCAGCGGAGACCGTGTCAATGGACATACCTGCACATTCTTCCCTTTCCTGCGCGTTCGCCTTCCTCGCCGCCGACTTTGCTCGAAGCTCCTCGATTTCTTTCGTCAAGTCTTCCTGTATGATTAAGTGAGTTAGCTCACTGTCACCAGTACCAGATATTGTCAGGCGGGCACACACGTACCACGCGACTTTCCAACTCGGCCTTTTCAAAAATGGAGTATGGCGCTGCAGGCTTGGGCAGTTGTTTATCACCTGTAGTGAGAACGCATGCGCGCGTTAACTACTTGCGTGGCGCAGTAGCTACGGCAACCAAACTGACCGAATGCCGCGTACGCAAACACCTCGTTCATAAGCTCGTGATTCCGTTTGTACCGCGTCAGCGCGAGTGTCTTCGTCGATATGTTCTCGAGCTCGTCGGCCGAGTCTTCCTCATCGAGCCGCTGAGGCGGTGGTGGCTGCTGCCTCTGCACATGAACAGGTCATATATGTGGGGCAAGGTGACCGCAGAGACGCGACGCACCTGCACTGGGTTCATGCTGGCGCTGCGTTCCCGCTGGTTGCGACGCTCGAGCGCTTCCATCTCGCGGTTTGTTGCGCGAGCATTGCCTGCGCGTCGGGCCTTCCGCCCACTCCGATCCCGACCCCGACGCCCACGTTCGGCGGCATACCCCCAGCGATGGACCTCCTGCGGGGATGCGCTGGCCTTGCCGTTCACCGAGAACGAAGACAGCCGGCTCGTTGTGCGGGCGCAATGGGTACTGCCGGACTGGTTGGGTTTGTATTGGCGGTGGGACAGCTATTGAACTGTTTTAAAGGCGTCGGTGGAGCATGGAAAGATAGACTGACGTATCGACTGCCCGCGTGAATAGTGCACAAGGACGAGGAACGGATGTCCACCCTTCACAAGACGATACCGCCTGCGGACGCGAGAAGCGACCATCTCCCCGAAAGAGGGACAAACCCGTGACGTGCCTCGACGACTTCCAGTTCCTGTCGACGTGTAAAGCGCGTTACAGGTAAAGAGGTGGAGGCATAAGGGTCAACGTACGCGTCCGCCCTGAACAGGGATAGAATAACGTTGCTCCGTCTCCATGTACCTCACCCCATCCTGTGGGAAGTTTACGCCGCCCGGAATAAAGAGGAGATATATTTGACCATCTGGGGCCTTGTTTAAGCGATGAACGAGGATACGCGTGGAGGAAGCAGCGCACCCGGTGGTTTGTCGACGTAGCTTGGCTGAAATGCGATTTGTGTTGCGAGGTTGACGGCGCGAACGAGCATTTGAACAGCGACCTCATGTGTGAGCGACGAGTGCGGCGGTAAGTTTTCTGGAAAACGGAGACAAAGGCCTTCTGCTTGGTGGTTCGCTGTTGTTGACATCGCCGTGACCGAGAGAGGATTTCCTTTCCGCGGCTTCAATGGACGACCCGACAAATGGTTTACTCCAAGTCTTGCCCAATGAACTGATCACAAACATCCTCGCGACACTCCATTGTCGTGACCTTGCCTCATGCACCCAAGTCCGTCTTCATATCTCTCTGTGACGACTGTGGACCTACTGTAACAGGTGTGCAGGCGCATCGCCGATATCATCCGAGGTTCTGCTTTGCTACAGTATCGCCTAGAACTAGGAAGATGCGGTATGAACGATGGCCCTCTGAGCACTCTGTCTATTCCCGAGCGCAGGGAAAGATTACAGGCCTACGATAATGCCTGGAAGAGTCTTCGCTGGTCAACCTGTAAGAACGTGTTCAACATTCCTAATCATACATATGAAATGAGCATCGCCCCGGGTGGCCTCCTCACTTTTCTCTCAAAGAGAGAACGCAAGATCATCTTCGTGCAGATCCCATCCAGCTTGCGTGATATCCCTACGCAACAATGGAAACTTTCTTTACCTTTTGGTCCACGCGCATGTGCTCTTGACCCTTCCGAGGACGTCCTCGTTGTATTACAGCGACACGCGTTAGTGGCTTTGAACCCCATTGTACTCTATACTCATCCACATCCTCTAGATGCTACCTCCAATTTTTGTCTCTCAGCACCGGAAAACCTCACCCTCTAGCCGCCGTCTCTCCCCTTTGTGATCCTCTTTCTGTCGTGCGTCAAATAACACGCGTGCGAATCGACGTCGTCCAAAACCACGTCGCCGTTCTGATACTAGATCAACAACTCAGGGTCTGGAATTGGAAAACCGGACAAATAATGCTGGTACGTTGGAGGACCACGAGACAGATGAGGAGGGGGTTGCTGACTTATAAACTCAGGACATCACTCCCAGGAACGTCCAAAGCTTTGTATTTCTCTCAGAGAGTCGCATCCTTCTTGCTACTGCCTTTGCAGATGACTTTGCCGCGGAAGCAGGCCCCAACGTACTCGGGAATTGCCCGGCTCTGGTGATGTACAACTTGGATCAGGCCTCTGCCTCGCAGCAACAGGGAGCTGCCACCCCGATCGCCATCTTTGGTCTCGAACTCGGGCAAGAGATCAACACCACCTACCTAGCGCTCCATTACAACGGCCCCGACACCCACCCCTACTCCCGAGAGGTTACCGTCCCGTTCTTCAGCGCTCCGGAGCACCATTTAATCGCCCTCCACGCGAATGGTATGCTCGGTGCAACGGATGATCGACCCATCATACTCGGACACGTTCTACTAATACCCATGGTCAAACTCACGTCGCACATCGGTAGTACTGCTGCTGTTGGTACACCAACGCGCTACATCCCATGGAACAAATGGGGATCCTTAAGTACTCGACGGGTTCCCGACCCAATCTCACAAGGGTATTTCCAGAACGCACTTTCAGGCCCGCGTTTCATCCCTCGTCCCCATGCTAGGGATTCAATAGACCTCTGGGACTTCAGTCGCGCCAGTGGCGCGCTTGAGCAGTGTGATCGTGGAGATTTGCCCTGTGTGCAGAAACAACTGGCACTCCCGAGTCAGATAACGGGCAGGGTCGTCGCAATGATCAGTGAGGACGCGATCGTGATACGCGAGGCACGTAGTCTCTATCCTTGTCCTATAGTTCAAATGATCCGTGCTCACTACGGCGCCAGCAGTCCTGTAATGCTGAACAGAGGGTTTATCTCCTCTTTTTCTAGAGATCTGTTGAGCCGGGCCACCTCATTAGAGTGTTGTACTTGTTTGGGAGATAAGGCTATCATAGCTAAACCACTAGCAGTACGCATGGTGGCGACTTCATTGCCTCGCATGAAGGAAGCGAACGACGAGGCTCAGGTCGATGCAATCAATACCATGCGTTGTGCAGCCAGTCTCCCTGCTATCGCTCCTAGAATCCAATGAAGCTGTGAATTGGCGATCAAACTTTGACAGTATACGTGCAGAATTCCAGCAAGTGCGGGTAGAGAGCGTGAGAGCAAAACTACGTGATTTCGATGATTGGCTGATGTGACTCACCATTTGATGGGACATTCAAGGGTACGAACCGTATATCTTTCGCCAATCTAGCGATTTAAAAAGCTCACTGTAAGTCACTGGTCACCTCTCAGAGGCCGGATAACTCGAGCCCCCAGCCGCCTTGAAGAGTGCAAAACAATCTGAGATCAAAGAGGATCGTCAAGTGCGGTCGGAGCTTTCAAATGACTTGGCGTGCCCCTAGTCGATCACAGTGATGGACGATTTTGAAATGATTGCACCTCAAGTTGGCTTGTCTTCACATCTTCTCACCGTACAGTTTTACAGTAACTTACTGTATTTGTTTGTCATTTTCTTCTTCCCTGTCAAGTTTAGCCGTGCTGTCAGTCCAGGCTTTCCTTTCCTTTCCCCCGTCATGACTGAGCCCACAGAATCAAACCGTCGTGACCTCGAAGCGCAGGTTGATGGGCCATCGGGCCAAGGTGCGTGGTTCGCCGTGCATTCGATTAAGCATATTCCTCACACCGGCCTCACGATGACAGAAAAAAAAGATAGAAGAGGTTTCTCCCACAGAGAGGCTAGACACAGACGAGCGCCTTCCGCCCCCGTCGAGTCCGGGGGTGTCCAACCTCTCAACAACAGTCGTGCTGTCCCCGCTGAATCCCACCACTGCGACACGGACAAGTATGACGAAAGAGCGGCCAAGTTCTGGTCCGTCTACGTACAGGAGGCGGAGAGCCACGACAAGGCCCTGATCGAGACATGGAAGGACGACATGGAGGGTATCATCATTTTCGTGCGTTTGCCATCCGTCGTCACGTCGTGACCAAACATGTCTGACAATGAGACATCCGCTATTTCCTCCCTAGGCCGGTTTGTACTCGGCTAGCTTGACCGCCTTCCTGCAGCAGAGTTTCCCAAATTTGACCCCGAACTATGTGCAGCAGAGCGCGTACTATTCGCAACAATCCGTCGTCCTGCTGGCGTAGATCTCTGCACAACTCGCCACGAGCGGTTCGCCGCTGCCCGCCACGATTTCACTGCCACCACCTCTAGCCGACTTCCGCCCCGCGTCATCAGACGTCAGAGTGAACGTTTTCTGGTTCATGAGCCTTGTCTTCAGTTTAACTGCCGCACTCGCCGCAACGATCGTCCAGCAATGGGTTCGCGACTACATGCACGTCTTCCAGAGGTATAACCACCCCCTCAAGCGTGCACAGGTACGACAGTTCCTCTATGAGGGTGCGGAGAAGTGGTACATGTCGGTGGTGGTCGATGTTGTCCCAGCGCTTATCCACATCTCTCTCTTCTTGTTCTTCATTGGACTCGCAGACTACCTCTTCAAAATAAACACTGCTACAGCGACCCCTACCACGATCATGATCGCCACATGCGGCGGCCTCTATCTATGGTGCATTATTGACCCCGTCCACGATGCCCAATCTCCCTACCAGAGCCCCTGTCCGGAATGTTTTGGCTACTCTTCCAAGTCATCCGCGGCCGGACTCACCGGGACCACAGCACTGGCGGTGCACGTAAGCGTATCAGCACTAACATGACGGACGGCCGCGTGCAGCTGGCCATGGACGAATCCGACGATCGCAAGAAACGGGACGCGCGCGCTATCCGTTGGGTGATCGATAACCTTACAGAGGACAGCGAGCTTGAACCGTTCGTCCTTGGCGTCCCTGGTTCGTTCAATTCCAATTGGGGCAAAAAAGTGTGGGAAGTCGTCGCGTTGGACGAGGATAACAAGAGCAACGGCGGTGGCGTCGGCCCTCCCCAGCCGAACGAGGCGACGGAGCATGCGCTCGTTTCGCATAGTCCCGGCGTTCTTCCCTCATCGCCCATACTCACACAGAGAATACGATTGGGGACCTTAGCGGTCGAATCACACGCTTACTAAAGAGTGCACCGACCCTGGAGTCTTGCCGACGGAGGGAGCACGACGCAAGCGCGCCCGCGCGTACGTGGACGCCTCCCTGTCTTTTGTACTTTCCATCGATGACGACTGGGAGTGGTTCGCTGAGCCCGAGATCATGTCCCAGGCGCTCACCTACCTTGGCAACGTTGAGAGGATCCGCGAACCGACGGCCTCTGGCTTCGATGCATCATTCGCGGTGCGCTGGACGTGCATGTCCCTTGTAGCCGTACGTAGGATGCTGAACACAACACCGGTGCGGACTGCGGCGCGGCGCGCCATTACCTGTCTTGCTGAAGTGCGCGGGGAGAACGGTGGGGACGAAGACGAAGTGGCGGCCAAGACATCCGGGATCATCGATCGTCATCTGAAGAGTGGGTGGGATGTGGCGGACATCCTGCGCACTGCCCTCACCCGCGAGGTAGAGCCCGACAAAATGGAGGAGCTGTTTCTGGAAACCGTGGCCACTTCTCCGACCCAAGGTACCATCAAGGACCTTGGAGATGCGTGGAACTCCCTTGGCTGGGCAGACAAGGCAGACGAGGCGATCATTGACCTCGTGCGGACGATGGTATATACCACAGGCAGTTTGGGAGGCTACCTCCCCACCGCAGTCCTCTCGTGCTCCTGATTCTCGTCGAAGGCCGGATGCTGGGATGCGCGCAGTGCCACAACACCTGATGCCCCAGTTCCTTCCTCCTAGGTTGCTCACTCAGCGACTATGGCTCTGCGTGTGCGCACTGTGAAACATCGCGACCACAGATTAGGGCGCCAGCTCTTATCAGCCAAAGACTCTGGGAGATCTATGCGTGCCAGAGATGGACGTCTCAGAAGTCAGGCGGGTCATAGACCCAACCCCAGCTCCAATGAAGGCCCAGCTCTGGCGCTTACAGGATCTGTGCGACGGTGGCTTCGTGTTCATGCTCGAGCTTTTCTTGGCCGCAGTCCGCGCCAGCAAGGTCTCACTACACCACTCATCGCGACCCATCTTCGTCGGCACCTTCAAGAGCCTCACGTCCGACTGGAAGGATCATCGAGAGGCGCCTGGCGCGCAGCACCTTCTGGTACACCTTCTCCGACAGGTCCTCTCTAAGAATGACGACACGCCCGCCGACAACGTCCCTGCGTACATCGTCGACAAATTCCTGATCTTCATGGGGGAGGTGTTCGCTGGGAAGAAAGGCTCACACGTCACTGAGGCCCTTCAGCTCATCGGGGACTTTGTCGAGCTCCATGGCGGGACGCACCGCGTCGCACAGGATGTTCTATAGACAATTCGGCCGCCGAAACCACTCAAACGACATCGCAGTACCGCCCGGACAGATGCATCGTAATCTTCCACCTGTACTATAGAGTTTACTCTGGTCATCTTATGATTATTTGCTTGAGAGTCCTTCATACCCTCGAATACCGACTGTGTCGTTCTCCGCAGGGTAGCTGCCATTAGATATTCAGATCACGAACTGCGTCGGTCAGAATAAGGATCATTGGAGGCGACGAGGACCTGGAGTCGTTCCTAGCACTCGCTCGTCAACGTCACCCACTTATCTGAGACACTAGGGTGAGGATTCCAGCGGTACTCATGGGCCATGACCCTGCCTTCCGACTTCTAACGCAGGCATCTGTCAATGTGCCGTCCAAGCCGTCATGCATCATACTCCGTCGCAGGCTCAGGCTTACACTGCTAGAAGCGAATGGTACATGGATAGCTTCTACCACAAAGACCTCCGTTTAGGATTTCTTGCGAGGTGAGGTATACGCCCGGTACCGTTCAACCACCGTCGAACAAACTCAGAGAGTTGGAACTCATTCTAGCTCTAATGCAGAATTTCTTCGAACGTCTTGGTGTCAGATAGATAGAAACCTAACACCATGCATCTCATGCTGCGCCATGATGAAGCTCAACTACCACCTTGTCTCTCTCGTTTATCGACTTCGACACATGATGCTACATCCAGGATTCGATTGGACTCTGATCGTATCCTGCTGAGGGATACTAAGATAATATTTGCTGTGTATAACGAGTGCGAACTCTGAATGTGTGCATCACGTCAGTGTAGCGAGTATGGATGTCGCCCATGGGGGAAGAAATGATTATGAACTTAAACAGAAAAAGCAAGGGCTAAACGCTAACGCAAACGCAAAAAGGAACGTTTTCAAGTGACCACAGGTGTCTCCCTCTATCCATCGCAGACCCAACACGGCTGTGTCCTCACCGACGTCGCCTCAGAGATTGAGTACGTTGAGTACGTGAGTTGTAAGTTTGAAGGGAGAGGAAATGTGCATGGGTTGACTCGGAGTGAACTTGCCCGTGGGACTGGGGTCTTGTGCTTAGGTGATCCATCGGTGCTACAACGGCTGTTTCAAGTTTCGTCAAGCTTTTGAAGCTGCTTCGTCGTCTATCAAATGCGCAGTTCGGGGGGATACACATGCCGCGCCGGTACAACGCAAATTGTGACTTTGCAGCTATCTCCATGGCGATCTTCCGGAACTAGAGCTGCCAGAACTGCTTCTGCGAAGCCCATGCCATGATGATCAGTTCTACAGTAGGGAACATATTTGCTCCCTCATAGGCCTCATCATATAGTCCTTCCATACCAGCGGCAGTGGGGCCTATCTAACTCACCTAGGCGACGCTGTGTGCAACTGCGCAAGGCATGCAAGTTCGCTTGGAACGGTCGGACGTGCCGCATAAATTTTAGTTTGGTTTCGACTTACAGCACACCGCAGCACAATTGTTGCCGACCATTCGCACAAAGCCAATATTGTTTCAGGCGCAGCCTTCGAAGTGCGCAGTCCAGGCTTCAGTTGTTCTTCAGCACTGCCGGGTCCGTTCATCGGGTCACATTCCCTCCCGCCTATGTATGCCCCAAGCAAGCTACAATGGCACACGTGCTCCTCGCCCAGCTTAAGGAATAGTGGCGTTGCTGTGCCCTCAGAGGTAGGTCTCGCGCCCATCATTTTCTTGGATGAGCAAAGAGGTGCATTTCGTTTTTACGCATTTACGCTTACAAAAAGTACTTCTGTAGCTACCTACAATGCGACCCAATTGGCGCCTGTGCGCAGTTATCTCTCATACGCTTGTTCAATAATCCCGACCAATCCTGGGAAGAAGACTACGTGCTTCCGCCAGTCAAACGTTGTCCTGGGCGAAGTGCCGTTCTACAATGTCGGGTCTACAGTTCTTGTCGGTGGAGACGCTATGCCTTAACGGTGCCGTGGCGTTGACATGATGCTATGGGCAATTGGTGGCGCCAGAATGGGGGTTGCGTTATTTGGGTAGGTGTAAGTTATGGCAAAGTATTTTTTTTATCAAATAAGTGCTGCGACAAAATTACTTCGGACGTGGTCTGCCACGTTACTGCTATGGCGTCATCAAACCTCAACCGTCCATCTAGATTCATCAAGTGACTGGCTTTGGATTCTTGGAACTCCAAGTATGTAAGTGGCTCTGCGCCCAAGACTCCTGTACAGCCTAACCCAAATTCCGGGATGTCGCAAACACCTTAACACATCTTTCATTTGCCTCAAACCCAAGTGCAGTCCAGCGCCACTTCCCTCAATTTTTCGTATCACCTACGCTTTCAGCTACCAATTTATCTGATGGAACATAGTACGTAAGTGTAACTATACTATGTGCGTTAACTTCGATGATTTTCCGGCGGCTCGCAATTCAAAGCATTCGCTCCAGTTATGCGAACACTGGAGACGCTGCGGAGAAAGGAGCCCGGCGTCTATTCCTCATCTGGTCTTCCATTTCACTGCGCAGTTCGTTTGTAATCTTCTTTTGCTTTCATCATCGTAGTTTATTGGTGGAACTGTCACATCTCCAGGTGAGCGTGTCACAATGGGTTCATCCGCGCCGATACCACATGCGTCAACCCTTCGTAAGGCAGTGAGCTTCCAAATGCCGAGGGAGTAACCTAGTTTTTGATCGGTCATAGCGTGCAACCCCGGTTCTTTGAGGGTATAAAATGAAGGGCTGATCTACTCTATCAGAAAAAAAGCACCTTGACGAAAGTACCGCCTTACCATGCTCGCCATCTCCACTGCTGTCTTGTTTGTTTTGGCTTCGTCGCTTGCTGTCTTCGTACAAGCAAACGGTCCGCGACCACAGTGCACCGGTATGTTGTCTTCATCATCATTCCACTCCTGGTCGTCTGAGGAAGCGATTTCATGCTGTTGCGTGTACAGTAACGTATACCGTTCCGTGAGTCTTGGAATATCATATCTCTATCCCGATGCACGTATGCTGACCGTCTTTCTCACAACCAGGCAAGATGAAACTTGCGACTCTCTCAGCGCAAAGATCTCCGCCGACCAGTCTACGATCCTGGCTATGAATTCGGGGATAAGCTGTAAGCGCCCTCGATACTATCCAAAATGAGAGTTTCGAGCAGAGAGCTGACATACAGACGCACCTTCTCATCTCAAATGATTCACAGGTGACGGAACCCTCCCCGCCAACCAAGTATTGTGCGTCAAGAGCTGGCAGCCTACCTGCACGCTCAACGAGACCGCCACGAGCACAACATGCGATGGGCTGGCGTCCGAGTGGAATATCACTTCGTCGGACTTCGTTGACTACAATGACAACGTGAACGACGACTGCACTAACCTCGTTGTTGGACAACCTGTGCGTGTATTCCCGCTCTGGACGAGGCTGTATGCGCGGGGGTGTAACGTGGCGCTGACTCATTCGCGATTAGTACTGCGTGTCCATCGATGGCTGTTACCCGGGAAACACAAATGCGATCTGTCAGCAGTGATAAGATCTTCGTTTGTACAGATCGAGTCATCAGATGGACCCTCTTCTGTGTGGAGGGTGAAAATGAACTAATCGCAGAGTTTTCTCGTGTTTCACAGACTATGGACTGAATCTTTATATCTGTGTGTTTCTCCGACTATTACTGTAATCGGACGGCCGATTTTTAGTACTTATATCGCGTCTGATGGATGTTATAGCTGAATAACTTCCGCGTACTATCTCTGTCTGTGATGACCACTTGTCATCACGTCCCTTCCTTCTATCATATCAACAGAAAAATTTACCCCTAGATGGGATCAGGCTGTACTATATGTCTCTCCAACAACGACTGAGGCTGCCAATTGGACTTGTCAGAATGACACCAACACATAAGCTAAGATTCAACCCAGTCCAATCTGAACGAGAAAGCGACGGCGATTCGTGTGATATGGATAGCAGTACATCCCAGTAGGTCGGCCATCTTAGTTTCTTGTATCTGTATTTCCATTCTGCTACGAATGTCTCTGACGAAGATGCGGCCTACGAGCATTTCATTGAGTTTGTAGGGCGACTCCTGGTCGGGTAGGAAATGTAGCAAGGTTATCGTAAGCACAGCCGCCGTATGAGTGATGGAGATGAACTGTTTGTCGATAAGACAGGACCGAGGGCGTAAATCTTGCAGATTCAGTCTAGTCGTCTCGCTGCTGTACTGTGAGGTCACGGTGTAGACGTGGGTTGCAGAAGGGCGCTTAGTTGTTCATGACAAGATTAGCCCGGTTCGATTAGACAAGGGGGTCCGCAAGGGTACAGTAAAGGAAACCTAACTCTGGTTTCCGCCAGACAGTGAAGGTCACCGGTCACGGGACGGTGCAAGTGGTTGATGTTACAGAAAGTGTGTCGAGTTGCAGCAAACACTGGTGATCGTTCAAATAATATCCGTCAAGAGTGAGCTGAGAGACTAGGAAGTGAGGTAAAGTAGCCTTCTGATACGCCGTGATAAGAGCATGGATAATAAGTCGTGGCATTAGCTTAGAAGCCCGTTCACCAGTCCCGCATAAGGTAGGATAGCACGCATTCTGCACACAAGAATGCCGTCTTGTTCGGATAATTGGTCACATGGTCACATGCGACACGTGGAATCCTCGACAAAGAAAAGATAGAATAAGGAAACTCGCCGCGGGTGAGTACATACAGTATGCTTGCGTAACCAATGAGACACCGTCAAAACCACGATGTCCACGCATCCTAGGTGCAGTCCTCAGGGTCCCCAACAATCACATCTGGAGGCACGTGCCGCAGGCGAAGCGGCATCTGGAAACCTTTCTCTGGGGAAGAGGCCACGAGTGGACGTGTCACAATGCTAGATACCATGCCGTCAGCGTCTCGAAAACAGAGCAGGAAACGCGAGGAAACGAACTTGGTGCGCTTTTCGATTACGACCTCGTCATCGATCGTGAACTCTATGTCGCGCAGTAAACACGCAAGGAACACCTTGATTTCAGCAAGGGCGAAACGGTATCCAATGCATGCTCGGTTGCCTGTCGTCCCACTCCCGTTCCCGTTTAGGAAGGTTAGTATGTGGGCGTACAAACCAGGCACGGCAAGCACGGCTGGTGGTAGTGCCGTCCAACGCTCAGGCCGAAACTCGTGAGCATCGGGTCCCCACACGTCGGGTGCACGATTGACGGTCTGAATTGGAATAGTGATGATATCACCGTGGCGGAGGTGAATCGAGTTTTGGAGGTCCTCTCCCTCTTCAGCTGCCAGGGAACGGGAACGGAAATAGCGGGAGAGGCAACGCCAGGTTGACCAACGCACCCGAACAGGGTGCTGGAGGGGAACGAAGCAATCTGGTGCTGCGCCGGCGTACACGCGCATTGTGCTGCGAACAGGAGCGTGGAGGCGAAGTGCCTCACGTACGGTGTGTTCGAGCAGTGGTATTTCGAGGGTTGTGTGGAGATCGTCCTTGTCGCAGGCACGGAGCGCGGCACGCAACTGCGCTTGCGCTATGGGGGCACGCGCGAGAGCGTAGAGCGTCCAAGTTATGGCAGTTGCAGTTGTTTCGTGTCCTGCAGCGAGGAAGGTGGTGATTTGTGAGAGCATTTCGGAGTGAGTGAGAGCTTGGCAAGGTGAAGAAGCAGCGTTGGCGCGGACTGTGGGAATCATGTTGTTTGTGAGAGGGGATAAGGAAAGTGGCGTCTTGTACGTACCGATGACGGAGAGGATGTCGCGTGACCTTTTTGCATCAGGAGTGGGCACGTCCAGTAGAGGTACGGGCTTGCGATTAATGAGCTGCGTGCCAATGCGCTGCATTGTTGCTTGAGCCTCTTGTAAGGTACGAGAGTTTGGACGCTAAATTCGGAGAGTAAGCGTCCAGGAGGAATTCCCGAAAGAAAAACAGGGGACACACGAATCGCCTTAGGAAAGGAAACCAAACTAATAGGACGGACAGGACACTGAATGTGGTGGAGGTGTAAAAGACAGTTGCAAAGGCGCGTGCGAGCTCGCTCTCAGGCATATTGGTGCTGTAAGGGTTGGTACCAGGGGGTGGAAGTGATTGAAATGAGTAGCCAAATCCTGAAAGTGGATGAGTATGAAAATGCGAGACTGGTTCTGATATTACCAGCTTCCCCAATGACGTCGAGAGTCGCACGAGTAAGCCAAACAAGGACATCTACAACAGGACGAATGGACGTGGATGACTCGGCGGTTTGCAAAGGCGAGGTTCGATGTCGAATGGAGGGGGGTTGGAATGCGGGCTCAAGTGGCGAGCGAAGAACGGTGGACGGGTCGGCGCTCGAAGAAAGGTGATCTGAGTGACTGTTCGTCATTGAAGGAGGCGTGTCCGTAATTTGTATGAATATATCGCGCAGCTACATGGGAAGTGGTGTGAGGACGGGAATAGCATCAACCAAAGGGAATGCACACGCGTTCTGCCTTTTCGCGGAAAATGGGTATGATAGATTTTATGTGAGAGGGAAAAAATGCTTGATTCTAGGGCGATAAGGGCATCAGGGAAAAGAGATAGTGACATGAGCGGCGCTGTACAGTACCAAGATGCGACGCTGGGGAGGAGAACAATTGCCGTGAGACATGGTTGTATTGTAAAGGGACGGACAAACCTGTCGCCGATGAACGTCGCCCTGCGCAGTAAGAAGGCCTTCGTTGCCTGCACAAGCCTCTGCGATGGCCTCTGTGATGAAATCAGGTTTGGGAAAGTCATAAGCGTGACCGAGAATGTAGGCAAGAGCAAGAGGGTCAGTGGTGATGAGACGGTAGCCATTGATGAAACCGCGGTAGGTGAAGGTGTGTCCGTAGAGTTCTGTCCATCTTTGGAATGTGTTGTTGTTTTCTTCGTCCGATACTTGTGCAAGATTTCCGATGAGGAAAGACGGGGAGGGAGGGGAAGGGAGGAGACGGAGAGGAGAGCGGAAACGAGAGACAACGAGTCCAGAGAGTGGCCGGAGAACGTAGAGAATTACTGCGCAGACGAAGAGGACGAGGACAAGGAAGAAGGGGGACATGGCGGTGGTCGTCCAAGCCCGCAGGGGGGGTCAGATTAATTATAGTGGCCCATGATAGCGAGTTGGACACGGAAAGCAACTAAAAACATCTGCCAATCAATCACTCGGCCATCTCGGTCTTCGAGAACGCTTCTTCGACCTTGATTAGGTAAGCCTTATCGACATGTCCTCATCAGCCTCGGACTCAGCTCTTAGCGAGCTCAAACGTTCTTTACAGGATAAAGGCCTCTACACCCCACCTGACGGCGACACTCCCGCATCTCACGATGACGCCACTCTCCTGTAGGGCTTTCTTCATATGCTTCCGTTATCAAATTCAATCCGATCCGATCACAGACGTTTCCTTCGTGCTCGCAAGTTTGATTCTGCAAAGGCCCACAAGCAGTTTGCAGCAACAGAAGCTTGGAGGACCAAGGTCGATGTCCTGAATCTCTATGCCACCTTTGACCGAGATGAGCTCGAATCCGCAAAGCGGTTTTATCCGCGCTGGACGGGGCGACGCGACAAGGTGTCAACGTATTTGATATCCCGTCTACTTGACTCTGACTCCGACGCAGAATGGCATACCTGTCTACGTCTTCCGCCTCGCATCCTTGACAGGCCCACTTCAGAAGGAACTCAACGCCATCCCAGAGGAGCGTCGCTATCAGCGCATGTGCGTCCTCTGTTCCCCTTCCCCGATCCCTCCCACAGACGCATTGCCTCGACAGTGTCGCCCTCTGGGAGTTTATGTCTAGCTTCACCCTCCCGCTATGCTCTGCCCTTCCGCATTCCCCTCTTATCCCATCATCGCCTGATGCGTCCACCTCTACTTTCTCTTCATCATTACCGACGTCGCCGCCTCCTATCACTGCGACGACGTCGATTATCGACCTCAGCGGTGTTTCCCTTGGAATGATGTGGTCCCTCCGCCAGCATCTCCAGCAGGCCTCCGAACTCGCCACTGCGCACTACCCCGAGACGCTTCACTCAATCGCCGTCGTCAACGCGCCATCCTTCTTCCCCACTGTTTGGAACTGGATCAAGGTACGCCTTCCCGCCTTTGCGTGACCGAAAGCCAGATCTCCTCGTGCGGCCTTTCAAATATAGGCTTGGTTCGATGAGGGCACGCGCAACAAGGTCCACGTACTGGGTGCTGATCCTGGCCCCGTCCTCCTTCGGCTCATGGACGCCGATTCGCTCCCGCAAGTCTACGGCGGTACGCTACCGTTCACGTTCGAGGATGAGCCCGTACTCGACACCCCTGCGCGTGAGCTTCTTGGTTCGGACGAGATCCCTCACGGGCCTCTTGTCTTCGTCGATGGCAAAGTCGTTCGCCCTGAGGGCTACCCCGGACCACTACACGCACCGAATGGGAATGCTGAGACCTAGTACCTGTTCGATGTCTTGACATCCTTATGATTCATTATTCCACGATCCTCGTCAACTACTATGCCGCCCGAGAGATACTTTATGTACAACAATTTCAGCACCCGAAGACCAAAGGCAAATAATAATGCTGTTTGAATGGAAGAAACGGGAGGGATAATGATATGCACAAACTACTTAAGTTACCGACATGCTCAGCAAACTTGAATGCGGTGAGAGTACTAGTACAACAACCTCGGAGAAGTTTCAAAAAAAATAAAAATTACAGTCCGTTACGCGTCCATTTATTTTCTATCGTCATGTCAAGTCGTCATCTTCGGGCTCACCAGTGACACCGTCCTCGTTCCAAATCTCCAAGAACTAGCGTGAAATGATTTTAAAGCGTGAGTTATAACGTGTAAATCGTGCGGGAGATGCACACGCACCGTCTCGCGTTGTGCTGTTATGTCAGCCGTCGTGAGTAGAGGTCGTGTCGCGAATGGCAAACGAGTCCACGTCAGCGGTGCGGCCGCAGCTGCTGCACGCCGTGTTGCGGGTTTGTCGCCCAGAGCGTTCTTCTTGCCTATCACCCATTTGAGACATTTCCTAATAATCCATGTCAGTACACATGTTCGCTCTACACGGTGAGCAGCGGTGACCACATACTCTTCGGACAGGCCGTAAAGGTTCTTAAGGTGGGCCTTTAGAAGCATGATTAACGCAATTAGCACAGAAGTGCGTAACAGGGGTAGTTTCTCAAGAGTCTGCCATGGCGAGGTCGCGGCTGCCTCGGCGATGGCTACATCTGACTGGTGTAAGCAACTGCCAGAAACACAGCACGAATGCAAGATAAGCGTACCTTGCTCAGCCGGGACTGCAGTCACTGTAGCATCTGCCATGTCTGCGTCCGCTCCGCTCGCTTGGGTCTGCGGCGGCGGCGGACGGGGGGCAGGAGGGCCTGACTCGGATGGTTCATGCGCGATGGGTAATCCAGGCAGGATGGGAAGGGAAGTGGGAGAAGGCTGTGGAGGGCGGGCAGTTTGGGATGGCTGGGCATGCAGTTGTACCAGCAAGTTCCTTGGAGACAAGGCTTCAACACACTGCATGCCGGCAGTCGAAAGCACATTAGTAAGACTCTTAATGACCAGAAGTACTTCCTCCTGGGTCTTGTAGTCGAACGCAGCAAAGTTCTCAGCCATGTATCGCGCAAAGTCGACGTCATCTTGTGCCACAGACAGTGTTGTGCCCACGTCGAAAGCGCGCACCATAGCCTTGAGGAAGTCTAATTTCGGCCCACGCTTCTCGCGCGCAAGCGCGAACCAACGATGTAACAATGCCGTACCACTCCGTGCACCGTGCACACTACTAGAACCTCCGCAGTCTTGTGCGAGTTTAATTTGGTATGAGAAGGACGCGCGGGCGCTAACGATGTACCGGGAGTTGAGCAGCGAGGCGTGCTTGCTATGCAATACCGAATGCAGAGCGCTCGCCCGCGTGCTCAAAGCCGTATTTGGACTTGTCTCTAGGGCCACGATGACGGGAAAAGACTGAAGTGGATGTGCCAGACCTTGCTTAATCGTGAAGCTCAAAATATCAACGGCAGCACCTTGAGTCTGTGGGTGCTGAGATAGCGCCGCATCTAAGATCGGGTCCAGGTAGCGTTGCACGATGGCAGAACTGACACTATTCCAGGGGTTAATGTAACGTGCACCTTAGTACCATTGCGCTCACCCAGAGTCGGCGAACCCGTCAGTATTACCAACGAGTTCTTCCATGTTAACATCCGTTCGCACTGGCTTACTTTTTACCCCCGTCTTGCCTTTCTCTTTCTGCGTGTGCTTGGCAGCTTCCGACACGAGAAACTCCTGCATTATCTTGAGTAAGCGTGCACGACCTTCCTCTTCTTGAGACGTAAACGTGGCATCCATGATCATCGCCGATGACTCTAACGTCATCAAAGTTGGCTGCGTACGGAAGAGGAAGCCTGATATTTTCTGAGAAAAGAAAAGGAATAAGAACGACCATGACTCATACCGAGACATTGGAGGGTACGTCCGCGAAGCCCAGGTTCGGATTGCTTCTGATAAAGATTTACAAGACTGTTATAAACGTGCTCAATAATGGATCCCTGTGAATGTTTTAAGTATCGTAACGGTTTCAAAACACGGAATCTTACTTTGGAAACCGTGTCTAGGTCTGCCGAGAGTTCTAGAGCCAATCAGACGCCACGTACACCGATATTTGTGGATTGACGATCACGTACCAGAGTGCTCAGTTCGTAGACGGTCAAAATCGCAATGTTCGACCAGAAGCGAGATAATAAAAATCAAGATAGACAACGTGCGCAAGTCAGTGGGGGCCATCCTCGCTTTTTGAGCCGCGGATTGCAAACGAGCTGAGACGAGAATGAGCATGGGAATGATGGAACATAGAGATACACACACCGTTACATGATTTCAATAACCCGACGAGACGAACGAAGTCATGCGTTAGGTGCTGGACCACCGCACATAGGCACGCAACTGTTTCTTGCAACGCCTAGAACCCCAGCATGATTTACCGAACCGATGGACCAGATCAATACAATCGCCTACCTGAACACCGCCTGCCGTCGATGGCTTTAAAATCATGGGCTGCAGCGCCAACTGTAGCTCGTTGCCAAACTTCACAGAGGTCTTCGGCATATGCGGAATGGACACTCGAAATATTTTCAGTAAGTAATCAGATGTTACTTGTTCCTCTGGCTGAAAAAAATGAAGAGACTTGATAGATTGTCATGAAAAGAAAGACTCACAGATGTAGCGTTCTTAAGGTATGGCAACAACGTGGACGCGTTTGAGCCTGAAAGAATTGCCGGGTATGCTGAGCTAAGCAGGTAAATGGTTCGAATGCAGTTGACGACAGTCTAATCAACCCTTTAAAATAAAAACACAAAACGATGAAAGTTCTCTCACAAAACCTGGAAGTTCAGATGCGTCTACGAGACCATCAATCAAAGCTTCGCAAATCTCGCCATAACGTTCATGCAGTTGACCTGTCTCAGTATCTTCCTTCGATGCCATGATCTTATGAAGTACATCTTCAAGAGGAGATTGACGATCCCGGAAGTTGGCCGCCACCCCCATAATAACGGACACCTTATTTAGAAGCTGAACTTTATCGTCCGGGGCAGGCCCTTGGCCACCGCCACGTAGCTTTTGCAGGGCGGGTTGGGACATCACGCTTGAAAACCACAACTCTTCGAGAGTCTTGATTGAGAGGTCCTTTACGGTGTCGTCTTCGTCGAACATCCTCAGGACCAGTTTTGTACAAATATCCGTGCGGCGCTTGAGGTCGTCAGTAACACCATAGAAAGCCCTGAGGAGCTTGATCACGCGTTTGCGAACGCCAAGGCCAGTATCCTACAAAAGCTCAGTACAGGTCGGTAGGTGAAAATCGGATTGCATACGGCAATACGATCGGCAATCTTCTGGTAGTAGTCGCCTGCAACCTCGGGGGTATCGATCACGTACTTGCCAATGAGCTCCACAGCGGCGTCGCGAACCGCCGGCGAACTGTCAAGCAGATGGCTCTCGATTCCCCGACGAACGGTGGCCTATTTACAGACATTTTACATGGTCAGCGGTTCATACGAGTAAAATAACGCACAGCTGTTAAGATTGTTGGGTCACTGGTTACAATCTGACCCAGTGCTCGCAACGCCTTCGTGCGTACGAAAACCGGAGGAGCGTCTAAAGCAAGAAGTATGACGTTGAGAATGGGTTGGTACGAATTCCTCAAGTCTTGGACTATGCCTATTTCCTCCGCTAGTCGATCAATACGTGCAATCTCTTCGGGGGACCTACGAAAACGCCTTGTGAATACGAACGAAGCACGACATTGAGAAGATATGCACCCGATATCGAAGACATCTGTCGTAGTTTCCTTCCATACATCACGTAGGGCTGATTTAACCCTACGCCCAAACAGGTGCAGGGAGGACTGCTTAGCCTCACTAGAATCGGGATCATCGCAGTAGCGAAGCGAAGTATTACACTGCTTCAGGGCAATGGCAAGCTCTTGGCCCCAAGTAACAGCCGTTAACTCGCGCGCACTCTAAGTCACTGTGAATCCAAGTTAATGAGAGTAGCGTGATATTCTCACTTCATATGCCTGGTCTGCCGCAGACCGCTTCGACAAATGCGTTGCTAGATCTTGGTGTGCAGCTGCTAGCCGCTCGAGATGTTTGACGGACGTGCGAGACAAGACCTACATGAAGATAAGCAGGCAGACAGACGCACTGGCGTAAGATGCACTTCATCGAGGGTTTTCAAGCCGAGAAAGCCATCTCCATCAACACCCATTGCTTTCAACATGCTCGAACGCATTCGCGCAGCAATCACGCCTAGATGATCTAATGCCATCGTCTTTGCAGCGTTGTTGTCGGTTTGGCTTGATGACTTAACGTCGTCGAGAGAGGAGACCTGTCCAAGATGCAGACATGAATACGCAGGTGTAAGCGAGGACACGATGCTCACCATAAATTTGCATATGATACCCAGAAGAAGACTCGCAGCGGGCCACTCGGGCCAGAAGAGGACAACAAGGAGATCCGATACGAGATTGTCAAAGATTGCTCGGTACTCAGCCTCATTTGAATTTTTTGTCGCCTTCGCCTTACCGGATCTCTGCGTGAGAAAGAGGACGATAGTCTTCGCGGCCTTGGTCGCGGACTCAAGTCCCGACATGTAAAGCTGAATTTCCTGTGAAAAAGTTCTGGCATAACGTATTTCGCGATCTCGAATAAAGTACCTCTTCGTCCTTCTCATCCAGAAAAGGGTCTGCAGGCTTGTCCGCCGACAATGACTCCGCCATGCTCTCTTGTCGCCGCATGGCAAGTGCTTGTTGCCGCGCCTTGGCAAGCCGCTTTGCCTGAACTTGCACGCCGTGCGCAGAAGTCTGCACGAGTTGGAGAAGCAGCGCAGATACGGTCCGTATTGATCTCCCGTCCCGAAGTCTAAGACCAGTTTAGATATGATAAAACTCTGGACTGTCCCGGACGCACCGAAACTGTCCGGCCTTTTGCTTGGTGTCAGAAAGCTTGATCAAAGAGCTGAGGATTTCTTCGATGATCCACGAGCGTTGATCCTCATGGTTCGCAAATATCTGCAGGACACTGTAAAAAACAAACGAATAAACAAACACAGAACTTAAGCGGCTCACGCTCCGGATGAGTGATAGAGCCTCTAGTCTAAGGCCGCGCATAGCCGTTTGGCCGAGAGTGTTCAGTACGATGCTCTCTTTCTTCCCCTTTCCCTCGAAAGTTCCAACCTCGGTGACGAAGAACGGGCCAATCGCGATGAAAACTCCTTGGATGATGATGGAGTCTGACATAGTGACAGTGTCCGCGCAGAATAGATTGTTGATTCTCGGAAGAACTGAAGTTAGCACCTGGAATACTTCCGCAATTTGAGCTCTAAGCGTTTTTTCGTGCTTGGACACGTGCTGCAGTAACACAGATGTATCGGAGACCTCGACGAACGGGTACACGATTCGCTCGAGCTGATTTTTGACAGCACCAAGGCAGGCTGTGATGAGCTCTTCTGAATAGACCTGCTTCGACAAACGGTCTGCGCCAAGCAACGCAATACAGCAGTCTGCGGCGAGGATACTATCCCGCGCAACTTCAAGAGTGTGAGCAAGTACATCAAGGTCCGCATCGGTAACTGCGGTAGGCTCAGCGGCACCAATATCCGCGCGGATTCGGGGTTCGTCCTCTCCAATCGGAGTTTGTGATCGCTGATGGGATCCGAGCTTTTCGATACCTTTCCCTTCTTACCTGGCGATGCAAGAGAACGAGTCTCGGTAGGCTTATCGGCTTTGAACGGATCGAGGTCCTCTCCGGCGCGCACACTCCGTTCAAGGATCTTCAAGATCCGAGAAAGCGTCGTCGTTTCAATGTCCGCGATGCTGCAGGGAGCCGGACTTCGGAGGGCCTGCTTAATGGCAGTTGAGGTGCGGAGACGCTTCACGGGACGAGCGACATGGGAGATAAGTTTGGAAAGCTTGCGGATGAGATTCGGGTGCAGCTGCGGTCGAGAGGCTTCGACGGTAAGAGGCGAAAGAAGTCAATTGAGAGCGATTCTGGGTCTGCATCCGCGGGAAGAGTGTCCTCGGCCTCAAAAACGTCTTCAAGCAATGTGATTAGCTTCTCCAAGGGCACTGTATGCATACCGTTGTCAGAGGATCCGAAGCTTGAATGAAAACAAGTGTCACCTCGGTCGTCTCGGTCTCCAGTACGCTTCGCAGAAGATCTTCCAGCATTAGTCATACTGAGACTCGTTTTCCCTGGTTGGTGAGGATGGTCTTCCTCTGGTCCAAATCCCCCAAGGTCGTCCTCGTCATCCGTGTCTGTCTTACGTTTGTTCTCCTGATGCACAGAGGACGTTTTAACTTTCGACTTCTTTGCGGGCTGAGAAGATTTTGGGACGAAGAGTACTTAGGCGCCGGAGGTAGCTCGATATACGCTCGCATCTTAGGCATGAGTGAAGGCCCGGGTCGAGGGGTAACATGTGAGGGTGACGGGGTTCCTTGCGTAGAGAAGGAGTCTTGGGACGAAGAAGCAGGGGTAGTTGGAGGATTAGAGATTGACGAGGAAGATGGTATTCTATGCAGTGCCTGAACCCGCTTGACATAGGGGGACTGGAGCAAATCTATTGATTTGCGCTTCTGTGGCGTCACAGACTGACTGGGTGGAAGTTCAAGGGGATCAGGACTGGCGTATCGTGGTACGCTGAAGCTCCTATCCGGCCGCGAGGGGCCGGGTGGGTTTGTATATTTTGCGGCTTGCGCACGCTCCAGCTCACGACTGGATTTGTCCAGATAGTTGTTTAGTAGGCCTGTTGACTCTTGCTGAGGATATTGTTTCTTTGGAGGAATCGCGCGCTCGTCAAGGGCAAATGCGAGAGAGGAGGAAGAGGAGTGTATGCCCGGAGGCGGTAGCGCTGGATATGAAAAGGGGTGTACTGTCTGGGGAAAGATGGACTGCGCAAGCACATTGGTGGGATAGGACGGATAGGCATGGTAAGACGGATATTGGCCATGATTGTTAATCTCTGGATAATTGCTAGATAATGTGGGCGCATATAGTCATCTATTCGGGTTATAGAGAAAATTACCTGCCTGTTAGACCGAGCCCCAATGTATCTCAACGTGTCATCTCCAGCGCCGGGCCAGTGAGCAGAATTCCCTCCTATATGCTGTGAGGAATGTTGGCGATTCAACTCAGTGGCATATTCCGTGTATGGGGGAGGATTCTGTGAGGGGTATTGATAGCTATTAGCACTGTAATAGTGGGGCTGCAAACAAGGCATAGATGCGCCGGCAGGCGGAAGGGTGGGGCGATGGGTTACTGAAAGGAAGATTAAAAATAGGCTGACACAAGCTGGAGACCTTACCATGTGTGGTCGAGGTAGCAGATGGGAAAGGGTCTCGGTATATAGCCGGCAGCGTTTGTGCACCATGAACGCTATCCGGGACTGGGACAGATGTAGCTGGAGTCGTTTCCTGTCTAGGATACAGATGATGACCAGCGTTTGACCGCTGTCGGCTGTACCAACCGCCGGGATCCTGCATCTTGCTAAGGTCGATGACAAGGACACAGGCAGCCTGGCGCGCCTCGGGAACGCGAGTTGTGCAGAATGTCGGCGCTTAATCGTGTCACAGGCATCACTGCCACATGGTCACGCACGTCACGTCCATTTTTTTTACACCAAAACACGATCGTCTATGGAATCTGCCTGATTATCAGTTATCCGGCACTCGAAATCTCTACTCGTTCAACCAATTCAATAAAGCAGACTGTGCAAAGCGCTCCGCATGACACACCGAGGAAAGCGCCAAGGATTTGAGTACGGAACCACTTCCCACGGGAGTACTAACATTCCAAGGAAATTCATTCTAAGTGATACGGTGCATATGGGTTACAAGTCGATCCGAAGTGCGAAAAGGACGATGGCACGGACGCTTTCCTTTCTTCTTCTCACGAGTCCTTCCGTCGGTTTCTGATGCTGAACGGAGTCGAATAATCCTGCTGTTCAGTCTTCACTATGACAACGACGATGTAGCGCAACACCCGCACGAGTCTGAATGGACACACGCTTTATCGACGTTCGTTATTCACTCAGATTCTTGCGGCGATTTGAAAACCCGCGCTTCGAGGGTGTATCCACTGCGTACCCTTCATCTCGGAAGCTGTCGTTGGGCCGAAAATAATGCGGCCGCTCATCATGGCCACGTTTGTTCAGCAGAAAGAGACATCAAAAGATTCTCAACCGTCGCTGTTCAGCAAGGTTGCCTGGGGATGGCACCAGCAGGTGTATTGTGTGTCGTCGCCTTTTAAAGGCCAAAATGCCAATCTCTATCCCAGTCACTCAGCCTGCCAGGAGGAAAATCATCTCCTGCAGGACAGCTGTGCTCATAACAGGACTGGGCTGGGCCGCCATTGCTGTTGGTCGACCTCTCGCCTTCATGGGGCAACGAAAGCTACTTCTCGCGAACAAGGTATGATATTCGATTTGGCGTGTGTAGAGATATTTTTGTCACTGTATCACAAAGCACACGCCATTGTTGACGAACGAAAACATCGGTCTCGTAGGCCCGCCTTACCTCCGCTTGCAGGCCTTCCTTCTGAAAAGAGAAACCTGTCAGCTCTAGATCAGCTCCGGAAACGCTGAAGACGAATGTGTGGTTCAAGACGACTGTGGCAAAGTGAAAATACTATGCTGTTCTCTCCGCGTTTTCTTTATGCGTGGCAATATCATACAGACTGTTTTTCTGATCTCGATGAAAACAGCGCGTGACGATGAAAAAGTGTCGTATTTTGATTGAAGCGTTCAGGAGCACAACCCATTGCGAATTCGAGGTACTGTAACGACCATTAGTAACCACGCGCGACCCTGTCTCACAGCAATACAGTAATTACGGATCGTCCAAAAAGTTTTATAGTAAATTACCTGGAGATAGCCGTACGCCTTCTTCACGCAGACGCGGCGACATAACCAAATTCGGCAACTCGCGCCACAAACCTTATCGAACCTGCTCTCACCACCAAGGACACGAGACAAGCACCTAGGCGGAAGGAACCCAAGGTAAGCCGTCATAATGCGCGTGTTATCTGGGCTTGGATTGTTCTGGGAAATATGGAGAATGTGCCTTTGCAGCAAGGACATTATTAGGCGATGGATGGAAGGTTGGGAGTGTGGATGACGATGCGGCCATATGTGCGAAACTGTCCTGTCCTGCTTCAATACCCAATGTGGTTCATTTCTGGTGGCCAAGTGAATGGACGGGATGTAGAGAGTCTGACTTTGGATCATTGATGGGCCTCTAAGCACTCACATCTAACACCATCCTTTGGTCTTTCACTAGATTCAAAATGGCCACCACGAAGAGCACGAAAGGCAAGGCTGCCCCTGCGAAGAGTAAGCTATCATCTGTATTACTTGGTCGATCGACACTGAATAGGGACGAAATAGCCTCGAAACCGGAGGCCAAGGCCAAGACTGCAAAGAAAGCCGCGTTGCAGGGTGTGCACTCGCACTCTGCCCGCAAGCAACGCACGAGCGTGTCTTTCCACCGACCAAAAACTTTGCGTTTACCACGCGATCCCAAGTATCAGCGCAAGAGTATACCGCACGCCCCCCGCATGGATCAATACCGTACCATCGTTTCGTACGTATCTCGTGTGCGCCTCCATTATTATCACTATAACTGATTTTACTACTGGCTGACAGCCCCTGAATACTGAGTCCGCAATGAAGAAGATCGAGGAGCATAATACACTCGTGTTTCTCGTAGATATCAAGGCGAATAAACGTCAGATCAAGGATGCCGTGAAAAAACTGTGGGATGTCCAAGCGGAGAAGGTAAACACGTTGATACGGTGAGTAAATTGGGAATTGTATTGAAGCGCTCCCGGAGGTCCGCTGATGCAAATATATTATTGGTACAGACCGGATGGTAAGAAGAAGGCTTACGTGCGGTTGACTCCGGACCACGATGCTCTGGATGTTGCCAACAAGGTGCGTGAGAATATGGCTGTGTTTAGTATTGACGATGATCGACGTTTGTGGTGGGCAGATTGGATTTATCTAGTCAGTTGGTGGTAGCTAGGACTCAAACTGATTCTGAATGGTATACGCCATGCCAAGTATGATGCATGATCGAGGCGTGATCAGGTCTGAGAACGTGTACTGTGAGAGAGATGGGTGTAGCCGAGAAGTGAATATAAGCCAGATTTGATGGGAAAATAGAACGGTCGTTGCGGCTGTTGTCCGTGCAACTTAGTTCGGCCGGCCGTCTTGTCTCCTCACCGTTGTTGCCCGCTCTCGTCGTCTCTCTGTCCTTCTTTTTCCCTTCGTTTGCACTACGCGTGCTCCCACATTCGTTTAGGTTCTCTCCCTCTTCCCAGTCATACGCGCTTTGCCCAACATGCATCTCACGTATCATTTGCCCTTGGTCTTTATTTTCACTTTTTTATTCCTCGTCTTTTCCGTCGACGCTGCCCATGGCTCCTCCTCCGGTCACGCTCGCCGTTCCCTCGCGTTCAAGAGGAAGTCCCACCGCCAGCTCGACATCCCTGATCCTTTGGGCCAGATACTGAATAGTGTCTTGGGTAGCGGGACCTCCTCCACCCCAGGTAAGTAAACCCTATTCTTCTCTTTTCTTTTCTTGTCTAATCTTCTTCCTAACTCAGACCCCACTCCTCGTCTACGCCCCCGTCGGGTTCAACACCTCCTCCCACCACTAACCCTTCCACGCTTCCCACAAATACTCACCCGCCGTCGACCAGCTCTCCCACTCCCTCGTCGTCAAATACACCATCCACAACCCCCCGCCATCAACGAGTATCCCTCCCTCTTCCTCGTTACCCACCACTGATACATCCACACCCCCAACGACTGACCCTGGGAGCTCTTCACCGTCATCTTCCCTCCACCGATACCCCTACGTCCACACCGACGACCAGCCCTCCAAGCTCTTCCCCACCCCCATCATCCACGCCTTCGACGACCAGCCCTGATAGCTCTTCACCGCCCCCGTCATCCACATCTTCGACGACCAGCCCTGACAGCTCTTCACCGCCCCCGTCATCCACGCCTTCGACGACCAGCCCTGGGAGCTCTTCACCGCCCCCGTCGTCTACACCTTCGACGACCAGCCCCGGAGCTCTTCACCGTCCCCGTCATCATCCACAACCCCTACTTGCGTACTAGACCTTCTAGGCAACTGTATCCTGTCAACCTCTTCTCCGCCTGGCAGTAGCACGACGGACACCCCTGCGACGACTTCAACAACGCCCACGCCGCCTTTGTCGTCGCCTCCATCATCTTCACCTACAGACTCTTCAACGACTCCTCCTCAGCAGACCACCTCTACACCTTCCAGTCCCCCTGCTTCCTCATCGGGGACCCCGACGCCAACGTCGACGTCGACGCCAGATTGTCCACTGGGAGTGGTTGTTGATGGAGTATGTCTGCTTCCTTCATCTCTTAGTACGTCACCAGCTCCAGCCAGTTCATCGAATCCCCCGTCTACCACCAAGCCGCCTCCGTCAACTACTCCGGACCTTGGCCAGTCCTCATCTTCACACCGCCCACTACTCCCAATCCAGGTTCTTCGTCGCCTACGCCTACTCCAACCTCTTCTTCACCGGTTGATCCTTGTGGACCCGATGGGATTCTCCTTGGTCTTTGTTCATCAACTCGAGCCCTCCTGTTAGCACCCCGACCTTAACGTCGACGCCCCAAATAAACCCATCGACAAACCCGCCGGAATCGTCGTCTCAGTCAACGCCGTCCCTGACTTCGTCACCATCTCAGTCAGTGGAGCCTTGTGGCCCCATCGGTATTGCTCTTGGACTTTGCACACCATCGGTGGTACCAAGCTCGTCGACAAGTTCACAATTGCCGTCTCAGTCCACAGATCCTTGCGGCGCCCTTGGAATGCACTTGGTCTCTGCCAATCTTCTTCGCCACCGGGTTCGCCGTCTAGCTCACCTTCACTTCCTGCGACCATCACGTCTTCCCAGTCATGCGATCCATTAGGTTTGTGTGGCTCGACCACCCACCTAGTTCGGGAACGCAAACACCGAGCGGGACAGTTCCTTCGTCGGGTACGCTTCCCGGCACTCAGAGCCAGCCTTCACTATCAAGTGACCGGAGCAGTAGTCTAAGTGTTCCCGCCGGATTGAGCGGATCTCTCCCAATTTCTACGTCTGGATCGAGGTGAGGTTGAATGAGCGTTCCCATATTAATAAGTGCTGACAACTCACTCTTGGATAGCTCGTCTTCAACTCCTGTGATAGCATTCCCCTCGGGAATAACAACAACGTTTCTTCGACGCTTAGTCCTCCCTTGACGTCCACCGATGAGAGGCCTTTCCCAACGCCACCTCCGCAGACACAACTGTCTTACATCACCGAGACTTCGCTCTTGTTAGGTTCAACCGTCCCAAGCTCGTTGCCAGCCACATGAGTGATCCTGATGCCCCGCCCCCTACGTTGTCCCTGCCGGCGCCGTCGAGCTCGCTTTCGTCACCGACACCGGTCGTCCTTCCGGCAAATGTCCCTGCGCGCATATATCCCAATACCCAACTTGACACCAGTACATTGTCTGGCTTCAGTCTTGTCAGCATCCTCTTCAAACCCGCCTTGAACTGGGAATTCGTAGCCCAGAACACCCATCTCAGGGACAGCTCTTCCTCTGGGTGCCTGAATTAGTTATGAATGCGCTAAATCTAACCTCCGATCAGGTCAAGACATTTGCATTGCAGGTCTACGTACCTGCGGCATACCAGAGTCCCGCGGACGTCGACTTGCTGCTGACGACCTTCCTTCTGTACATCCCAACGGATCAAGTTCCTGTGCTTGCAAATCAAATCAAGGTGGCATCGTCGGCGTTTTACACAGGCCTTCCAGCGCCATACAGTTCCCTCGCTAAACAAGTCGATCCATCGTTCCCGGTCGACGCAGTACAAGATCCTAACGCGGTACCCGGGACCACCACCAGCGCACTCACTTCCAACGGGAATAAATCACGGACGGAGGCAATAATTGGCGTCGCCAGCGCGCTTGGCACCTTAGCACTTGTCGTGCTTGGGTTGCTCATTTACCGCAGTGTCAAAAGGAGTCGCGAATTGCGTCACCGCAGGCTGACTGATCCCAATGCGCCGAGCCCGTATCCGGATCGCACCGGCCGCGACTTTGACCAAGACAGTATTGGCGGGCAGCGCAGGCGAAGCTTCTACTTTGCAGAGGATAGTCTGCGGGGCGATCAGGTCGTGCGCAGACGGCCGTTCCAGTAGCCCAACCGCAGGGACAGCACAACATGCAACCAGTATCGCAGGTGGAGTACAGCTATCGCACCAGCCCGGACGGTGTACGTGAGCGTAGACCACCTGTGGTGACGGGTGCTATTTCTGCACCAATTTTGACCCAAAGCAGTCTTAGCTGGTGAACCGCGGGAGGCTGATGGGGCTGCGGGTTTGAGATGCTTTTCGTGGGATGTCGATGCCTGTAGGACTTTTGGAACGGTAGATGATCAGGGAGACCCACTCATCCTCTTACAGTAAAACAACAAATACCCAGTCTGAGCATCATATTCCGCTTTCCTGCATTCTCTTTTTTTTTTACAGCACCGCAGTTCTGACGCTCTATTCTACACATATTTATCGAATTTTTTTTTTTTTTCTCTTAGGTGCTTTTTTTTCGCGCTGTCGGATTGAGTCCAGAGTTACGCCGTACCGCCGGACGCGTGCGCCACTCTTGTCTGTCGATCCTATTTTTCATATTGGCCTTTCACAGCGCAATCCTGTATGGGGACATTGTATGGAATGGACCTGCTTTGTGCGTGAGAGATGTTGCGGCGATTTTGTGCTTTTCTGAAGTACTTATAACGTTTTTTATATTAGTGCTTGTTAACGTTGATCAGAACGTGTACTGGACCCAATAATTATACTTAGAATTGGGGGAAATAGATCGTTCGGCGCAGATCCAAGGTACTGTACGTGTAGCGAGATTACTGGATCGCTGGCTGTGTGCTGTGTTGTCTTGCTTCGGACCTAGCTCGAGGAGGCAGGTTCCGAAACATTTTTGCTCAGGTACAGTACCTTGTCCACAGAACCCGCACTGACACCGCGTGCTATCGCGGAAACCAAGTTGGATCAATGGGATGCAAAAGGACTGAGGCACTGTGACGATTTGTTTGTGGCCACAGCTAATTACAGTATAAGGTACAAGGTATTGGGACACCGTGCCCTTGACCGTCCTTGCAACTTGCCTGACGGCGTTTAAGAAGACGACATGGGCAACCCCCGATTTGCCATGGGACCCTTGAAGATTCAATAACAGCAGCGTGTTGTAACGGCATTGGCTCTCGTTGTAACTTATAGCTATCCAACAGATTCTGATAAGTTCACTTTCGTAATGGTGATTGCAGGATGATTATCTTTACGTACCCACATGCTATGCAAGTCGGTTGTTGGGCGTTGTTGATCGTGGCATACATAGCCTCTAAGCCAGTGCCCAAATCTAGATGCGCCAACGTGATTGTATTGTTTCGTCTTGGCCAGACAGATCCAGGTTGGGTGGACGGGATCAAAAACACCGGATGTTCCTCAGACAAAGCCTGGGGCTTCTCGGTGAGCAAAACGAGATAATAATGCCGGTGAGCGTAGCGCCCTGGTTACATCCATCATGACCAGGTAGGGAATGTCAGAAGTACTGTCATTTGTGAGGGATAGTTTCTTGCCCATCTGAGACCAAGCCCTGGTAAATTTCGTGGATTCAAACGCAAGCTGAGTGGACTGGCCAACGCGGTCATAGATCAGCGCTCAAATTCTGATGCGATAGGAAATTCGTGGCCACCGCGAAGCACCCCGGTCGGTGCTATGCTCCGAGGTAACCGCGTGACTGCACATTCCGTCAGATGCCATTCTCGTCCTGCATCGCCCGTCTGGTCCTTTGATATAAATACCTCTTACTTCCAACCTATGATGTGAAACACAGTTCTCTATAGTTGCATACACTGCACATCCCTCCTCCTCGCTATGACTCTTCGTGGTCCTCTCGATGACGCTGTCGGCGGTTGCAAACTTTTGCCCAGTATCTGAACGACTCCAAAGCCCCGCTGCAGACTTACGGCGCAAATGAAGCCAATTCCTTGTTGAATCAGTCTCTTAGTGACATCAAAAATGCCATTGACTATGGTCCACCGTTTTCACTTTCTGATATTGTGCGTGCTTGCATGCATTGCACTATGGTAACTTACACCATTATTAGCCTTCGTTCCTCAATGCCGTGGCCAATCCTGGTGGAACCATAAACGATCGCAAGCTTCTCGTATGTGTCACTGCTGGTTGACAGTCACTCCACGTGACAGTGTTCTTTGTGTTCCTGTAGCTTGAGAAACTCTTGACAATGATGTCCAGATTAAGCGACGATTCTTCGGGATTCAGCTTGACGCTGCAGCAAGGTGTCATTGGTCTACGTGAGCATACCTCAGACATTTGAATATCTCACATTCACGGTGGATATTTTAAGTTTTCAAGGACTTGCCCCACCCTCCGAGTGGATATCTTGCCCTTCCTGCCCCGAATCATCCGGCACCATCTGATCGGAGTCAACTTGTGTCTGTCAATACCTCCCGTGACCCCGCCGACGCCTATCGGACAAAGTCTGTGAATTATGCCTACCGTTCCGCTGATGGGTCAGAATATAATCCCCTCCTTCCCTCGATGGGAAAGGCTGGCTCTCCTTATGCCCGCTCTGTTCCTTCTCTGCGTTGCCTATCCCCGGCTGCTTACCCCCTGCGGATCTGGTCTTCGATCAGCTCCTTAAGCGGGACGTGTTCAAGGAACACCCTGGTGGAATCTCATCTCTTTTCTTTGCTTTCGCGGAACTTATTATCCACAACGTCTTCAACACGGACCTCAGCGTGAAAGGCTGGACGCGAAACAACGCGAGCAGTTATTTAGATCTGAGTCCGCTGTATGGAAGCTCGCACGAAGAAGTCAAAAAAGTACGGCGAGGGGATGGTACGGGTAGGCTATGGGACGACGTATTTTCGGACCCCCGTTTGATCTATATGCCGCCCGCCGTTTGCGCGCTTCTAATCCTCCTCAACCGCAACCACAACGTGAGTCTACTCCATACATACATTTTGTCACGCACTTGCCTCATTACTTTTGAAGTATGTCGCAGAAAAGATCTTCTCCATCAACGAACGTGGAACGTTTAAGGACCCACGGCTCTGCGACCCTACTACCCTGGCCGACCAAGATGAGGAGATTTTTCAGCGGGCCCGACTGGTGAATACGGGTTACTTCATACAAATCATCTTGCGCGATTATGTTGGCGCGATCCTTGCTTTAGAGCGGTATGGATCTTCTTGGCGCCTAGACCCCTTGATGGTGAGCTAGAAAAAAATTAATATCACCTGATTCTTGAAAGACGTTTCGTAGAACATGCGTGAAATGAATCACGAGGTTTCTCCTCGTGGAGAGGGAAACGTTGTGTCCATCGAATTCAACTTGCTGTATCGCTGGCACTCGCCCGTATCCGAGCCTGATGTGGAGACGATGGAAAAACTTTTTGCGGAGAAAATGAAAGGCGTCGATATGAAGACGGTAGGGTATTCCTTCTGACTTTTCCTTTCGGTAACTATAACTGATCTTTGATAGGTCTCAGTGAATGAGTTTTCTAAAATCGCGCGGCAAGCCATGAACCCTGGGTCAGATATCAAGAAGTGGACATTTGGAGGGTCTGTGATGCCATTTTTCATTCTGCCATGGAAGCCGCTTATACTTACCCTTACAGCCTTGAACGTACCAACGGACGCTTCGCAGACGCCGACCTAGCACGCATTCTTCAAAATGCGACGGCTGCATCTGCCAGGGCTTTCGGGGCACGTGGAACGCCGGAGGTGTTGCGTGTGGTTGAACTGTTGAGCATCCAGCAAGGTCGCGAATGGGGTGTATGCACGGTAAGGATATTTTGTCACGTTTTCGTTGGTGTCTAATTTCCCCTGCTTCAGTTAAACGAGTTCCGCAAGTTCATGGGGTTGGATCGTATGTATACTTCAGGTCTCAAAGCGCTTCCCAAGATTGCTGATAATCACCGGTAGCGTATAAGTCGTTCCTGGAATGGAACCCTGATAAAAGTATCGCCGTGAGTTGGCACTTGCCTTTGTCATCATCACTCCTACTAACCTTCCCCAAGGGTGCCGCTGAGGCTTTATATCATGACATCGACAATTTAGAGCTCTATGTCGGACTGCAAGCAGAGGAGACCAAGAAACCCATGCCTGGTGCCGGACTCTGTCCGGGCTACACGATCTCTCGTGCGATTCTCGCTGATGCAGTCGCTCTTACACGTGGCGATCGCTTCCTGACGGTTGATTTTACCCGTCTGTAGCCCTTACCTCCCGTCTTACGAGCATTTCTGACATCATTTCAAAGCGTTCAATCTCACCACTTGGGGTTACAACGATTGCCAGGCTGACACAGCGGACGGATCCTACGGGGGCATGCTGACCAAGTTATTGTTCCGTCACCTGCCGGATTACTACCCCGCAGGGACTGCATATGCTCACTTCCCAATGATGGTGCCAGAAAAGATGAAGGACTTTGTGAAGAAGGAGCATTCTGACGACGTCTGGCTCAAGTACGACTGGGATCGTCCTCCTGTGCCGGCTGGGCCCGTAGTCGTAGTTGATTCGTACACAGAGGTTCGGAGATTATTGCACAACCAGCAATTACGCGTCGAGTTCTCAGCAACGGCTGGGCATCTTGACTGGTGGCGTTCGCCTCGATTTTACTTCTGTGGGTCCTCCGTCGCATACCAGCCATCGTTTACTTAAGTCGTGTTCCTCGAAGGTCGAGCGCGTACTTAGAAACGAGCAGGAACTGGCATATGCAGCCCAAACATCTCCAGCCACATGGATGTACTAATCGAGGGGAAGCAACTAAAGGGTGTTGGCGCCCACACCAACTATATTGACATTGTAGGGGATGTTATCAACCTGCTTCCGGTTCACTGGCTATCCAATGAAATTGTATGTACATACTATTCTACCAGATCACATTACTCACAGTCCTGTCTAGATTGGGCTGCCTTTGAAGATCGAGGGGAATCCTCGTGGTACAATCAGGGAACAGGTCCTCTATAGTTGGTTTGCGACCATCGCAAAGTGAGACACATCTGACCAAGCTTAGATGTTGTTTGCTCAGCCACTTTCTCCAGCTACGTTTATTGTAACACAGATCCCTCAAATGACTGGGCCTTGCGAGAACAGTCTCAAGTAGCTACCCGCAAGATGATAGGGTATCTCAGAGGTCATCTGGTGAAGCTGATACGAGGTTTAGTATGTTGACACTGCTTCATACCTTTGCATGGCTTACAGCCTTGACTGCAGGCAAATGTCGAAGGCATCACCGACTCAGTCCTCCACTGGATATCTGGGCATAATGACTGCAGCGAACGTTTCCTGAACGTTTTAGTAAAGGCTACTGGTTCACAATCGAGCAACAGCGCGCTGGATAGCCTATCTAACAGCCTCCTTGCGTCGGTTGTGCCCACCTCAGCTCTTTTCTCGCAAATTGTCGCCCACGTTGTCAACTTCTACCTCGATGAGGACAATGCGAACAAGCTGGCTCAGCGAGAGGAAATTGTGCGCTTAGTTGAGCAGGGCGCGCATGCTAAGGTCATGCCCTACATTTTTGAGGCTCTTCGTAAGTTTCGAATATCGTCATCTGGAGATAAGTTCTCACAAAGGAGTCTAGGCCTTGATCCTCCTGTGAGTTCTAGAACATAGCACGTGCAAGTCAAAGCAATCTTTTGACCAAAAGTGTTGGCCAGCTTTCTATCAAACTATTGACCGCAAGTTCGGCCACAAGTGTCATGGGTACTGTGGTCACCGAGGGTCAACACGTTTTGGCCAGCATTATTGGTGCCACTCATGATGTAAGTCTCCATCACAAATTGAATGATCGTTTCTAACTCGGTGACTGCAATCACTGACACAGTCATCGACGTTCCCGAATCCTGAAGTGCCGAATTATGGACAGAAGCCAGGTTCGGTTGCAGATGTTCTTGGACTAGATCGTATAGGGTGAGTCGATATCATGATGGGGCTTGTGGATTTTATTCACGAAGAGGTCGTAGACTTTTGTCTCCAGATTTGTTTGACCGGGTATGGACCAACCTGGCTCCCAACAGTTCCTTTTTAACGGTTTCAACTAGGTCGTTCCACTCATACTTGGAAAGATCTTCAAATTAAAGAACTTGCGCCGTCAGCCGTCAGCATCCGGCAGATTGACAGGATTTACGGAGGAGATCCACTTTGGGATCCACTCTGTACCCCAACAATCTTATCGTGACATGAATGGACGTATCACGCCTTTCCCTGGGTCGCTTATTGTCCAGGTAAGCTGTGATTTTTAGACCTTGGATTTGCGCGTGGTCTTACAGCTGCAATCTAGTTTGATGACTGAGGTTTTGTTATCATGTACACTTTTGTTCACTTAGCTAGTCACTTGTAAATCCCATGTGTAAATAAATACGTTCTCGTTCGCAATCAGCCACGTGATTTATGCGAGTGATGTCATCGATACTTTTAAGGGTCTGTTTGTACCCCTAAGGCTGGTTATCTCTCCCTCGTCATGTCTTACACAGTTAACGTGCGCATCGTCGTTCTTCCTCTCGTAGCTTTCTTTGATAGGAACAGGTTTCGGGTATTGCTGCCTCCACAACGGAACAACATCTACACGACTTCTTCTCGTATGTCGTTGGCCTTATTGCATAACATTGCGTATCTCAACTGTTGTTTTTTAGCTTTTGCGGAAAGTATGGTGTCCCCTCCACTGCGAATTCTCTATGATTCTATTATTAATTTTATGAAGAATCTCGCAAATCGACCTCGATGAGACCGGCCCTTCAAAATCAGCGGTGATTAATTTCGAGAAGCCCTCCGCCGCAAAGACAGCTTTAATGGTGCGTTCACTCATCACTATATTATTGTGTTACGCATTGGATTCCCACACAGCTGAATGATGGTTCACTTGATGGTGCTCATCTGACTGTGCACTCTGATATCGTGCACCAAGACGAGGAGGAAACTCCGCACGTTCCTGGCTCCCTCTTGATCAGAGTGACAAGCCGAGGGCAGCAAGTGAGCATCATCTGTGCGTTACTCAATTTATATTGATTTGTGGCTATGCAGTCGCCGCGGAATACCTGGCCAAGGGATATAAATTATCGGACAATGTCCTACAACGTGCTATCCAATATGATAGTGAGCCTAACACTGTCGTACAAGCATTTGTTCACACCCAAGTGACTACCCAACAGACGAGAAGGGTATTTCTACACGGTTCCTGAACTATTTTCAGTCCCTCGATGTATCCATCGGCGCCAAGGCGCTCGGTCCTGATCAGAAAATATCCAGCAAATTCACCAGTACAATCCAGACTGCGACGCAGCACGCTAGGACTGTGGACGAACAGAAGGGTTACACAAAGGTTGCAGGAGATGTATGTGAACACTTACACCTCAGGATTTCATCTTCATTTGACGCTTTACGATGACAGTATTATGCGCGTGCCCTAAGTTCTTCGTTTGGCCAACGCGTGCGATCATTCTACACTTCGACCTCGAAGCAAATCTTTGATATACATGAGGAAGCCCGTCGGATCGCAGGCGAGGACAAAGCATCCCAGACTGCACTCGCGACTGACTCTATTGGTGGAGAGGCTTCAGGCTCGCGGATTCTTCAGAGGCTCCTAAGGCGGCTTGAGAGGACAGAATGTTGTCGCGTATATTTGATCACTTATGTAACATGTGTTTGGGACAGAATACTGTAATTGGACCCGAGATACTGCGCTGGGAGGCACAATGTACCACTAGGCGAAGTACCACTAGGCGAAGGTTACCAATAAGTCGAAAAGTCACTCACTTTCCTTTTTCGGCGGTCAGATCATCAGATGTCTCACGGGCGGCAGATAACTTAGGTGCGATTAGGGGGTGATGACATAGCTCGTTGCAATGTCAACAACTGTGCAGTTCATCAACAACCTTTCCTCAAATGGGAGCTCGAGTGCAGCACGGACTACCTCGCAGGAGAATGAGATGGGCCACACTCATGCCCATGGCCCAGGGGATCATGGACACACCCATGATCACCTCGATCACCCCGGTAACGTCACTTGGTCTCAACCTCTGATCACCAGTTGATTCCCAGCACCTTACTTTGTAGGCATATTCTCAGAACGGGATATGCCAGAATATGTCTCGCGCAATTTCGAAGAGCGAGGATTTACCGTGGGCATTGGGGGGTGCGCCAATGAATGCTTGACCGGGTCATTAACTCATATGCAATACTAGCCCTGTCGGCTCTGGTAAGACTGCACTAACTCTCGCTCTCTGTCGGCTCCTCCGAACGCAGTACAACATCGGTGTGCATTCCACGATAGTTGTATGCTATTGAACATTGACGGTCTAACACTTTCAAAGCCACGGTTACCAATGATATCTTCACTCGAGAGGATCAGGAGTTCCTAATAAAGAACCGCGCACTCCCTGAAGAGCGTATCCTCGCAATTGAAACTGGAGGTTGTCCCCATGCAGCTATTCGCGAAGACATCTCTGCAAACATGGGGGCGCTCGAGACATTGCAGGCAAAATTTGGCTGCCAGCTGTTATTTGTCGAGAGTGGAGGCGATAACCTGGCCGCAAACTATTCGAGAGAGCTCGCCGACTACATTATCTACGTGATCGACGTTGCCGTACGTGAATTCGATTCATGGATTGGTTTCGTTCCCAACTTTAGCATTACCTGGCAGGGTGGCGACAAAATTCCTAGAAAGGGAGGACCTGGAATATCGCAATCAGACTTGCTGGTTATCAATAAGGTTGGATCCTTGAAATGCTCACCCTCCCTGATCTGACCATTTTCCAGACCGATATCGCTCAATACGTGAACGCGTCACTTGATATTATGATCGCGATTCAAAGCTCATGAGGGGAGACGGACCAACGATCTTCTGTAGTGTCAAGGTGGGAAAAGGAGTTGAAGACGTCGCAAATTTGATCCTCGCAGCTTGGCGGACTGCTGGAAATCCTGGGAAACCTGGGGCTGTTGGAGACCTTGAATAAGGTGACGCGAGATACTGTTCTAAAGAGGAACAAAACAGATCTGTAAGCTCACAGCAGTAAGTTACGGGGCGAATGTATATTGCCATTATCCCAGTTCCCTCTCAGGCTTCCAACCTACAAGTTAACCTAATCATCAAATTTTACTGCTGTGACACGCAGCCGAACATAGTCAAGGTACCACAATTTCTTCTCTTCGTCCCAACGGCACCTACCAGCCTTTCGACAACTCGCGACCACTTCGCGAATAATTTCTTGCTCATCCTCGGAGTCGATCCCTTCCAAGAAGTTGTGTCCGCAGAAGAGACGGATCCAGTCTGCGAGATCCACTATGGGCGTCTCGCGGGGCTGCAGGACAACATTTAACGGATGCAGGTTTCTGACTTCAACAATTGCGTATATTGGTCCGGAGTAGGGAAGAACCATGGATCCCTTGACGTAGGATCTAATTCCCGTTTGAGCAACGCGGCATTCAAAGCATTTCTGACATCTGAGCAAGTATCCAGTTGGTATGCAGGGAGACCAAATTGGAGGTGCAAGTGGAGGTGCGGACCTGCTACGTTCCCATGGCCTCCCATTTCGGCGACGAATAGCCCTCCCACCTTCAATATCTTGCGAGCATTCTTCAATACACTAAGGGGATCTCGAGAACACCAATGTAAGGCTGCATTGCTGAATATTTTGTCGCATTTTCCAACAAAGTCTGGCGGGAACTCCTCAAGGAGCTGCGGCGACTGTATGTCACATTTGATGAGGAGAGTCTCCAGCAACTCTGTTGTCTGGCGAGCCTTCGTGATCTGGTGACGTCAGCTTCCTAGCATCAGGAGATGCAGCGGCCCTGCTAACCATGCTTTCGCTCATGTCAACTCCCACTACCATCCCTTGCGGGCCAACAAGTCGCGCTATTTCGGCAGTCACTTCCCCACTCCCACAACCGAAGTCGAGGATTCTTTCACCCGGGCGTGCGTCGAGCAACTGAAGGACCGACGCAGTTGCCTCTGAAGAGTAAACGTATGATGCTACGTTACGATAAGTTGTCGCAGACCACCCAGAATCGTCGCGACTGGCAGTGTCTTCAGATAGGTTTTGCATATACTCTTGTACACCGCGAGGAGTCACGAAGAGACGCCGTCGTAAGTGGATATATATATACCGCCAGATTTTGTTATCTCCGAAATTCGGCCGACTGATTCGGCCGACCTGGCGAGTTGAACTCCGCCGAAGATAGCTCTTTCAGTAAGTTGTCGAATTAAATTAGGTTTGCATTTTTCTGGAGTTTTCCGGTCTTGGGAAACCCGAAAACTACAACTGGCCGCGACATCATGAGGATGTTCAAAGTGGCCCAAAAATACCATACAAATGTAGTGGACATCTGGCTATCTGAGAACTTGAGAGAATGTCTCCTCACATGGTACCACCTGAAGCTTGGCCTGAAGGCTGAACCACCTCTTGATGAGCACAGTGTCAAAATGCTTACTCACTGGCACCAGACACTGTGAGCACAGTTGCTGACCTCATGGAAGTACCAGTGCAACCGAGGGAGAACCAACAGGCAGTACTACACACACCAAACTTGAGATGCCCATGCATGCCCTGCATAGATGACTGGACTGACATGTCCTGCTGCAATGTCATGGTCATACACATTACCATGATTTGAACTCTATCTTTTTCTTTTCTTATCTTCTTATCACACTCCACCCTTCTATCTCTCTATTGTTCTATATATGACTGGTTCCTTATGGCTGTGACTGTTGATAATACACGTCCTGGGCACAGTTAGCAGTGCACATGGATATAGAGATAAAAGATTCTGTAGATTAGATCATGAACTGATTATCATGGTACTAGCAGTTGTGGGATGGCCCAAAGGGTCATCTTTCAGGATTTATTTTTGCTGTACATCACAGAGCTGGGGGGTGGGAATTCATTTTGTGATGGAAGATGATTTAGCATGCTCATTGTGTGCCCAATTGTTGTGCAGTTGTTCACCTTTTTGATTGTTTGCTCATTATGGTGGTGGCTGGCTCAATGATGTCCATGTCACTGAGCTGCTGTCAATGTCAATGTAAACATTGGCACTAGTAATGTTGCATGTGTAATTTGCTTTATGGGAAAGGCAACTTGGGGAAGGGGAAACAAGGGGGGTCAAAAATTTTAAAAATTGCATGGGGTTGTGAATTTTTTTTATGGGATTTGGTTGTCCCCCCCCCCCCTCCCCCCAAAAAGGAAATTTTATGACAAATATTAAGAAGTTCAGATGGAGAGGTGTAGACAAAACATATGGTGGCCCATATTCACCTGAATCAGTTCAAATTCTCAACAGTACTTGCTTTCATTTGGTAAGACCAATATGTGTATACATTTATTAGATACAGGTGCTACTATATGTACAAGAGAGTGCTACAAGTTCCATTTCAAGTCATGTTGTCAGTCATTTTATGGTACCAGTATGGCTGTCACCACTGTTTTCACTGTTGCCATTGTGTGCCATCATGGTAGTCACTGTCATCATTTTTGTGCTGTGTCTGTCATGCTTGTCACCCTGTGGTAGCTTTTATACAGCTTGCCACCACTGCCTTCATTGTTGTGCAGTTGTCTTCAGCTCTTGCTTTGGCTGCATTCATTTTCATTGCACAGCTCATTGTGATTGTGGTAGCTCAGTGGGCATGAGGTGTGTGGCAGTGTGTGATGGATGGTGTGTGGCAGACTGGTGGTGTGTGACAGGAGGTGTGTTGCAGCAAGTGTAGGGAAAAGGAGGCATGGCAGAGGCAAATAATGGTGGGGAAAATGGTGAGGGCAGAATTTATGTGCAATATGGGAAATGGAAATGATGTCTTCATATAGAATGACTGAGGAAGATAAGAATAGCCCATTTGGTGTATTGGGTAAGTGTTGCCAATGCTAAGTTTTTTCAAACTCAGGGTTTGATTCCCTGATTGTGCATTTTTTGCTGTGCCAATTTTGGCAGTTCCCCTCACTCCCTTTGTCAGCCTCAATCACATCTGGTCACCCATGATCCCACCTCTGCATACCATCCCCTTTCCCAACCCTGACCAGCATCATAAAGCACAACAACATGACAACAGTGGCAATGGTCACTGGTTACCCCTGACAACCTCACAACAATGAACTTGCCACAATGAACCATGGTGGTGATGATGGAGATGGCACTGGCATGTTGGTGCAGACAGCAGCAGGGATACAGGTATAGTACAGTAGCATACTTTCAATTGTATCTCTGTAGCCCACAAATAAAGTGTTTTTTTATTCCTTTTTTCTTCCAGTGGCATGCACCCTTGCACCCCCCCCCCTTCCCAGATTGACAGGCTGGCCTGGGTGTCAAATTCCCCAAATTTTTTAAAGCCATTTCAGTTGACCCCCCTGCCTCAGGTTGGGCACCAAAATTTCTGACCCCCCTTGAGGGGAAACCATTGTTCCTACTGATATGGAACATAATATACAAGTACATGAAGTACAGAAATTGGGTTGCATACTGCTACTGCAGCAAGAGCATGTGGTCCAAATTGGATGGTTTCAACTATGTTGATGATGAGCAAAAGTTTCATCAGCATGTGCAGAGAGAGAATGTCTCCAGTAAATGTGACAACTGCATTAAGAAGAGGTTTGTTCCCCCATTTTGAATGGTTTGAATGGAGATCATTGTGGGAGAGCCCATTTGAGAGAGAGAAGGGAAGCCTGTGTACTTGTCATAGTAGGTAGAATGCAAGGGTAGGGGGAGGTGCAGGTGCAGCAGGGGTTCAATTTTTCCATCCTTTTTCAGAAGAAAAGGAGTTCCATTTTCTCTGATTCTGCAAGTAAGCCTGATCTTGTCAGCCAGTTAGCACATTTGAAGTAGTTCTCACTTAGGGCTGAGGAGATGCCCACCCATGTTTTCCCACATGTGAGGAGGATTGCATCTTTTTTTTTTTGAATCAATTTTCGTGCGCCTTGGGGTACAGAACCTTTACATAGCACATTCGCCTTTAAATAACTCCCAACTTCTCCTTTTCTTTCCTATGAGTTAAGCCTCCTCCATAATAACATCTCCCTTGGCTTTGGAAGCTGACATCATGCAGTGCCAAGTGTCGAGTGTGTTGAGGACTGGACCGTGTGTGATGGGGCAGTGCACAGTGTTGCACAGTGAGTGTAAGTTGGGTGGGGTGGGAAAAAGGTGGGTGGGGGGTATGTTTGCTGTACTGTTGCTTGATGATGTGTAACATTTCCCCTCCTACTTGTCCTCCTTTCCATCCCTCCCTTCTAACCTCTCCATGCACCTTTGTGGCTCTTCGTAGTCTTGGGGAACCAGAGCTGGTTCCTTCACTGCAGGGAGTGATGAAGTTTATATATGACTGATGTTACTTGTATTTATCTGTAATTTTGCCCTAGCGTAGATTGTCTTTTGGAGCCTGTTTAGTTGCTCACTGTATTGTTGATGCCATCCATCTCAAATCTCCCTGTGGCTTCTACATAGTTCGCAAGTGGTAGGCAAAGCTTCGGACTGATGAGTAGCTTCGTAAGCTTCAGAAGGTGCCCTCACTCCTTGCTGATTCTGGATTGGCCATCTTTTGTGTGCATATTTCGGGCAGCACAGGAGAAAGTGCTCAACTGTTTCTTGTGGGTGTCCACATGCTGGGCAGCTTGGGCTGTTGGCTCTCTTGAATCTGTGCAGGTACTGATTGAGGGGGATATGCCCAACGTGGAGTTGGAAGATTCTGCTAGCCAATTTTCTGGATAGTCTCTCGCAGCTGATGTACTTAGTGTATTTCTGTGAAGGGGGTGTTAGCAGGTCCTCATATTTAACACAATGGTACCGGGGGGATTGAACCCATGCTGCTGCCCAGTGGTGCTTAAGGGTGTCATTGTGTGCCTGGTGCATTGCTGATAAGCTGTTACTGATTTGCTTCCTAAGGTATGGTGGCAGGTCAGTTGTGTCTGAGTGGTCTCCATCTGCTGCTGCTTTTGCTTCTTTGTCTGTGGCCTTGTTTCTTTTGATACCTACGTGGCCAGCTGACCATCTAAACGTCAGCTTGAACCTTCCATTACCTCCATGTTTCTTGAGGCTTTTGGCTTGTTTGAGGACTTCTGCCATGAGGTGATGCCCTGACTTGTTCATCTTGGACTTGATTGCCACTAGCGCTGCCTGGTTGTCCACATTAAGGGAACATTTAGCCTTGTTGCATCATTCCGTTTTAATGAGGTGTAGCCCAATTATCATGCCTACCAGTTTGGCCTCGTAAACTGTGTGCTGTGTTGTGGTACCTAGGTGAAATTTCAGGATGTGATCATCATGCCCTTCCCTCCTCAGGATTGCTGCTGCTCTGACCTTTCCATTGTGCGCTGACCTGTCTGAATATACCTTAATATGCTCAGTTGTGTTTGTGTCCGCTCTTTTTGATGCCTCCTTATCTGGTGGAATGTCTATATGCACAGGGGGTGAGCCTCTTTCCTTGGGGTGGGTACACACCACCGGGATTTTCTCCATTTTGCTGGGGTCTAAGCCAAAGATTGAGGTCAGTGTGTGCAGTGGAGAACGGTGCCTTTTGACCCACCCCTTTGCGCTTCTTTTGACTAACGCATGGAGGGGGTGCTCTGGGGGGAGGGTTGCCATCCGTGACATCGCTCTGAAGCATGCTTTCTCTATTCTGTGATCCATGGGGAGTAGAGCTGTGTGTGCATCTAGAGAGTCAGTTGGGGAGGTCCTAAGGCCTCCCGTGATTGCTAAAGCTCCTAGTCTCTGTATCGAAGTTAGCTTTTTGACTGCATGTACTGAACCCTTTTTGCTGCCTTTTGCGTTCCTACCATGAAGTGGTGTGCACCAAATGTCTATACCATACAGAATGCGAGGGAGGGCAACACTTATGTATAGTTTCTTGGCTCCCTTTGGGGTTAAGCCCCATGTGGGTCTGGTGAGCTGCTTGATTTGAGCAGTTCATCTTGAGCCTTTTCCTTGCGCTGATGCCAGTTGTGGGGCCCAGTTAAGGTTTTGGTCTAACATAATACCCAAATATTTTGCATTCTGTGTAGGTTTGATGGTGATATCTGGGAGAACTAAGGGGGGGTGGGGTTTCTTGACCCCGTGGTGAGCAAAATCAATCAGTGCTAGCTTGCTGTATTCAATATATGAGTTGTGTAACTGAGACCACTCTACCATTCCCCCTTTCTGTACCATCATATCTACTAGAATAGTGTGCACTTTGTTGAATGTCTTGGCTGTGGCTATGAGGATCGCATTGTCCACATATGCCTCTGCTGATTCACATGCTTCCTTAGGAATTTCTAAAATGTCAGCATTATAATACTGGTGTAGGGCCATTGACAGCAGGTCCCCTTGCCCTATCCCATTATCTAGTGTTAGTGAGTCTGAGATGTGGTCATCGAACCAGAGGATTGTGCTTCTGTTGCTCAGCATAGTACCTGCAAAGTTTGTCAGCATTTCTGGGAGTCCACGCTTTCTCATGCTGTGGATTAGCTTGCTGTTTACCATGTTGGGGAATGCCCCTCAATATCTAGAAACAGCACCACGGTTACCTGGTGTTTTCTCCATGCATCTTTTACTTTATGTACTAGTAAATGCACTGCATTGGAGGTGGTTCTGCCTGGGCATCTGCCAAAGTGATGGGCTGGAAGTAGCTTGTGCGTTTTGGTGTAATATGTCATGAGGTCTGCAACTATTGCAGTAAGCACCTTACACATAGTGTTCAGCAGTGCTATAGGCTGGTATGCCTTGGGTGTGTTGTATCTTGGCTTGCCTGGTTTGTGTAGCACCACTGTTGTTGATATTTTCCATGGATCATAGTACAGGTTTTTGTCTAGTATCGCACTGTAGATGTAGAATAGCCTGTTAATGAGTATGTGCATGCATTTCATCAGTACTATGTTTGGGATTCCATCAGGGCCTGGAGCTTTGTATGGCTTGAGTTTCGCTAGGTGCCTTTTGATCTGCTCTTTCGTGATGGGGTCATAACTGCACACTGGTTTAGGGTATGTGAAGTGTATAGGGGTGTCATGCTCCGGTTTGGGGGGAAAGAATGATCTTGCCAGCATGGCACTTTTCTCCCTGTTTGCTGTTGCTGTAGATTCCTGCGCATTGTTGGTCAGTTTAAGCATGGGGATCCTGCTCCTACCCCCATCTCCTGGTGCTGAGGTGTATTTGTGCACTGTTCAGATATCTGGGTCTTCTGACTTCTCCAACCAGTCCCTTCAGTGCTGTTGCTTGGTGCATTCTAATGTCTGGTGGAATGCTTTGGAGGCTTCCCAGTGCTCCATGTGTGAATGGTGCTCTGGCCAGTCCCTGTACTTAGAGCCCGTCCGGCACACGGTTTGTCGGACACGGTCTCAGCCAAAATATTCAAATTATCTTTTATTTTCCAAGCCCGACAATTTGACCGTCTGGCGCACTTTGCCATGATCTGAGCTGACAATATCTTTTCCGGTTGCCCAGCCAAAAATAAAAACGACTCTAGAGTTGTTTTTTTTGAAATCTCTATCGATTTTGTTGCTCAGACGTGACTGTGACCCCTCATTTATGAGGGCTATTACGTGGTCAACACTGTTCTGATTTGAATTGAAGTTGTGCGTGCGTATGTACAAGCATTGTAACTACGGATATTCGAATGCAAGACTTTTTGTTGCTACGAGGCCTACAGGTTCTAATATAACGAAAGTTCTTGAAACGCGAAACCTGTCAAGAAGCCGAGTCGAGGCCACAGAAGCTGTTGACCTGGTTGCGAATATACCTGGAGCATTTGGAACGACTTGACATTGAGACGTATACAGAGGCGACCGTCGGGTTGTTCGTGATGCACTGTGCGGCGTTGCAGAACTTGTTGTCTGATAGACCCTCATTTGATTCAATGAGGGCTATGGCGACTTGAATGTTGGGGTTTATATCGGCGCTTGCCTGCTGTGGGTGACTGATGGCCATTGAGGCGGCTTCACGCATGGCATTGGCCAACTTGTCCATGGCCTTGTCCATCGACGTGGCCATCAAGTTCATTCCTTCGCCCACAGAGACACGGCATGAATTGTGATGCTCCAATCCTGTTGTCCCAGTACCTGCACTCCTGGTGCGCTTACGATCATTGCCTTGCTTTTCTGGCTTCTCCACCGGCTTCTCAGTGTTGTTGTCCTGTCCAGTAGTCGGTTAGTTGTCCTGGAATAATATGCTGTTACTTACTTCGTCATCCTCATCAACGTCCTTGATGGGTGGCCTCGAGACTGTCATGGTGGATGCTGTTGTGAGAGTTACAAGCTATACGAGATGTTATTCCGGACTTGTTCGACTGAGAACCAATGCTTACCTCGGGGGGGGATCCTCGTCTGAATACTTGTCGTTCTCCCAAGAAAACGGGGTGTGAGGTCTTGCAGTGTTGAGGCCAAGAGACGTGTCAGCAGAAATCCCCAAGAGGGCAGGGTCGATCCAAGAGTCAAAGTCGTCTCCGGGAGGGGTAGCAGTGGACAAGTGTCGAGTGCGTGACGATCCAGCTGTTTGGCCTGGATGGAACACGAACTCACCGGTGGCGTGAGTGCCGTCGATGAGGTTGCCAATCTCGTCGAATAGAGGAAACCCCTTCTTACGGAAGGGACTGGCCTTGGGGTGAGTCTGAGGGAGGGGGCGAATGAGAGGGACAGGTATAATAGGCATATATGCGTACCTTGCAGTACTCGGTCCAAATGCTATTAGACGCCGTGACACATTTCTTTGCGTCATCCCAGCCAAAGCCCGACAGATTGCGGAGCTCCTTGACGGTGTCGTATTCCCGTTTGAGCTGTAGATCCGTCAGATAGCGCATACATGGGTGCAACCAGGGTGCACCTTTTGCCATCGGCTCTTGACGACGGTAATGGTTTTGGGTGCTCCACTGGACTCTTTCTCGCTTCCAGCTAGCGCCATCATGCGTACCACCCACACCTTCGGCTTCGGGTTGTTGTCACCCCAATTGCCGGCCGCCTTCTCCTGGGTTAGTTTGTCAATCAGAACGGCGTCGTCAGCTTTGGTCCATTTCGAATTCCCAGTTCCAGACTGTTCGCCTTCAGCCATTTCCATTTCCTTTTTTTTGCTATCCTTCTTAGTCATAGTGGCTTGTGGAGATAGGAAGAGTGGGGAGACGGAGATGTGGGATGCGTCCAGAGTTCCGGATCGGTCACATGGCCCATCGGAGCGGCATGTAATTACATGCATTTACTACATACAATACATCTTTTGGTACACTACAAATTTGATCAAGGGGGCGCTCCAGCGGCGCGCTCACCTGCCGCCCTGACGTCTACGCTGATAGTTATCCCACATAGCAAGGGCGATCGTGTCCCTGTGCTCTGCTGCCCGGTTTCGCTCTTCATTGCCGACGGCCTGCTTGGCCAGCCTTGCCATTCTGTGAGCCACCCAAGCTGGTTCCACGTCGGGTGTATCCAACTTGGTATCATCGGGTATATTGGTAGGGTCAATGTCACGGTTCGACATCATATGGACTAATACCTCAGCGTCATTACGAGGTTTTGGAGTTCAGGACACTTACTATACGGTTATGACTACGATAGTAAGCCCACATTAGTCATGGACACTTACGCGTCGCCAGCACTTGTGTTCGCCGGTGTTTCAAGTTTTTTTAGGACTTACTCATGACTCGATACTAGGATAACGATAGTAGGGTTTGATTTCTAGCTGCGCTTTAAAGCCAGTGTGGAACTGTATATAAGCTGTAGTAGGAAGACCATAGCTCGCCAGCTTGGTCTTCTTGAATCATCACCAGTCTCGTCTCCTTCCAATCTCTCGATTGAAGCTTGCCCTTTGGGTACCCTAGTGTCACTTCGACTTGACCTAGTGGCGGTGCAACTAGCTAAGTTGCCAGTGACTCCAAGATTCATCCATATACTCGACTGTCACGTCGCAGATCTGTTCAAGTCGAACAAGTGTTCGGTGATAACGCTACATTAAGACCAAGCTTCAACATGGCGTCATCGGAAACTACTCGAGAGCATTGTATTTCTTGTGATGACCTCTGGTTCAAACTAAGAGGCACCGACAACGTACCACAACGATTTCGCAAAAACACAGAGTACAGGTATAGTGAAACCACAGGCACCGAAGGATATCACGCCAGAAGTCGAGAAGACAATTGAACAGTCGCAGTTGAGTTTGTTTACGATCAATACGTTTGGGTTGAAGTTCGCTGGTTTCAACCTAGGAACGGAGAAGGAGAGTGGGAAGGATTCCGGCCAGCCTTGGAAGATCTAGGCTGTGACATTTACATCAACGAACTCACACAGGAAGAAGTACAAGAATTGGACACTGCAAATGCAAAACCAACATCCACTTCACCATCCCCATCACCAAGTACCAAGAGTGACACATCTCTTGGAGCAAGACCATCCTCCCCATCGCAACAGAAGCATTACGATTAGGAGCAATGACGACGCTCACCTCTCATGTTCAAACCCAGGCTGCCATGAGAAGTTCACCTACACAACCAATTTATTCCCTCACTAACTCACCGGTGGCACCAACGATCACGGTGTTTCGAGCGCTCGCGGATCATCAGAACCAACAAGGACCCCCACCACAAGACCCACTGGGTGGAGGAGGAGAAGCAGGTGGTGGAGGAGCAGGACCACCTGGAGGAAACCCACCAGCATTGATACCAGTGGCACAAGCACCCATACCAATGGCCCATGACAAATTCTGCGGCAACCTGCCCACTGTATTTGCAGGTGATCGTGAGAAAGCGGAAGAATTTCTAATGCAATGGAGTTTATACGAAGGAATCAATTCCACCCATTCCATTATGCGCAACCCATACCAGAAAGCTATGTTGTTTCTCACCTATGTTCAGGGAACTGCGGTAACCGAATGGGTAAGATCAATGGTGGCTTGGCTACAAGTACAAGTGGACGTCAATGGACGAGATCCCTTCGACAATTGGTTATGGTACAACACTCATACATCATTTATGAGACAATACGTGGACATGTTGAAAGAAGAAAAAGCACAAACAGAGTTGCGAAGGGGCATCAGAATGGAAAGAGGGGATATCGATGCATACGTGGCTAAATTTGAACAACTGGTCAGATACGCTGGCTATAACATAGATCAACCAATGGTCCTTGACCTGTTTGCAAATGGACTCCCGACCAAACTACATGAGACCATCTACCTCCACGATGGTCCTACAGATTACGAAGACTGGAAGAGAGCAGCCATTAAACGTCAAGGTCAATATCTTCATATGAAGAATAAAATCGATCAATACAAGATACAACCTCGACCGACACCACAAATACAGACGAACTGAAGACATCTGGATGCAATGGATATGTCAGCAGACCAAGTGTTACGATTCACCGAGACAGGTCGAGCTGGTAAGCGAGATGATGAGGGGCTCTCGAAACTTACCAAGAACTCATAATGTATTACTCATATGTTCGTGTTCGCTTACCGATGATGACTGATAGTACTGTGTACATTACAAAGCAGTAGTAGTAGTGGCTGTATCGCTGACGAAGGTGTACAGCTAGTTCCAGTTATAAGGCAGCTGTCGACTGATGTGGTCGGCAGCTTTACTCTTTTGTATCACTCTCGAATTGAGTCGGGTCTCTTCTTCATAAACCCGGTCAGAGGAACGCTCCCTTAGGAAGGCACTTTCAGGTGTCCTTACTCTTAGTCACGCCTGCATGCGTTGACTTGCTTTGCTAAGTCTCACTCCTCCCTCACCGTGTATAAAGGCCTAAGTCAGGCTTGGGTCGCATCAGATTGTAACACTGAGCCAGAGCTAGAGGACAACTGGCACACGCAGAAGAAGCCCTGGCCCAGCCAAGGCCCTATCTTAATAACCCTTGACCCCTGTTCAAACCTCGCGAAGGGTTCCTGCAGAGGAGGCAACCCCCAGACCTCAGGGAAGTAACTTGCTATAATTGTCAAAAGAAAGGACATCTCAGTCACAATTTCTCCCAGCTGCGTCAACCATGCCAACCGCAAAGGCCATATAGCAACTCTCGGGGTCTGGAAGTGGTGGATGATCGCACCGAAGTCGGTGAGGATCTCCACATCGCTCAAATGGTAGCAGAAAGCCGCACTACTGAAGAAAGGAAGAACAATTGGCTGCGAAAAGCGGCCAATGAAACTGAAGAGTTCAAGGCTATGGCCATGCAGGAGTTGATGGGAAATAAGGATTTTGGGGACGCCTGAACCCAACGGCCTGGGTGAGGGCATTACGTTGCAATGCTGTATACATAACTCGTTTCCGTTCTATGTGAATTCCAGTATCAATGTGAACCAGCAGCAACAAGGCCAATATAAAAGCGCTAGTGGACTCCGGAGCCACAGACAACTTCATAAATCATCGATTCATTAAACGAATGGGGTTGGGAATGGCATCATTGCCACAACCAAGACAACTGTTCAATACTTGTGCACAACAAAAGTAACCGAACAGCACGTGATTTCCCGCGTTACACTGTTTTCCCTCCAAGAAAGATGTATAGATTGCACACGATCTAACCGTTAAATCAAGAAGAAATTTGCAAGACACTCAGGTATATAGACTAGGTAGATAAATATCCAATCAAAATCTGGTATGACCTCCATGCACATCTAAAACAGCCTGTGCCCTGTCGTGCATTGTATCAACATACTTATCGATGTCAGAGATTGCCAGGACCTCCCATGCATTGTGAACAGCCTGGATCAGCTTTGGAACAGTCGTTGGGATCCGTGGAAGAGCTCGTATGATCTTTTTGAGCTCATGCCAAACTGGTTCTATGGGGTTAAGGTCAGGAGAAGATGGTGGGTGCAGAAACACTGAGATCCCATGGTCTGCAAGCCATCGTTTTGCCAATTTGCTGGTATGGCATGGTGCGCCGTCCTGCTGAAACATAACTGCAGGTTTATCTTCCTTCATTTGGTGGTAAAAGGAGTTGAGGTGAGCCTCCAGGACCTGTGAAATGTATCTTTGCCCCGTCATTCCTCCACCTCGTCCTCCTGGGTATTCTAGGACAACAAGAGGGCCTTTCCTGCCTTTCATGATGCATCCCCAGATCATGACGCGGACAGATGACTGCTTGAATGTTGGTATGACACAGTTTTCATCATATTCTTCATTGGCACGGCATGTGACATAGACCCGGCCACTTTTGTTGTTGAGGTGAATATAGCATTCATCTGACCATATCAGATTTCCCCATTGTTGAGCATCAAAATCCTTGAACTCGTTGGCCCATGCAACCCTCTTCCTCTTCTGGAGTGCAGTGAGGAATGGGACCTTCCTTGCAACACGTCGGTGGTATCCTGCAGCTGCAGCCATGTTGCGAACAATATGTTCACTGATATTCATCAGGGTATCTTGTGCGATCTGTTTGAATGGTTTTCTGCGCTCCTTGATACAATTTCGTACCACCAGCCGTCGCCCACGATCCGAAAGCTTCGGTGGACGCCCAGAGCGAGGGAGGTTTTTTGTTGTACCCATGTTTTTGTACTTGGTCAAGAGGTTTGACGCAGTTGATGGTTTGATTCCGTATTTAGCCGCAGATTCACGAAGCTTTCCTGTGGCTTCCATTGCACCAATGAACTTATTTTTTGTTGGAGTGTCATGCTGGATGTGAGCAGTCTTATTGATGGTCATCGTTAAAGTAAAGAGTGTGGGTTTTGGTTGGTAATTAAGGAAAAATTCGAACCACTACAGACTGCAACGCGTTATGACCACGTGCTGTTCAGTTACTTTTGTCAGGTACAAGTATAGATGACACCCAAAACAAAAAGGGAATGGTCACTCACTTTGTCGATTTACAAATATTGACAAAAGGAATTGTTAGGAAAATGAGATTCCTGGTTACGGACATAGGAAAAGAAGACATCCTTCTTGGGTATCCGTGGCTCAGCACTTTTGAACCAAACTTCAGTTGGAGACACGGGACTATTGATGAAAACATCTTACCAGTCATAATCAAGTCTTGCCACCCAGAAGTAAACAAAAGTATTATAACCCATCTACTATCAGAAGCAGCTAAAGAAAATATCCTTACGGAACTGGGAGCGCAATGTTCCATCAGAGGAGCCGCCACTGATCTTGCCATTGCAGCAGGGCCTAAAGAAAAAGTACAAGTACCGGAGGAATACGACGACTACAAAAAGGTATTCAGTGAAGAAGAATCTCATCAATTCCCTCCATCCAGGGAATGGGATCATGCCATAGAGTTCAAGAAGAACACTCCAGATCACATCAACTGTTCTATCTACGGAACTCTCCCAGTTAGAAGACAAACCATTATGCAACTTCATCACTGAACACCTCAATAAAGGATACATTAGACCCTCCAAATCTCAGTACACATCACCATTCTTCTTTGTCAAAAAGAAGGACGGAAAGCTACGCCCTGTACAGGACTACAGAAGGATCAACAAGTTCACTATCCGCAACAACTATCCGCTTCCACTCATACAAACCCTCATTAAAGATCTTAGTGGGGCACACATCTATACTAAACTAGATGTACGATGGGGATATAACAACATTCGCATCAAAACGGGAGATGAGCACAAAGCAGCATTCAAAACACCATATGGACTCTTTGAACCCACAGTTATGTTCTTTGGGTTAACGAACTCTCCGGCCACATTCCAGACGATGATGAATCATATTTATAGAGACACAATCGCAAAATACGATGCAAAAGGAACTACAATTCGGGTTTATATGGACGATATTGGCATTGCCACTTGAACAAACTTGACAGACCACGTCAAGGTGGTCAGAGACGTGTTGGCAGTGGCAGCAAAATACAATCTATACTTCAAGCCAGAAAAATGCACCTTCCACTCTTCGTCTCTTGATTACCTGGGGGTAATCCTTGAAAAAGGGGTAACACGTATGGACCCTATCAAAATCACTGGCATAGAAAAGTGGCCAACACCAACAAAAGTTAAGGACGTACGATCTTTTTTGGGATTTTGCAATTTTTACCGCCTATTCATCAAGGGATTCGCATCAATTGCTAAGCCATTGAACGATCTCACAAAGAAAACAACCGAGTGGTGTTGGACTTTGAAGGAACAACATGCATTTGACACACTGAAGCGACGGGTTACAAGTGAACCTGTACTTGCACATCCAGTATTACAAGACCAATTCAAACTGGAAGTAGATGCGTCAGGTTTCGCGGTGGGAGCAGTGCTACTCCAGAAGAAAACTGACGGCAAAAGACACCCCATAGGATACTATTCTGCAACACTAAATGCAGCAGAATGGAACTACGACATTTATGACCTCGAACTATTAGCCATAGTCAAAGTGTTATGTCATTGGAGACCCTTACTCGCAGGATCACCTCACAAGATTAAAGTATTTTCGGATCATATGAACTTACGGTACTGGAGAGAACCCCAGAAAATCAGTCAACGGGTTGCAAGGGAAGTACTGGAATTATCAGAATACGATCTCGAAATTCATCACATCAAAGGAACTGCAAACGGGCAAGCAGACGCATTGTCAAGATGACCCGATTATGATCACGGGGAGCAAGATAATGAAAACATTACTGTGCTACCAGACAAAGTATTCGTACGAACTGCAAATACACACCGCACGGGAATGCCCATCCATCCATCGGTGACGCTCACCATAAAAGAAATGACGTCAACTAGTAGCAACGACATACAACACGAAAACATCCTCAAACTGTGGGTGGACCCTCATGGATTGAAAAAGATCAACGGTATATGGTAAGGCAGAGGACATCAGGAACCAGCAACCCTAACTTAAACCACAAACCCTAGGGTTAGGTTCTGTACCTGATTACATAAGCAGACAAATCTGTGTTTCAGACTAGAGATCAGCTACAAAGTTGATAGGAAAGCTAAAGGGAAAGATTGCATGTATAGTAGAAATTTTCCTCATGGAGTATAGTGTTATGATCAGCTATGTGTGCCACATTTCTTAACCATTTTGTCTGAACTTTTACCACAGCATGCATTACCATATGGGCTATCACTGAGACCATTTTTGTTTTCTATTTTGCACTTCCCTCTCACGTGTGCTGTCTTGGTCTCATGACTTACTATTACGCCTCATGTTGTTCTGTTGCTTTTGACATGGTTCCATATGACCTCATACTTATACTAGTACTAGTAGTATTAGTGGCAATCCCATTATGACAATTACTAGTAGTGGTGTGTCCCAGTTTGTATATAATGAGTACCTGTAACAGGACTTAGACCTTAGGTCTGAGTTCTTGAATCATATTGATTTCACACTGTCACAGACACCAGGTTGCATCCAAGTCCAGACAACTTGTCAATTCCCCTATTCCTTTCTGTGATGTTTGGAGGTACTTCTTATCGGATCCAATGCTCATATATTCACTACTCTGCCTAGGGTTATTCCCTACACTCTTGCATACTGTTGGCGCCATATCCATGACCTACGGTTGGGGAAGCTTGGGCCTCTCTGTGTAACGTTTCCACTGAACGTTGAGCCGACTTGGATCCGATGGGTCTTCCTTGTTTCAACTCTGAGCAAAGCGCACAGCTTCTGAACTCAGGAACGACTTGTACGGTGTCACGTACCGTGCCATGCGGTCATGTGACATTCGGCGCACGTGCAAGAGTGCGCGCTGCCTGCGAAGGCAAGTAAAGAATATCGTGCCGCGAGACATCGCGTGATAAGAATATGTTCGGGTTTCACGTGACTGTGGGAAGTTCCAGTCATGTGACCGGGTCGGGTGAGAACCCATGCCGGCTTATCAGGAGCCGAGGCCACTCCAGGCCCTTATCTTGGGGTTCTGATGGATACTTCTGATGGACACTCTATTATTAGCATATCTCAGAGTCATTATGACTCTTATCACTGATGGCCCTTAAGGCTATCCGCCATGTGTTGTGGAGTAGTGGAGCATCAGTGATGGACGGTTCTTATTGGAGGATAAGCCTTATGCTTATCTTCATTGTACTAGGGTTTGGCCGGGAGCTTGGGTTTAAACTCAGCTCCTGAGCAGTATATAGGTCGCGGCTGAGGACGGTAGAGTCCTTAGCTTTACATTCCCATATTCTCCTAACGTCTACTTGGAGTTTCCCTGCTAATGTATTGCTGTCCATTCCTTTGTGACTGCTTCTCTCTTGTCCCTTTGTGGACCTCTATCTATGGCTGTTTCCATTCAACTTGGAACAGTCCTTCTCTCATTTCGGCTATCTCAGGTGTCATGCGGGATAGCGTCGTCTCTCGTCAACGACAAGTGTTCCAGTACTACAGGTCAAGGCAGTACTGAAGGTAACGTTGGGTCAAAACGTTACATACGGGGGAAAGAACGGTTCCCAAGGGAAATAACGGTTCCCTACTGCCTAGCTTGAGGTTCGTTACAAGGTGGCAATGCCTAACACTTAAGTTGGCAACACGATAGTCACAATGAACAATGACTCTGCTATAAGACTGTCTGCACTTCCTGAGAGTAATACAGGTGGATGTCAAGACAACTAAGCTAGCGATCCATAGCTAATCTTGTACAGTATATATAGTACACGGATATAACCATAAAAGGTAAAAGTCCATCAAGCCACTAAGGCAACAAATACAACATGAGTAAGAAAAGGCATAATGACTCACAGGTCAATAAGCAACTCATAAGCAATTCGTAAGGCATCAATAAGCCATCAGTAAGCGTCCCCACCAATGAGTGACCAAGCACCTCCAACCAGTGAGTAAGCAACCATGGGGCATCAATAAGCCCACCTCATCGCGTAAGTAAGCGATCACCAATGAGTAAACAGTAAGCATAAGTGGGAAATGTCATTCACAACACAAATCTGCCATGCGTCAGTAAGCAATGGCCTCGGCGCTAACACAGGCGCTCCTTGGACTAATCCATCTTGAACACTTCCCGAAAGGGGGTCAAACCCGGCCCGTTGGAGTGCGTCCCAACTACAAGGCGCAGCCCACTGAGTTCGTCCAGTGTTCAGGCCTTGGGTCTTACACCACGCGATCGTTGTTTGTCGTTGTTGGTCATCTTCGGGACACAACTGTCTTCTGCCAAGTTCCACTGGCTACCTTCGCGTCGGAGTCCCCTGAGTTATGGGTTAGGTCGGATACATACTGCGACCCGGGACTGTTCTTCCATCCTGCGCTGCCCCCTGGCTTATTGCTTAGGTCAGATCCCGTGACCTGGGGTTTCATCACATGACTGTGTCACGTGACCTTCATTCGTCCTGTTATAACCTTCCTGCCAGCATCTGGGACTCTACTGCGAGTGATCATGTTACTCACGAGCTGGCGGATCCTGCACGCCTCGTCATAGGCGAGGTAACTGTCGTCTTCTGCCGCTATGAGTGCACGTACGGCCTCTTCTTCTTCGATGTCTTCTTCTGCACGTGACTCCCAGGTATGCGCCTCCGGGTAATCATGGCAATTCTTCCAGTGCTCATGTAAACACCTGCGTTGCTTGCTGGCAGGTTGAGCAGAACGTAACACTCTGCAACAACACCAACAAGGAATCCACCAGCAGAGTCAGTACCCCACACCCCATGCTCAAGCCAAGCCAATACATCCAGTCGAATGTAACATATAGAATCTTTTATCTCTCTAATCATATCTGGGAGAAGGGTGTGATAACTGTGATACTTTCTGTTTGCCCATGCTGCCTGTGCACCTGACAGGTAAGAACACATATGGTTTTTTGGCACCTCTTGCTTTGCTTGATGTGCTCTTGCAGGGGTTTGTGCATGCAAAATGTTTACTTGCTTTTTATGGCCCATATGTGTTTTGTTAGAACTCAAGTGGGCAAGCGGGCATATCTTTCCATACAGTAGAAATCACGTGACTGATTATGTAATGTAGACAAAAATAAGATTTGATTTTGACAAAAATTGCCAGTCAACTCACAAAGGCGAGAAAATGCTTTTAGCAAAAGATGGATTGTTTAGGCAAAATTCCCTGTAAAAGTTGATATTTTCTTTAAAGCTTCTGATATTTCTGTAGCTATGCATCTGTACTTCAACTCTATCTAGTTACATTTGTCTAATATGAGTTTGAAGTGGAGCATTTGCGTGAGTGAAGAAATGAAAAGTCTTGCCGGATTAGGGTTGCCGGTTCCTGATGTCCTCTGCCTTACAAGGAAGGAAGAAAAGTGATTACAAAGGGAAGTGAAGAGCGAAAATCAATTATAGCGGCTCATCACGATACCCCAGTACATGGTCATCCAGGAATAAACAAGACCGGCAAGATAGTAGAACAATATTATTGGTGGCCAACTATATGACAGGATGTATTGGCTTATGTCCAAGGCTGTGCGGAATGCCAATGGCATAAGGTCAACAACCGTCCCATCAAGGCCCCTTACAACCAATATTCCCAAAACCGGAAGCTATGCCATTCGAGACTATCACTCTCGATTTCATTACTAAATTACCAATCGCACAGGGATATGACTCGATCTTAACGGTGACGGATCATGACTGTACCAAAGCTTCCGTCTTCATTCCTTGTAATGAGGAGATCGACGCAGAAGAAACAGCCGCTTTGTACATCAAACACGTGTTTATGCGATATGGACTACCAAACAAGATAATCAGTGATTGAGACCCTAGATTTGCATCCAAGTTCACAAGGGAACTATGCAGACAACTAGGAATTACTCAGAATATTTCCACCGCATATCACCCTCATACAGATGGACAATCGGAGAGGACAAATCAGTGGCTCGAACAATACCTACGCTTTTGGGTAAATGAACGACAAGACAATTGGAGTCTTTATCTTCCAATAGCGGAATTCACGCACAACCATTGGCCTAATGAGGCCACAGGACAGTCTCCGTTCTTCTTGTTGATGGGACATAATCCTCATGCTGATTGGAATTCCATGCCTAGTCCCATTCCCCAAGTGGCGTTACGCCTCGACCAATTCAAACAAGCACGGGAACATGCTCAAAAACAAAGTATCAAAGCCCAGAAGTCATGGGTATCACATAAAGATACGCCCAAATTCCAAATAGGGGATCGCGTATGGCTAGAGGGGCGTCACCTGAGGACTCATCAGCCGAGCGCCAAGCTTGTGCCCAAGAGACATGGACCCTTCCAGATTGTTCAGGTGATGTCCCCTGTCAACTATAGATTGGAACTACCTGCCAAGTGGAGCATTCACGACGTGTTTCACATTGATCTTCTCACCCCCTATCGAGAAACTTCCTTTCATGGACCAAATTTCTCAAGACCTCCCCCTGAATTAATCGATGGGGAAGAAGAATATGAAATTGAAAAGATTCTAGACCAACAGCAATTCGGCAGAACAAGGTGCAAACAATTCCTTATCAAATGGAAGGGGTACCCAGACTCGGAGTCACAGTGGGTCAACGCCACTGACGTACATGCCCCTGACGCCTTAGCTGAGTTCAAACGGTCTTTGAATCCAAAATCCTCACACATAAAAGCAGGCCCCTCGTTGGACGAAGCACATCAATTCTTTCTTCGACAAACAATGACCACTTCCCCTTCTTCTACTACCTACAATGACAACTCCTCCTACTATGCTCCTACCATCTCCACCACAGAACCCACCGCTGCAGAAGTCACCGCAGCTTTCCGCTGCATTGGACCAGGGGATTTCATCCCCAAAACCCCTGATGTATGCGGACACGACACTGGAGGATTGGAGGAAGACCAATCAGAGGTGGAAGAGGGAACAACTACTCGCGCCAAGACAGTTATTGTTCCACAGACGCTTATCCAAGTGCCAAGCAGCTCGGACCTCAGTGACGTGGTCTGAGTTTGTGGGACTTGTAAGCAAACCGCCCTGTCATGTCCAGGTCACTCTGACACCGACTCCTCCCACATCCACTACGACTGTGGACAACTCATCAACCACTGCACATGTAATCACGACCCCATCCACGTCCCTCTGCCGCCAACGCCTTGATATATCAATGTCGACCCCCCTACCAACATCATCATGGACCCCACGATGTCCTGGGGTGTTCACATCCGCGCCACTCTCCAAGCCAGGGAAGAAGACTCGGACAAAGAAAACCAAGATCCCCGCGAAGTATCGGGATCCCAAGATGAAAGGGTACCACCTACTACGAGGAGGCCGAAGCGTGGAAGAAGAGCTGGTGTGGGAGCAGCAAAAGAAAGCCCTTGTTTCCCAGACTACCGCAGAGGTGGAGTGCAAGCCAAACAACATCGTGCTCAGGACAAGGCTGACGCCCCCAATGGGTTCAAACTAAATATTCCCCCCAGATTTATTTCCTTCCGCATGATCATCAATGGTCACGTCACTGTTGCCAAGTACGTTCATGTGATGCCCGGCAACAACCCCATCGTCTATGGGTGCATGGAAAAAGGGGGGGAAATTCAACAAGGTGAAGTACACATGGCTCCTGATTTCGATGCGGTGGATAACGACTGCCATTATACACACGACCAGTTGCATTATTTGCGACAGGACTATGGTGATCGCCATGGGGTCAACTTAACCCTTGGGCAGATCCCAGATCAGTCGTTGTGGGCGGAGGTCCTTCGTTACTGTGTGGTTTCCCAGCGGTACGTCGAACTTGCCGACAAAATCAAGGCATTGGAGAGTGAACAATACATGGTGGGTAACAAGATGAGGAAGAGTACTCATCGCTTGGAAGAGGCGAATGCTCTACAGAGGATCATGGACAAAGAGGTCAACATATGTCAAGGTGCGACGATCATCCCTTGGGTTTTCGAACGTGGACGTTCTACCTGAAAAAGGGGTAATGTCACGGTTCGACATCATATGGACTGATACCTCAGCATCATTACGAGGTTTCGGAGTTTGGGACACTTACTATACAGTTATGACTACGATAGTAAGCCCACATTAGTCATGGACACTTACGCGTCGCCGGCACTTGTGTTTGCCGGTGTTTCAAGTATTTTTAGGACTTACTCATGACTCGATACTAGGATAGTGATAGTAGGGTTTGATTTCTAGCTGCGCTTTAAAGCCAGTGTGGAACTGTATATAAGCTGTAGTAGGAAGACCATAGCTCGCCAGCTTGGTCTTCTTGAATCATCACCAGTCTCGTCTCCTTCCAATCTCTCGATTGAAGCTTGCCCTTTGGGTACCCTAGTGTCACTTCGACTTGACCTAGTGGCGGTGCAACTAGCTAAGTTTCCAGTGACTCCAAGATTCATCCATATACTCGACTGTCACGTCGCAGATCTGTTCAAGTCGAACAAACATTCGGTGATAATGCTACAGTCAAAGGCACGAATGAAATTGTGCAATACTGCTAGTCTGCTAATCAATCGTGATTGCATCTCGGGTGAATATTCCTGGGCGATCACGAGAACCTTGAAGCGATGCTTGACCATGCCAAATATCCGATCTATTACATTGCGAAGCCGCGTGTGCCTGTAGTTGAATAACTCCTTGTGGTTTTGGGGTCTATACAGTATACTGTCATCATCCCATGGAGCGCATGAATGCAATAGACTGGCCTATTGGTGCTGGAGCCCCACTCCTTCAGATGGTACCTAACGCCGCGATAAGGGACTAGCAGGGCGTCCGAATTTCCATACCCAGCATTGGCTAGGTAGTAGCGCCTGTTGGGTATCTGGAAGTCTTGTCTCCGCGCATGCTCAAATACGCGGCTGTTGGCTGTGCTACCTTCCCACCTGGGTAACATGTACAGAAACTGCATATTCATGGAGCACGCTGTGAGAACATTTTGCAAGATCTGGCCTTTCCTATCCCGGATGTAACGTTTCTACCAAACGTTGTTCCGACTTGGAACTCTTGTAGACCTTGATCACAGTAACAGGCAAACAGCAGTTGAATAACTATGGCCGAACTCAAATGACGAACCAAACGACAAGGACTTCGCCTTATATTGAAGGAATACAACAGGGATCTTTCAAGAGATGAGAGGACAGACCACACAAGGATCAACAAGATGAGAGGAACAGGCACTAAGCCAACACTTCAATTGTTCGAGGTAGATCTCAAGACAATGAAGATAAGGTCTCGTCTATCAAGACAGAGCACCTTATATACACTACAGGGCTGACTCCTAAACTGAGTCCCAAATATCGTATCGTATCGTATCGTCCAATCAGCCATCAGGGATAACGACCCAGGCATACAGTACAATGACAACCAATCAACAAACAGGGATAACAACCCATACAGTGCATGAGGCAGAAGGCCCCACCATGAGTCAGAGATAACACTATGTGACTCACTATCGTCCAATAATCGTCCGGCGCAACATCAGCGCATCATAAGTACAGCCATCAGGCAACATCAGAATGTTCCAATCAGAAAGAACCCAAACAGGACAAAGCCTAACCATGGTTGGGAATCCCGCATCCAACCCTTCTCAGGAATTATGACTCGACCTGAGGAAACCATTCCCCCGTGACTTATCCTTTAGACCCGCTTCCCTTGACCTGGGGGATCTGGGGGTTGCTGATCACATGCTTAATCATGTGACTCAGCCTTCATCATGCCTAGACGGATAACGTCGCCAGTGTTGTTGTCCACAATGAAATGATCATCTGTACTCAACATTCGCGCGACCTCATATGTCTCATCTTCGTCCAACCTCAGAGACTCTTTGTCTTCTTCTTCAGTGAACCGCACTTCAGGGGAGTCTTCAGCCTTCACAGGCAACCCAAATCGTACTTTCATCGGCTTGGTGATACCACTGGCCATGACACGTGCTCCACACGTGACACCGGAACCTGACGCGCATTGACTCCAGGACAAATGCCGGGATGTGGGATCCATCTATTGCACCAATACAATCCCTGAAATAAGGACAGAAGTCGATCGAGTCCCTGATCTCAAGTGGAACCGGGGAATTACGCGTCGGAAGCTTGACATAGGCGCCGTAAATCTTCTCCGATGTAAGCACGTCCAAGATCCGATGAATAGACTTTGTAATTGTATCTGTGCTCTGTTGAAACCACTCTTGGAGTGCACGGTTTGATAATCCCCGATGTGTGTAGTGTAGGAAGATGGCGACTTGCTCCTCCGCCGATACGTGACGGGTATCAACAATACCGGTGTCTTTCCCAAGCATGGAAACGAGTCTAGTGAATACGTGCTTGCGGAGACCAATCTCATTGTGAAATCTTCTGTCATGCCCATTGAGAAGCTCCTCAAGCCAACACTGACCAGACAGCCAAGAAGTGTGAACAGGCATGCGATTGAACCGATCCGCATATTGTAACGTCACGTCCCTGCTTATAGACAAGAGGAGAAGTCTGGCTGTGGCCACAAGATTGATCATTTGGATGACAAATGCTTCAGCTGGAGGCATTGCGGCAATCGCAGTGCCAGCCAGGAGGATGTATGCGTGCGACTACCCTTTCGGGTAGGAGGAGATAAGATAAAGCGATGAAGATTATCAATGAGATCACATCGATTTGTTACACAGGTCACGCTTAGTCAGTCACATGCTGAACAAATCTATTCTGTATCTAACACGACACGATATGGGGTTCGGGAACCCGGTACTACTTTTTTAATTCTGCGTCCGACAAAAATCTGCAGGTCGCATGGCAGAGATCGTGCGTGGTATTTATTTTTCACATTCCGTGCACCGGACAGGCTCTTACTCACCTTCCTTCCTTTCTTGTTCGCTTCTTTTCTAAGCATCTTGAGCTCCTTGGTCCACCACCGCTTTGCCTTGATTCCCAGTTCTATAACAGGGACCTGGAGGATTGCATCATCCACATACATCCTAAGGGATGTGTGTTGCCAGGTCCTAGATGGGTGAAGGATAGGGGATGCATATATCACTGATAGAACCGGTGATATAGGTGAGCCCAGTGGTGTACCTACAAAGGAAGAGAAGGGTTTTGAGAGATCACTGCTAAACTTCATTCTTACCAAGTGGTCAGCCAGGAAAGACTGTGTCCAGTTTATTAGCTCCAGTGCAAAACCCATATTGTCTATGAGGAGTTGCATGAGGTGGGGTCTGCTTATGTTATCAAATAAGCCTGCTATGTTGAACAGCAGGATGCCTGTTTGTAGTCCAGCTGTGTGTGCAACTTTGACATCATGCAGGAGGGTGAGGGTGGTGTCCAAGGTGGAGGAGGATCTTCAGCCACAGAACTGTGTTGTTGGGACAGGACCATAGATGTCTATTTTCTGGTATAGAAGGCTTGCCCCTGTCTTCACTACAAGTTTGCTGAAGCAATCTAGAAGTGAAATTGGGCAAAAATTCTTTGCAAGGGTATAGTCAGTGTGGCTCAGTTTGGGGACTATGTACACTATTGCACATTTCCAGCAGGTTGGGTGGTGACCTGTCTGTATACATGCCTGAATGATCTGGCAGATGCAGTCTGAATCCTACTTTCCATGCCCACTTGAGGATGCCCCATGAAATCCCAGATTCCCCAGGGGTTGAGGAGTTAGAGGTATTGTGGAGAAGTTTAGAGATTAGTACCGTGCAGATATCTGGTAGGGGACAACACTTGTGTATGGGCAGGTTGTCCTCCAAACAGAGTGGTACACCAGGGGAGGTGGGGACAAAGAAACATTCTGACAGTATTTCAGACATAACTTCTTGGTTGTGGGTCAGGCCATCTTGTCCACAGAGGGCTGGGACTTTATTGAGTCATCAGCCATGTCTCCAGGTGGCAACCTCCCATAAGTTTGCCTTATGATCTCATTGGCTCAAGTACACTTTGCCTTACAAACAGCACCTCTCAGGTGAGCTGCTGCTCTGGGTTTCAACTCCCTCTGGGCATTGCAGAGGTTGGCAGCTGCAATTGTGCAATCAGGGTTCCATCAGGGTGAACTGTGGGCATTGAAGGGTCTACGCTTTTTGCAGGCTTGGTCTAGTGCTTTGCCTATGTCCTTGCAGTAGTCTTTGATGGCATCATCTACTTCATCTGGTCAGGGTCCAATAGGCATGCCTCTCAGGGGTCCCTGCAGAGTTTCTCAAAAGCTGCTTTCCACAATTGTTTATCAGCTGCTGAGATGACATACCTGAGGTTGGTTTGGGGTGGTTTGGGTTCTGGGTGAAAGGTACTCCCTTCAATGTAAGTCATTGCATGATCTGACCCCATGGCACCATCCCAGGCTAGGGTCCAACTGTGGAAGATGCTTTTGCAGACAACCATCTCATTGTACCACATTAGGTCAGGTACTAATGGCATTTTGTACTCTGCACCTCTTCTTGTGATGGCACCTGGTTCATTTGCTAGTATTAGTAAATTGGCTATGGCCCACTCCTCCACTTGTCCTGCCCATGATGAGGGCACAATATCAGGAGGTGACCATAGCCATGAGTGGGTGTTGAAATTCTTGGTTACAAGGGTGGGGATTAGTGGGTTGAGGTTCAGGGCCATCAGTGCCTTGAGCACTGATGTGTCCCTGATGTTGTGAGAAAAGTTTACTATACATTTCACTCACTGTCACTTGATTACCTGGGGGTAATCCTTGAAAAGGGGGTAACATGTATGGACCCTATCAAAATTGCCAGCATCAAGGACTGGCCTACACCCAAAAAGGTCAAGGAGATACAATCTTTTCTCAGATTTTGCAATTTTTATTGCCTATTTATCGGAGGATTTGCCACAATTGCCAAACCCTGTCATGAACTCACCAAGAAGATGGTTGAATGGACATGGGGAACAATACAACAGCATTCTTTGAAATACTGAAGCAAAGAGTCACAAGGGAATCAGTCTTGATGCACCCCAATCTACAGGATCAATTCAAATTGGCAGAAGATGCATTGGGTTTTTCAGTGGGAGCTGTGCTACTCCAAAAGAAATCCCATAAGATACTATTCCACAACATTGAATGCAGCAGAATGCAATTATGACATCTATGTCTAGAATTATTAGCCATCATCAAAGCATTACAACATTGGAGACTGCTACTCGCAAGATCACCACACAAAATCAAGGTATTCTCCAACCACATGAATCTATGCTATTGGAGAGAACCACAGAAGATTAGTTGGCATGTCACAAGGGAAGTATTAGAACTACACTCCTCTTCCTCCAACCACCACCATCCCACCCATGTCCCTGCCTGTCTCTATTGAAGAATCCCTCGATGCCCTCTTCCTTGATGTCTCCCAGGCTTGTCTGGAGTTGGATCGAGAATGGGTCACCCAGGGAGTCCTCTCTGCTCTCACCTGTCCCTCACACCACTTCGAGAACAGGTCCTTTGCGGAAACTCTAGGAATCCGTCTCGTCCCCTACAACACCCCCCCTCCAGGCTCTCCTCCCAGTGGGGGGCTTCATGCCCTCCAATCCTCCTTTGATGCCTTGTTTGCCACACTGGTGCAGGAAGTCAGGGAGCTCAGAACTCTAGTCACTGGCTCTAAGGCCCCCCTGTCTAAGGGAGCTGTCTCCTCAACACACTCTGCCCCATCCAAACCCTCTACCATGCCAAAGCCTACTGCCCCATCTCATGCCATGGCTAAGCCAGCTCCTTCCACCCCTCCCTCATGTCCCTCTTTTGCCTCAGTGACCCGGGCCCCTGCCTGGCCTAGTCTGGTGATCAAACAGACCGCAACTTTCACCCCAGATGGGGATTCAATCATTGTGGTGAAGTGATCACCCCAGGAGATTGTCTCCCATCTGAATTCCACACTCACCCCTTCCCCCCACCAGGTCACCTTATCTGCTGCATGGTGGATGAAGGCCTCCCTGGTGGTCATGGCTGGGCCTGACACTACAGCTCATCACCTCAATGCTGCCTCCCACTTCATCTCTGACACCCTCGCTCCTTTCCTTTCTGCAAACCCCTCAGCCCCCCTCCCTGTCTCCTCTAGAGAGAATGTACGCTGGTCCCACCTCCTCATCAACAGAATCCCAACTGGAGTTACTGACACTTGTGGGGCCTACACTCCTTCTGAGTGCCATGATGCACTTGCGGCAGACAACCCCATCTACTGCACCTTACGCCTGATGCAGCTCCCCTCCCAGGTGCGTAAGCTGTCCATGTATACTCCTGGGTCAAGCAGCTCACTTGTGGTCATGTTTGAGGACCTGAATGGGGAAACCCTAAAGGCCCTCCTTGCAGACCGGACCCTCTTCACCTTTGGACACACAGGTGAACTTAAATGCTGGAAGCAGAAGCCGCAGGGGAAACCATGTGGCACTGATGCATCCCACCCCTCTTCGTGAGGCTCTAACTCCCCTGTGCCCCATATAAGGGCCTTCCCTCCTGATTCTCTCCTCCTCCCTTTCACAAGTTTTCTGGAGGACACATCTTAACTTCGGTCCAGGTGGACCTCCCCCTTCTCTACCACCTTTCCCCCCCTGTTCCCTTTTCCCTGTGACAGCGGGGCCAACCCAATTGCCTCTTGTGCCTACGACACTTCCTCTGGGAGGGTGCCACTTTTATCACTTTTACCATGATTACCCTTTTAAATGCTGACAACAACCTGTCCCTTCTTGTTGAGCCCATCTGGCATGGACTGCGCCCCTCTCCTCTCCCTGTGGAAAGAATGGGGCTGTTCTGGAACCACCTCCGTGTTGGAACACACCCCCAAAGTTTTGGTTCTTGTCCAGGTTCTTGTCAATGGTTTGGTAGTAGCCTTTGGACTCCCTGTTGACTCCCATTGCTAGTAAGGGCCCAGCCTTTGGTGTAAGTACTGCATGGTCCCAAGTATGAAAGGAGGTGTACGCTTGGAGTAACGTTCATCAGTGGGTCTCTGTTACGTACAGATAGGATTAGTCTAGTTAGCGACTGGTCTTGTACTACGTGCTGTCCCAGGATAAATATTATCTTAATAAATAAAAAAAAGAAGTATTAGAACTATCAGAATATGATCTCGAGATTCACCACATCAAAAGCACATGGACATGTAGATGCATTATCAAGACACACCAATTACAATCAAGGTTAACAAGACAATGAAAATGTCATGGTACTACCTGATCATGTCTTCATCTGGATGACAACAACACAACACACAGAAATGCCTGTACACCCAATAGGTATTCTGACAGTGGAAGAAATGACACTGACAAACTCAAGCAACATGCAAGACAAATCTGTCCTATGACCATGGGTGGATCTCCACAAGTTAAAAAAGATCAACAGGGTATGGTACAAAGAAGGACAGAGGGCTGTCACAAAGGGAAGTAAAGAGTGAAGAATGATTGCAGAAGCTCATCACAATCCCCCAGTGTATGGACACCCTGGAATCAACAAGACAATCAAACTAGTAGAATGAAACCATTGGTGGCCAATGCTATGGCAAGATGTCATGGCATACATACAAGGATGCACCAAATTAGGGATGAGCATGGGTGCACCTGCAGGTTACCAGGATCCGGACCTGCAGGTATTTTTGGTGCCCAATCTCATACCTGGACCTGCGAAGATCTACACCCACAGGTCACCTGGACCCACAGGTCAAAAACCCATGGGTCACAGGTACCTGTGGGTATACCTGCAACAGTGGGTGTTTGTGGGTACCTGCAGGTAATCATATCTGGTAGCTAACGTGGCATTTATGACTTATGATGGTAGTGTGCAGTTATGACAGAACATTTATTGAGCAAAAATGGATGACCCTGGAGTGGTACTACAGCCAAACAAAGTGTACACTGCGAAAGTGGGGAAATGAAAGGGGGAATGGATCCAATGTCAGACAAGACCGCAAGCAACACCAATCCAAGAGTGAATGTCAAGTGATAGAGAGTTTGATGGTGAAGGAACAGGAAAGGACAAGGTTGATGAGGAAACAATGATGGTTAGATCCTGCAGGTAGGTATTAGCATAGATATGAGGAGATTGATAACATGATGGACAGAGACATGCTGGTGGGAAGATAAGCATTTCCCTGGGGATACATGACATGATCTGAGGGCATCTTCAGTTGGGAAAGGTGGCAAAGGAGGTGAGGGTGCAAAGAAGGGTGGGTGGAGGAGACAAGCCATGGCAAGCTTGGATAATGTCAAAGTGAGAACAAGGGAGACACCTGTAGGAAAAAGTGGGGTAAAGTAAAGGGAAAGGTTACAGAAGGAAGGAATACAAACTGTGGAGCATGGCAAAGAGGGAATGAATGCTGGTGGGGCATCCAGTGCAGCAATGGTGACAACAGGGTTGGCATTGTCATCAAGATTGTTGTGGTGCACTAACAGTGAAACACACAAGTCAAAAAGGTTAGCAATGAACAGGAAGGAATGATCATGCCTTGATCTAACTTGGAAGTGAATGGCAACACGGCTTGACCATGAATGTGTGGATGACATTGAAAATGCTTGGACACCAAGATTGAGGGTTGTAGTGCAGGGGGGATGGATGATTGGGGGCATCTGTTGAAGTAAAAAGAAAGTGGCAGGAACATTTGGCATAGAGACAAGGTAGAGAAGAAGAGTGTGAGAAGAAGAGTGTGACAGTGAGAAAACATGAGATGAGAATTTGAACACAAATTGGGCAACAACCGGTTTCAAATTCAAGCATCAAGCTTAGTGATGCTGGCCTATGACATTTCACGATCGCAAATTTCATGGTACAGAGGGTGCACTAAGTAACAACAATGACATCTGTATCCTCTGCATCAGCTACTTTCTTTTTTTTTGGTTGTTTGACCTTGTCTTTGAAAGCTGGAGAATAAGATCCCTGGGAATCATGCCATCAAGCCCAGTTCACAAGCTGAGAATGCTGGATGAATGGGCAGATTCATCCGATAACATATGCCTGAATTTTGAGATCATTAAGCCACCTTTTGAAAAGGCTTGTTCAACATTGGTAGAGCTTGCTAGTAGATATAAAGTTGATGAATGATAAGGTACACACTGGCATGTACAACTTACCAGGCACCAAGAGAAAATTGAGGGCCAATGCTGCTAGGGGGTGACCAGCAGTATGCATCCCAGTCCAGTACATGATTGGATCTTGCTGTGTGTTGACAACAGGGTTGTTCAACCACTCTTTGAGAGCATCAGCTGGTGCTGAATCATCTTGGAAACTGTTGAAGTACTGCTTTGCTGCCGAGAAATGCTGTGAACGATGATAAGAAATAAATGAGTGTCAAAGACAGTTAACAAACTCACATCATTGGTCTCAGATCCACCTGCCTCCCGCATCAACTCCTCTGCTGGCAAAGGGGTCACTTTCTTATACTTCTCAACCCATACCTTGCAGGCCAATGCCTCCATGTCACTGATTCATTGTGGAGGCCACTTGGCACAGGTGAAATACATCTTCTTGTAACAAGGGTGTAGGACTACACAATGAGAGAATTGATAATTTGGTGAAGCTCAAGGCAGAAAAAAAAATTACTCATAGCAACCCTATAGACAACAGACTCATCTGTGAAGGTGTAATACTTATTTAACATACAATAACCCCATAACGCTGTATGTTGGACAACAAGGGGGAGTGTGAGCCTGTTGATGTTATCCTTGAGGGTGGATGTGATGCTGTCAAAATATGGGATGACTTGATGAATAAGGGGAATCTTCTGCTTTGAGATTTCAGTTGTCACATAGAGGAAAACCTTGCAGAAAAGATCAGTCATATGTGCATTGAATGATAATACTTACATACATTGAGCAGAGGTGAGAGGTCAGCGAGAAGCTGCCATTCCTCAGGAGAGAGTTTGAAGTGTGCTAGACGAACACCACATCCAGGCTTGTTGTGTTCAGCTTTGATGACAAGCATCTGGAGCACTGGAGCAAGCTGAAGTGCCAGCTGAATCATCTCTGTGGTGGAATTCCAGTGCATGGATACATCACAAATCATCTTTTTGGGCTTGATCTTGACCTTCTGGCAACAGTCTTCAAGTTCCTCCCTCAGAGTCAGACTATTTGCAATCTTGACAGCAAGTGTACCTAGCTAGGCATTGATAGAAGTTGCATGTGTAAATTGAATCATGAATTCCAACGATAGTTCGCATTCACCTTGGCAATACAAACACACCCAACATTCACTTCTGTCACAGGGAGAGCATCTAGACAGATGCTCTCACTGGCCTCATGGATAACATCATTAACTACAATGGCATCACTAGCAGCTACATTGCTGGCAATATCTTCCTTGTCATCTTCTGCAACTAGCTCCTTGTCTCCAAGTCCAGGACCATCAATCTCCTCCTCAAGCATATTGAGCTGCCTTTCAACTTCAAGCTCAACAGACTCTTCACTATCTGAAGCTTCTCTATCTCTGTTGGCAGGCATTGTCTTGAGCTTGCAGCTGAACTGAGATAGCATGGCCTGAACAAACCTTTAGTCTGAAGACTCTGAACTTGGAATGACACTCAACACTGCCTACCTTGACTACAAGGTTGAGTATATGGGCAAAGCAGCAAATACAATATTGTCGACCCCTAAAAGTTGGAACTAAGCTGCTTAATTCATTGACGAGTGTGTCATTGTTTGAGGCATTGTGTCACATTTGCAATCATTTGGACTCATCATCATCAGCATGACATGTTCTTGGAGTTTCGGAGTGCTTACTATATGGTTATGACTACAGTAGTAAGCATTCATTAGTCATGGACACTTACATGTCGCCAGTACTTGGGTTATCCAGTGTTACAGGTATTTTTAGAACAGACAATGACTCAATCCTAGTACAACAACATTAGGGTTTCATATTTAAGCTGCACTTTAAAGTCAGCGTGTGAGTGTATATAAGTTGTAGGTAGTAGGACCATAGCTTGCCAGCTTGGTCTTTCTTGAATCATCACTTGTCTTCTCTGTTGTTCATAATCTTGTCTCTTTCCAATCTATTGATTGAAGCTTGCCCATTGAGGTACCCTAGTGTCTATCAAGTGACCTAGAGGCTGTGCAACTTAGCTAAGTCGCCTGTGGAACATCATTCATCCGTATCAGAGATTGTCACATTGTAACAGGATCCAAGTTGGATCAGCGTTTAGTGATAATGCTACATTAATACCAAGCTTCAATGTGGCATCATCAGAAACTACCCAAGATTGTTGTCACAATACAGACAATGTCTGGTTCAAACTAAGAGGGGCTCAAAACATACCAGAGAGATTTCTCAAAGGAGCAGAGTGGAGGTATAGCAGTACCACTGGATCAACTGGATATCACACAAGAAGTCAGGATGATAACTGATCAGTAGCAGTTGAGCTTCTTTATGATTGATATCTGTGGGTTGAAGTTTGCTGGTTTCAACCTAGGAATGGTGAAGGAGAGTGGGAAGGTTTCCAACCAGCATTAGAAGATCTTGGTTGCAACATCTACATCAATGAACTTACACAGGAAGAGGTACAAGAATTAGACACTGCAAACGCACAACCAGTGTCAACAACTCCACCCCTGTCACCAAGTACTAAGAGTGAAGCATCACAAGGAGCAAGGGCATCAACCCCTTCACAACAAGGAATACAATTAGCAGCTGCAACAGAGTCACTATGTCTAGGTGCCATGGCTACTCTTACCACTCATATCCAATCCCAAACCACAGCAGGGAGTACATCTATCCTGCCAACATACTCACTCACAAACTCACCAGTAGCACCAACCATCACAGCCTTTCAAGCATTATCAGATCCTCAAAACCAAGGGGGAGGAAATGGAGGACAACCTCCTCATAACCCACTGGGAGGTAGTGGAGGTGGTGGTGGTGGTGGAGGCAGCGGAGGACCACCAGGAGGGAATCCACCTGGAGGAAACCCACCAGCACCGATACCAGCAGGTCAAGCACCTGTACAAGCACCCCATGACAAATTTTGCAGAAACCCACCCACAGTGTTTGGAGGAGACCATGAGAAGGCAGAAGAATTCCTCATGCAGTGGAGCATATGAGGGAATCAATTCAACCCATTCAATCATGCACAATCCCTATCAGAAAGCTATGTTATTCCTCACTTACAGTCAAGGAACAGCAGTAACCAAATGTGTAGGATCAATGGTTGCCTGGCTATGAGTACAGGTGGATGTTAATGGGAAAGCCCACATGACAATTGGTTGTGGTATAATATCCACACCTTGTTTATGCAGCAGTATGGAGATACCCTAAGAGAAGAAAAGGCGCAAGTGGAGCTTCAAAGGGGCATCAAGATGGAAAAAGGAGATATTGATGTGTATGTGGCCAAATTTTGAAAAACTGGTCAGAAATGCTGGCTACAACATGGATCAAACCATGGTACTTGATCTATTTGGGAATGGGCTTCCCACGAAACTACATGAACTCATCTATCTTCACGATCAACCCATGGACTATGAGGGCTAGAAATGAGCAGCAATCATGTGACAAGGCCAATATCTTCACATGAAAACAAATTCAATCAGTATAAGGTACCCCCGTGACCCACACCAGCACCAAATCAAACTTGGAGACAATTTAGACATCAACTGGATGCTATGGATATGTCAGCAGATCATGCTCAAGCAAGGGGACAACTGGCAAATGCAGAAGAAGTATTGGCACAACCACAATCATATGCCAATAACCCTCGGCCTCCGTTCAAAGCAAGAGAAGGATTTTTACAAAGACAACAACCCCCAGACTTAAGGGAAGTGACTTGCTATAATTGTCAAAAGAAAGGACATCTTAGCCATAACTGCCCCCAGCCACGTCAACCACAAAGGCAGTACAGTAACACCCGAGGTCTAGAGGTGGTGGATGATTGCACCAAAGTGGGTGAAGATCTCCACATTGCCCAAATGGTAGTGGATGGTCGCACCACTGAAGAAAGAAAGAACAATTGGTTGTGTATGGCCACCAATGAAACAGAGGAGTTCAAAGCCTTGGCAATGCAGGAGTTGATGGGAAATAAGGATTTTGGGGACACCTGAACCTGATGGCCTGGGTGAGGAGATTATGTTGCAACACTGTATACATAACTCACTTCTGTTCTATGTGAATTCCAGTATCAATCTGAACCAGCAGCAACAAGGCCAACATAAGAGCGCTAGTAGATTCAGGCACCACTGACAACGTCATCAATCACCACTTTGTAAAGTGAATGGGGTTGGGAATGGTATTGCTACCACAACCCTGACAACTTTTTAACATTGATGATGCCAATAACAAAAGGGGAATGGTCACCCATTTTGTGGAACTACAAATATTGACCAATGGAATTCACAGGAATATGAGATTCCTGGTCACAGATATTTGGGAAAGAAGACATCCTCCTCAGATACCCTTGGCTCAGCACCTTTGAACCCAAATTTAGCTGGAAACATGGAACCATCGATGAGACCACCCTACCCATTGTGATCATGTCCACTCATCCACAGATTAACAAACACGTCATTGCACATCTTTTGTCTGAAAAAGACAAATATGACATCATTGCTGATCTAGGAGCACAATGTGAAATAAAGGGGGTGGCCACCGACCTTGCCATTGCAGCAGGACCAAAAGTGGAAGTTCAAATGCCATCTGAATATGCTGAGTTTAAAAAGGTATTCAGTGAAGAGGAGTCGCAACAGTTTCCACCATCTAGAGAATGGGATCATGCAATTGAGTTCAAAAAGAACACCCTAGATCATATCAACTGTTCCATCTATGAGCTCTCTCAACTCAAGGATCAACCATTATGTGATTTTATCATGGAACATCTGAATAAGGGGTATATTAGACCCCCCAAATCCCAGTATGCATCACCATTCTTCTTTGTAAAAAAGAAGGACAGAAAACTATGCCTGGTACAGGACTACAGATGAATCAATGAATTTACAATCTGCAACAATTATCCACTCCCACTCATTCAGACACTCATCAAGGACCTTAGCAGTGCACATATATATACGAAACTTGATGTATGATGGGGATACAACAACATTCACATCAAAGCGGGGGACAAACACAAAGCAGCATTCAAAACACCATATGGACTTTTTGAACCAACAGTCATGTTCTTTGGACTGACTAACTCACCAGCTACATTCCAAACTATGATGAATCACATTTACAGAGACACCATCAATAAACATGAGGCAAAAGGGACAACAATTCGAGTCTATATGGATGACATCAGTGTGGCCACCAGAACCAATTTGACCAACCATATTCATGCAGTCAAAGATGTTCTGGCAGTGGCGCTGAAGTATGATCTCTACTTTAAACCAGAAAAATGCACCTTTCATTTGACGTCTCTTGATTACCTGGGGGTAATCCTTGAAAAGGGGGTAACATGTATGGACCCTATCAAAATTGCAGGTATAAAAGACTGGCCAGTACCAAAGAAGGTCAAGGATGTATGATCTTTTCTTGGTTTTTGCAATTTTTATCACCTATTTATCAGGGGCTTTGTGGCAATTGCCAAACCACATAATGAACTCATGAAGAAAACAGTCCAATGGACTTGGGGCCAGAAAGAACAACAGGTGTTTGACACACTAAAACGAAGGGTCACAACCGAACCAGTATTGGCACATCCAGTGTTGCAAGATCAGTTTGAACTTGAAGTAGATGCATCAGGATTCGTGGTGGGAGGTGTACTACTCCAAAAGAAATCTGATGGCAAAAGACACCCTATAGGATATTACTCTGCAACTCTAAATGCAGCAGAATGAAATTACAACATATATGACTTAGAATTGCTGGCTATCGTCAAAGCACTACGACATTGGAGACCTCTGCTGGCAGGATCACCACACAAGATCAAGGTGTTCTCAGATCACATGAACTTATGATATTGGAGGGAACCACAGAAAATAAGTCAGCACATCGCAAGGGAAGTACTAGAACTATCAGAGTACAACCTTGAAATTTGTCACATCAAAGGAATGGCAAACGGACGAGCAGACACATTGTTGAGACGACCCAACTATGACCAAGGGGAACAAGACAATGAAAACATCACTGTGCTACCTGACGAACTATTCATATGAAATACAACCACACATCGTACAGGAGTGCCTAATCATCCAACAAAGGTTTTCACAGTGGAAGAAATGACACCAACAGAAGCCAAGAATATGCAAGATGAAGACATCGTCAGGCTGTGGGTAGACCCCCACAAACGAAAGAAAATCAATGGAGTTTGGTACAAGGAAGGAAGACGAGTCATCACCAAGGGAAGTGAAGAAAGAAGAGCAATTATAGCCACTCACCATGACATGCTGGTACATGGCCATCCAGGAATCAACAAAACTGGCAAAATAGTGGAACAATATTACTGGTGGCCAACATTATGCCAGGATGTGATGACATATGTACAGGGCTGTGCAGAATGCCAGAGACATAAAGTCAACAATCGCCCTATCAGGGCCCCACTACAACCAATATTCCCAAAGCCAGAAGCTATGCCTTTTGAAACCATTGCTCTTGATTTCATCACTAAATTGCCAATTGCACAGGGATATGACTCTATCCTCACAGTCACAGACCATGATTGCACCAATGCATCTGTGTTCATTCCCTGTAATGAAGAGATTGATGCAGAAGAAACAGCAACACTATACATCAAACATGTCTTTGCATGATATGGGCTCCCCACCAAGATCATCAGTGATAGGAACCCCAGATTTGCATCAAAATTCACAAGAGAATTATGTAAACAGCTGGGAATCACTTAAAATATATTGATGGCATATCACCCAGAACAGATGGCCAGTCTGAAAAGACAAATCAATAGCTCGAACAATACTTGCGCTTTTGGGTAAATGAACACCAAGATAATTGGAACCTCTATCTTCCCATTGCTGAATTCACACACAACAATTGGCCTAACCAGGCCACAGGGCAGTCCCCTTTCTTCCTATTAATGGGACACAATCCACACGCTGATTGGAATTCCACGCCTAGCCCAATTTCACAAGTGGCACTCCACCTAGACCAATTCAAACAAGCAAGGGAACATGCCCAGAAACAAATCATCAAGGCACAAAAGTCATGGGTGAAACACAAAGATACACCCCAATTCAAAATAGGGGATTGCGTCTGGTTGGAGGGATGTCACCTGAGAACCCATCAGCCAAGTGCCAAACTTGTGCCCAAACAACATGGACCATTCCAGATCACTCAGGTGATGTCTCCAGTTAATTATAGACTGGAATTACTCACGAAGTGGAGCATTCATGACGTCTTTCACATTGATCTTCTCACACCATATCAAGAAACTTCCTTTCATGGACCAAATTTCTCAAGACCTCCCCTGAATTAATCAATGGGGAAGAAGAATATGAAGTTGAGAAGATTCTAGACCAACAGCAATTTGGCAGAACATGGTGTAAACAATTCCTTATCAAATGGAAGGGATATCCAGACTCAGAGTCGCAGTGGGTCAACACCACTGATGTGCATGCTCCAGAGGCATTAGCTGAGTTCAAACAGTCATTAACTCCGATGCCCTCACGTATAAAGACTGGTACATCTAGTGAAGAGGCCCATCAGTTCTTTCTCCAAACTACTATGTCCACTTCCCCTTCCTCTATTACTCATCATGATGTCTCTTCTCCCACTGCTGCCACCTCAGTTAGCGATTCCCTCAAACCCTCTGCTGCAGAAGTTGCTGTGGCCTTCCATCTCATTGGGCCAGGGGATTTTATCCCTTCAACCCCTGACATTGTTGACAGCCAATCCAAAGGATTGGGTGAAGACACAGCGGAAGTGGACATGGGAACAACTCCTCAACACCAGAGCCTCCTTATTCCACAAACACTTATCAAGGTGCCAAGCATCTCCAACATCAGTGACATGGTCAGAGTTTGTGGATCTTGTTTGCAAACCGCCCATCATGTCCAGGTCACCCTGACTCCAACATCCACTATGACTGTGGAAAACCCATTGATGAGTGCACATGTAACAACCAGTTCCACTTCATCCCTCCACCGCCAACGCCTCAATATATTAATGTCCAACCCCCTCACAACATCATCCTTGACCCTGCTACTTCCTGGGGTGTTCACACCCACACCATCATGCTCAATGATGACTCCAACAAAGAAAATCAAGATCCCACAGTGCTTTCAGGATCCAAAGATGAAGGGGTATCACTTGGTAAGGGAAAGAAGACTTGACGAGGACGTAGAGCAGGTGTGGGAGCAGCAAAAGAAAACCCTTGCTTCCCAGACTATCAAGGCGATCCCATAGTTGCTGAACAGCAACGCTCTTGGGATAAGGTGGAGGCTCCTGATGGTTTTGAACTTAACATTCCCCCATGCTTCATTCCATTCCGCATGTAGGGATTACCACTGGTAACCCCTGGGTCACTCCAAGCTAACCTGTACCCATACCCACTGAAACCCATACCTGCGCCCAAGGGTACAGGTTTTGGTGGGTATGGGTACAGGTTTGACAGGTTTGATGTGTTGCACTGTGGGTATGGCAAGTGACCCCGGGTTCATCAACTACCCACACCCATGGGTTCCTGCAGGCGTTGCAAGTGGTCATGCGTTGGTCGATTATCCATACCCATTGGCACAGCCTGCTGCATGGCACCAAGGTGCTGACATTCAAGAATCAAGATTCAAGACGCACGTATGTGATCAACTAAAAACCACAGAGTAACAACTGACAAGTGTCTGAGAGTACGTTTTAAGATGTATTCTTTGAAGTGGAAATAGTATCCCAGCCATCTGGAAGAGCCTCCTCCTCCCCAGCAACCTTGTCTGGTTTCAGGCATGCCTTGACATCAGAGTCCTTAACAAGGCCAAGAATGCTTCACTGGCCAAGACACAAAAGGGCACACATTGATTGAACTGAGAGACAGCTGCACACGTGAGAGAGCAGAAGTCGCCCCTGACTGAAAACACGTTTGACGTCAATTGAGGTTGCTGAGAGGATTGTTAGTAGTGATACATTATAAGGAAAGCAGGACGTCTTACCGGGAATCAAGAGATAATCTTGAGCCATGCGTGATAAATGTGGGTACATCATGCACCTCTCGTGCCACCACAAGAGGCCATCCCAGACATCCTCTGTGTCAGTGGCAAGGTACCGATCAAGCTCGTTGCGGATGTCAGATGTGGTCGTGGAGAGGCTGGGTAAGTTATTGAAAATGTTATTTGCAGAAGATGGCTGCAACGAAAGGGAATCAGAATGAAATCATATAAGGTGGGTAAACTCATGGTATCAATGGAGCTGTCATCGTCACTATCATTGTCACTGTCATCGGCACCTGCTGAGGAGGCATAAGAGTGGTTGAACTCCTCACAGACAAGATTGATGGCAGTGTTGATCCAGTCATCCTCCCATTCTTGGGTTTTGAAGTAAGCAAGCTTGTGTTGCAGGTGAAGAACTGTCAAATAACACATAGATTAGATACAAGATGAGACGAAAAGTGTGATAGTACTTACTCATAGCAGTGTGATAAACTTCTGAGTGATTGGTCTTGTTGTAATACCAATTGATGGTGTTCTTGCTGATCATGAGAGCAGCACAGATGCAGAGTGAGAAACAAGAGGATCTGGAGTTTATGGAAAGGACATTGTCAATGTGGTCCATGGCTGGGATGATGGTTGCAAGATTTGGCATGCCATGTGAAAAGAACAGTGTTGCATCCTTGAAGATCTCCAAGGAAGCAGATTAGCAATGAAAAGGATAAAATATCCAAAACGTACCTTTAAAACATCTCAAAGTTCCTTGGCAATGTGCCATTCTTCAGGGGATAACTCATACTTCCGGAGGTCAAGGTCACGCATTGCGGTCATCTTGTCAATGGCTGGGCAAAATTTGAGGGCAAAGTGGAGCATGTCAAATGTTGAGTTCCAACGTGTTGACACATCTCAGGGCATCATATGGTGAGGTGGACCACTGGAGGAAAGGGTAGTATACCACTGTGGGAAGAGGATGGTCGTTGATTTTTTCAGAGCATATGCAAGCTTGTGGAGCTTTAATCAATGCCTAAGTTAGAGCTTGAGGGGGGCAGTATAATTACATCGTACCTTTGTCAGCATCAAATGCATGGGCTGGATGCTCAAGTCGATATCTGCCCTCTGCTCTTCTGTCAACCCATTGTGATATTGGATCCATGCATCCAAAGGCTGGTCATCCATCTCATCATCACCTTGCTCTTGTCTCTCGTACTCTTCCTGCTCTTCATTATCAAGTCCTTCTGCTATGCTGGCCAGTGCCTGCGCCACTGTATCCTCCTTGGACTCTTTGCTAGATTTTGCTTTCAGTACGTCAAATTGTTTGATGATTGATTTTGCTGTGATGCTGAGGATATGGAGGAAACACCTAGTTTGATTAGCTGGGCCAGGGAAGTCATCAAGAAGGGTCTCTAGCTCATCAATCATTGTGTCATTGTTTGATGTGTTGTTGGCAGTGATGCTTAGAATCTGTTCAACCACATGAGTGTTTTCCTTACTGTTGTATGAATGACCTGACCTTTTGAGTGATCCTGAAGTCGTTTAGGACATTGGTGAATACACGTGCAAGGTTTGTGCCAGTGTGCGATGTTGGAACCTTGACCATGTCCAAGAGCATCGCCATCGGCTTCCCCTCTTGCTCTAGATGGACCATAATAGCAACATACACTTTATGATTCGGTGAGGTCCATGCATCAATGGCAAAGTTCAGTTTGCCATCATACTCCTAGATGCTTTGGTAAGTGTGCAAGCTTTCACTTTTCTGGCAGTATCCTACTTGCAATAACTTCACGATCTGACCATGAACCCGCACGAAGACATTTCAGACAACGTGAGACAGGGTCTGCTGGGACGGAATGTGATATTCTGGTCTCCCAGTCTTCATCAGTGAATGGAACCTGCGGTCATTCACAATCTGAAATGGTTGTTTACTCTCTGCAACCCAATGTATAAACTCAACACTGAAAACATTATTAGATGTGACTTATTGTGCCCAGACTCCAGAGACAGACATACCATGCTTCCAGTTTGGTATGCTGGCGATGACTGTATGTAACTTGTCCTTTTGCTACACATTGGAATGCTGATGTGATTGACCCATCTATTTTCTTGCTATGCCTCAAAGCTTCATGGGTGGTCTTTGCATTGCATGTGCTGTCAGCCATGGTTATGGTCTCCTCTCCCCAGCACATCTTTGTATGTCAATGCAAATTGCTTGTCGACTTGGTGTCACCTGTGTCAAGAAATCTTCAAACAAATCAGGACCTGCCATGGCAGCTATGGGCTGCATATTCGAACACATGGGCCTTGTGCTGGTCAATGTACTCAACTACCGGCATTGGTTTGAAGAATGTGTATATTGGTGCATCCCAGTCTTTTGACAATCATTATAAAATTCAATCAGCTTGCAGTTTCCAAGCCAAATGTAACACAGGCATGTACCAAGCTCCGCATCATCGTCCTCAACCAGCTCCACTGAATCGTCACTCTTCACTTCGATCGCCTCAGGATCAGACAATGTGTCTTCTGAGTTTCCACCATCTTTGGGAGCATGGGGCTGGGTGCGGGGTTGGGCACAGGGAAGGTCATCAGGTGCTGTCTTCTCTGCAGTCCTAGTAGTGGTCGTATGACTTGTATTTGTCCTCACACTGGTAATAGAGCTTGTACTAGATTGCAAAGTAAGAACTTTTTATTGGCAAGAGGATTGCCATCATCGGCAAAGTGTTTGCAAGGCATCTGCTTGTGCTCCCCTTTGCGTATCCTTTCAGTATGATCAGAGGGGTTTCCTGGTGTGACTGGCATCATGAGAGGGAGAACAGGTGCACATTGACAAGATGAGTATGAAGTTTAAGTACATCTCCATAACTTTAGAATGTCATACTACCACCTATGGACCTATGGAGTAAAACCTGAGTTACTCGACGCATGAAACAGGAATCAAAAGTGGCAAGAGAGGGGATATGAGTCCAACCACTGTGCAGTGGCAAACGGAATGCCTTAGATCAGGAATTGGGATTGTGTAGTGGTGGAGACTCACTGGAGAGACGGAACGTGAAAAAGATCATGTGAGAACAAGGTGGATCTTAAAGGGGATATCTAGTGGCAAAGTTGGTAAGACACTGAGACCAACAATGACAGATAAGGATGAGAGCACGTACCAAGGAAGGATAGATGAGAAGTGGCAATGTCAAGATGAGGTGAAAGGTCGATCTGGCAGCCAGTCTTGCAGCACAACATGTGGCATTGCACAATTGAGATGAGGGACGTCAAGGAACGAGGGACCAATGACCGACCATAGACCGTTGAGGGTGCCAGGTCACACACTGACTGCAAACAGCAAAGTTGACCATTGGCTGCAAAGGCTGGAGGATGACGAACATGGAGATAACAATGTCAACAACGGTGATGAGGATTAGGGGCATGGTAAGACTTAGAGCCCAAAAATCTGCAGAGTCCCAAGTGAATGACACTGAATGTGGGTGACTCAGAGGGCTCAAATCCAGATGCAAAAAAGAAGTACTGTAGGTAGCAGTGTTGTTCTGTTTTGACTTTATGATGGAGCTGCGGCCTGGAAGAGACTGAACGATTGCCAGTTGTGGCATCATCATAGTTGGTGGGGCGGCTGGGGGCCCTGGGGCAGCCAGGACTTGACAAGTTGACAGTGAAAAGTTGAAAACCACTCAAAAAAAAGTAAAAAGAACCTGTGCAAACCCGTGCCAAGGGTATGGGTTTTATAAGGGTTTGAAAATATAACCCATACCTGTACCTGGCAAACCCATACCCTGAACCTGTGTGGGTTTTGCCGACCCATGATAATCCCTATCTGCATGCACCTTCAAGGACGAACTGTGGTGGCCAAATACATCCACATCATGGTTGGCAACAACCCCATCGCATATGGATGTATGGAGAAAGGTGGAGAGATCCACCATGGTGAGGTACATGCCACTCCCAATTTTGATGTGATGGATAACAGCCACCAGTACACACATGACCAGTTGCACTATTTGCACAATGATTATGGTGATCACCACGGGGTTGATTTGACTATGGCTCAGATCCCTGATCGGTCATTGTGGGCGGAGGTCCTTTGATACTGCACTGCCTCTCAGCAGTACTTTGATATCACTGAGATGATCAAGGGCTTGGAAAACGAACAGTACATGGTTGGGAATGAAGTCCAGAAGAGTGCTTGTTGCCTCAAAGAGGCTAATGTGCTGCAGAGGATTATGGATAAGGAGTAGGGATCATCACGGGTAACCCCCGGGTCATTGAGGACCAACCTGGACCCATACCCGCACAAACCCGTACCTGCAAATCCGGGTATGGGTCAGCGTGTGTAAGGGTAAGGGTTCTTGAGGTTCAATGGGTTGGATGCAGGTCTTGCGGTTTTGTGCAGGTCTCAGGGATTGAAGTGGGTTTCGTGTACCCAAGGGTATAGAGAGTGTTCACGGGTGCATGGGTCAAGCATAGCGATCTGGCAGAAGACGCAGTGAGAAGACTCAGAAGAGTGATGCATCAGCATTCATACGCTACAAAGATACCAAGCAGGTAAATATGTAGACCAGTTAAATGATTAAATCACATCCCAATCCTCGGCCAGCTCATCTATATCCTTGCTGACTTCATCAGCCATAAGGGAAGCCCTGATGTCACTGTCCTTGACAAGGTCAAGGGCACTCCATATCCCAACACACAAGAGAGCACGCGTTGAATGGATGGAGAGTTGGCTGCGCACGTGAGAAAGTAGGAGTTGGCCTTGACTGAAAACGCGTTCGACATTGATCGAAGTTGCTTAAAGTAAATAGTTAGCAATCTGAAAAGACATAGAATGAATTGCTCACCAGGAATGGAGAGATAATCCCAAGCCATGCAGGACAAGCAAGGGAAGGTTGTACGTCTGTCATGCCACCACAAAAGGGCATCCTTGATGTCCTCAGTGTTGGTGGAAAGATAGTGCTCGAGTTCGTCATGAATGTCAGACAAAACAGGGGCGAGGTCAGGAAGGTTGTCAAAGATATTGTGTGAGGATGAGATAGACTGTCAACAATGTAAGTTGCAAAAGAAATTGAAACTACAAATCACATACCGAGTCTGCAGAACCCACTGCAATGTACTTGTCATCATCATCACTGTTGCTGTCACTGTCGAGGCATGCAGCATGTGCTGAGGTATACGAACAATTGTACTCCTCATGGACAATGTTGTGGGCAGCCTCAACCCAGGTTTCTTCCCAGCCTTGATTCTTAAAGTACGCAAGCTTGTGCCAGGGGTGAAGAACTGATAAAAATGAGAGTCAGTTAAATTGAAGTGTGCAGAATCACAGATATGATACATACTCATCGCAATGCGATAAGTCTCTGAATTGTCTGTCTTGTTGTAATAGCAATTGATGGTGTTCTTGCCAATGATGAGAGCTGCATGAATGGATAGAGAAAATTTATGATTTTCAGACAAGGTAGCAAGGACTTTATCGATATGGTCCATGGCTGGGATGACTGTTGCAAGATTTGGGGTGCCACGAGAAAAGAATAAGGCTGCGTCTTTGAATATCTGCCAGGCCTAGAAGGTCGATGGTTATTTAGTTAGGAGAAAGGAACAAGTAAAGGATTAAACTGAGACACACGTTCAAGACATCCCTAAGCTCTTGGAAATACCCCATTCGGCAGGGGAAAGTTCGTATTTTCGGAGGTCAAGGTCGCGCATTGTAGTCATGCTATTGATTGCTGGCCAAAAGTCGAGTGCAAAGTGGAGCATGTCATAGGTAGAATTCCAACGTGTCGACATATCACGGGGCATCATGCGACGAGGAAGTCCACAAGAACCAAGCACACTGAACCACTGTGGAAGGAGAAGCATGGTCGATTTTTTCACTGTGTATGCAAATTTATGTAGCTTTGGAGTCAAACAATCAGTGCTGGGAAATATGGTACTGGGGCTGACACAAACCTTGGTCAGTGTTGTCTGCACTGGCCAGATACTCAACTCAACCTTTTTCTTTTCCTCATCTGACAACCTTCTTGGTAGTCAATCCACCTATCCAGCGGTGGATCTTCAGGCTTGTCATCTCCTTCCTATACCTCCCTCTCCTTGGTGTCAAGCCCCTCTGCCAGGCTGGCAAGTGCCTGAGTGGTGTCGTCCATCATGACACCAGTCTTAGACTTTGGTACATCAAATTGTTTGATTATTGCTTTCACTGTGATATTGAGGATGTGCAGGAAGCATCTGGTCTGGTTCGAAGCACTGGGAAGTCTTCCAACTGCAAACTAAGGTGCTGGATCATTGTGCCGTTGTTGACGCATTGTCCGCCGTCACACCAGGATCTACTTGCAAGAGTGAGTGTCACTATTTCTCTATTAAGTTGTCCATTGTCCGAACCTTGTCACTAATGCCGAACTCTTCTAGGACCTTGATGAATGCATGCACAAGATTTGCCCCTGTATGCGACTTTGGGACCTCGACAATGTCCAGGAGCATTGCAAGTGGCTTCCCACTCTCCTCAAGGTGAACGGTAAAGGCTACATATGCCTTGTGATTCAGTGAGGTCCAAGCGTCTGTTGCAAAGCTCATTTTCCGCCATATTCCTATCATAACTGGTGAGTAATCAATATCATATTTGCTCATGGCTGACTTGTAGAATGCATGCAATCTGTTTGAACTTGGACAAAGACACTCCACATCGTGTGACAATGTCAGCGCTGATGGGATGTGGTACTCTGGCTCCCAGTTTTCATGAGGGACTGGAATCCGTGGTCGTTTATGATTTCAAATGGCCTTTTACTCTCTGCAACCCATCATACAAACTCGGCACTGATATTATCAACTTTAGGTATTTGTTCGTGAATGTATCAAACAAAACATACTGCACTTCAACTTTGGTATGTTGGTGGTGACTGTAAATAATTCTGCTCTTGGCTGTGCGTTCAAAGAGGGTAGTAATTGACCATCAATGCTTTTCATTTTCCCTAGGCTTCTGAGCAGTTTTAATATCTTGCGTGTTGTCAGCTGCGGCCACCGCCTCCTGACCCCAGCAAACCTTGGGATGTCGGAAGATTTCCTGTCGATTTCGCATTGCCTGTGTCAAGGAAATGGCGAACAGACCTATTCTTCGAATGACAGCTTCTAGCTGCACATTGAACACATGAGCCTTATGTCGCCAATGTATTCTGTAGCATTGGGGCTTGAAGAACACATAGATAGGTGTGTCCCAATCTTTACTCAGTCGCACTGAGCAATGATCAGTTCCAGATCTTTGAAACAACCTGCCACACCTACCAAGCTCATCATCATCATCCTCAATCACCTCTACCATGTCTTCATTGGTTGCTCAATTCGATTGGTGCAGTCCTGGACTTTTGTGAGGCGGCATCATCATCGCTACCATCAGCATTTTTGGAGGTGTGGGTTTGAGTACAGGGAGGGGTAGATGCCAGGCCTTTCTGTTAGAGTCGTTACTAGTTTTTTTTGGTTTTGAGGTCTTGCAGCTGGTGGAGGACAAACTAGACTGTGTAGGCATAGCTGATAATGATGTTGACTTCTTTGTTTTTCTGGCAAACATTCCCCGTCTTCTTCAAGGCTTTGGGTACTTGCACTTGGCTGCTTGCCATGAGGTTGGTTTGGGTATTGGGTGTGGGTGCATGAGGAGTGACAACTCAAGAAGTATGAAGGTATGAAGATGGGCATTGCTCATAGAATTCATAGTCTTTAAGTACACATGGTCATGCTATGCTCCTAGATCGCATGATCTACTATGTAGAGAGACACTGCACCAAGTAGGGGAGGGAGAGAGGGGGAACTGGGACGGGTGACGAAAGGGACTCTGACCCACGAGAAGGACTGGAGAAAGGAAGGGTGAGGATGGGTAATGACACAAAACACATGGGGATCACAATAATGCCACAGAACACCGCAGAAAAGAAGGTACGATCTAGATGGATAAGTTGCCACCTGGTTAGAAATGATGGGAATGTAAGAATTGGTTGAATGGTGTACCAGAAAGAGGATATATGAACCTGCTAGGCTGCCACCTGCACCCCACAATCCCTAAAGCACAGCAGTTGCATTGACTGACATTATGGGTAATGGGTTGATGACTGAGACATGAGTCACACAACTGATGAGAGGAAAATGAAAATTTGCCTAGTCTGTTTTGGTCACAAGATAAATGCCAAGACTGGATATAGCACGTACTGAACAGGATAGATGAAAAGCAGGGATGCCTCATGCTGCGTCATGCAGCAGTCCTGGATCGTTGGCTGTGTGTCTAGGGTGCCACAGTCAGGGCCACTGAGGACAGACTGGACAGTTGAGCCATTGGCAAGGCTGTTGGGGCAAGATTTGCAGGAAATGTCGGTGAAAATGATTGAGAAAAAAACAAGAGTGAGCATCAAGAAGTCAGAAGATTCCAGGGCAGTGATGACACTTGTGCGAGCACATGTTGATGGAGAGAAAACCTGTTTGCACCCTCGTCACAGGTACGGGTTTGTCACAGGTGGCCAAATGGCAACCCGGACCCATACCTGGGCCACCCATACCCGGAACCTGTACGGGTTTGCCTGACCCATGATGATCCCTAATAAGGAGGTTACTGTATGCTGAGGTGCAACTATTATCCCTTTGGTCTTTGGACGAGGTCGTTCGACCTGAAAAGGGGGTGATGTCATGTTTGACATTGTTTGGACTGATCATCATCAGCATGACATGTTCTCGGAGTTTCAGAGTGCTTACTATATGGTTATGACTACAGTAGTAAGCATTCATTAGTCATGGACACTTACATGTCGCCAGTACTTGGGTTATCCAGTGTTACAGGTATTTTTAGAACAGACAATGACTCAATCCTAGTACAACAATATTAGGGTTTCATATTTAAGCTGCACTTTAAAGTCAGTGTGTAAGTGTATATAAGTTGTAGGTAGTAGGACCATAGCTTGCCAGCTTGGTCTTCTTAAATCATCACTTGTCTTCTCTGTTGTTCATAATCTTGTCTCTTTCCAATCTATTGATTGAAGCTTGCCCATTGAGGTACCCTAGTGTCTATCAAGTGACCTAGAGGCTGTGCAACTTAGCTAAGTCGCCTGTGGAACATCATTCATCTGTATCAGAGATTGTCACGTCGTAACAGGATCCAAGTCGGATCAGCATTTAGTGATAATGCTACACATTGTCTGCAGTGAACATTAAAATCTTGGATAATTCAACCAGTAATATATTGAGCATATGGAAGGGAGCATACCTTCTTCTCAATACCATACTCCCTCAGGCATTCAGCAATACAAGCTGCCAAATAGGCACCAGTGTGGGCCTTACTTGCTCTAAATGTTGGGTAAGCTCCCGAAATAGATTTTAAACAAAACATGGACATACTTAATGAAGTCCAGTACAATCAATGCAACCTTGCCATTGACGACCAATGTGATCATTGTACCAATGAATGTGATGACATTTGGGGATGTCCATCCATCTGCTACAAGGTGAAGCCAGCCAGGATACTTCTGCAAGGATCGTTTGTATCAGTATATGAGGATTTCCATATAAACAAACAACTTACCTGGAGCATAGCCCCAACTTCCTTCTGACTTCACACAAATATCTCCTTGACATCCCTCAAAACTGTGTGGCATGAGTGCATGACACAACTGGGGTTGAGATCTGTAAAGATCTTGACAAGCGTTTTGTCCTCCACAATTGCAAAGGGGCAATTGGACTCAGCAACCCAGAGAGCAAGCTTCATGTGATGGCTTGCCTCTGTATACTTGGTTCCTGAGGCAAAGGTAGCGAGAGCCCGTGTTTGGCTGGAATTGATGGCTGTGCAGTTTCAGACATGACACCCAAGATCCCCAGTGCTTTTGTCATGTCGGGCTCTTGAAATTGTGATAGATGGGTGGCTATGAATCAAGGTGAATTTAATAAGAGATCAGTTATATGAAAGACAGATCACCTATGCAACACAAGTAAAGACATAAGTAACAATGCCTTTGTTGACAGTAAAGGACGGTAGTGTTGCCACGGCTTGGCTAGACTTGGCTGGGCTGGGCTAAGCATGGCTTGACCAAAATGGGATGAGCCAAGCCAAGCCACTCCCAAATAAAGTGGCTCGAGCTCAGCTTAGCCAGCTAGAGCCGAGGATCAGATGACTTGGAGTGGGATGGGGTGAGGCTGGGTGGGGTGAGGTGGGGTGCAGTGGTGTGGGGCAGGGTGGGGAAGAAATAATGAACATTGTAGTCGTGACTATTCAATAAATATGTGTGTGTGTGCATAAAGAGGGGATGATGGAGAGGGAGGGGGAGATGGTGTGTGAGGGGGAGGGGGGAGGGGGAGACAGAGTGTGAGGGTGAGGGGGGAGGGGGAGATGGTGTGTGAGGGTGAGGGGGAGGGGGAGATGGTGTGTGAGGGTGAGGGGGGAAGGGAAGATGGTGTGTGAGGGTGAGGGGGGCGGGGGAGATGGTGTGTGAGGGTGAGGGGGGCGGGGGAGATGGTGTGTGAGGGTGAGGGGGGAGGGGGAGATGGTGTGTGAGGGTGAGGGGGAGGGGGTAGTGTGTGAGGGTGAGGGTGAGGGGGTAGTGTGTGAGGGTGAGGGGGAGGGGGTAGTGTGTGAGGGGGAGGGGGAGGGGGAGATGGTGTGTGAGGGGGAGGGGGGGGAGATGGTGTGTGAGGGGGAGGGGGAGGGGGAGACAGTGTGTGAGGGTGAGGGGGAGGGGGAGACAGTGTGTGAGGGTGAGGGGGAGGGGGAGACAGTGTGTGAGGGTGAGGGGGAGGGGGAGACAGTGTGTGAGGGTGAGGGGGGAGGGGGAGATGGTGTGTGAGGGTGAGGGTGAGGGGGTAGTGTGTGAGGGGGGAGGGGGTGACAGGGGATGAGGGTGACCTGGTGAGGGGGGAGGAGGTGAGGGGGGTGAGGGGGAGGGGGTGAGGGGGGTGAGGGGGAGGGGGTGATGGAGGGTGAGGGGGAGGTGTGAGGGGAGATGGTGTGTGAGGGGGAGATGGTGTGTGAGGGGGAGATGGTGTGTGAGGGGGAGATGGTGTGTGAGGGGGAGATGGTGTGTGAGGGGGAGATGGTGTGTGAGGGGGAGATGGTGTGTGAGGGGGAGATGGTGTGTGAAGGGGGGGGGAGATGGTGTGTGAGGGGGGAGATGGTGTGTGAGGGGGAGATGGTGTGTGGAGGGGAGATGGTGTGTGAGGGAGAGATGGTGTGTGGAGGGGAGATGGTGTGTGAGGGGGAGATAGTGTGTGAAAATGAGGATGAGGGGGGAGGGAAGCCAAAGGGTGAGAGTGAGTGGGGAGGGGAAACAGAGGGTGAGGGTGAAGGGGGAGGGGGATGGGGATGGGGATGGGGAGGTGGTGAGTGAGGGTGAGTGAGTAGGAGGGTGACAAGTACTGGGGTGGATGGGTAGAGGGGTGATGGGAGGGGTGATGGGGAGAGGGAGGATAAGCTGGAGAGAGAGTGGGGGAGTCTCTTATTCTCCATCACTCTCTTCACCCTCACCCTCTTCTTCACCCTCACCCTCTTCTTCACCCTCACCCTCTTCTTCACCTTCACTCTCTTCTTCACACTCACCCTCTTCTACACCCTCCTTCTTCTCACCGTTCCTGTCTTCTAACCCTCACCACCTTCATCATCTCCCTTGTTCACCCTCCCCTCACCCTCATTCCCCCTCTCCTTCTTGTGCTCACTCTCCTCTCCACTTCTTCACCCTTACCATCTCTTTGCCCTTCCTCTCTTCTTCACAGTCACCATCTTCTTCACTTCCTTCATCCATTTCACCCTTGCCTTATTTTTCATCATCTTTGTCTTCTTCTTGTACTCCTTGTTCAACTTCTCTTGTTCATCCTTCTCCTTCTCCTTCTCCTTCTCCTTCTCCTTCTCCTTCTCCTTCTCCTTCTCCTTCTCCTTCTCCTTCTCCTTCACACATTTCCTCTTTTTTACCCTCTGTATTTATTACCCTCACCTTCTTCTTTGACCTCTCCATGAACTTCATCCTTGCCCTCTTCTTCACCCTCTCCATATTCTTTACCCTTGCCTTCTTCATCCTCTTCATCTTCTTCTTCCACTCTCTTGTTCACCCTCATTCTCTCATACTCACACATACTCTTGTTCACCCTCTCTGTATTCTTTACCCCTGCTGTCTCCATCTTCTTCAACCTTGCCTTCTTCTTCACCCTTGCCTTCTTCTTCACCCTTGCCTTCTTCTTCACCCTTGCCTTCTTCTTCACCCTTGCCTTCTTCTTCACCCTTGCCTTCTTCTTCACCCTTGCCTTCTTCTTCACCCTTGTATTTTTCTTCATCCTCTTTGTCTTTTTTCCCACTCCTTTTCCCATCCTCACCCCCTCATTCTCATTCTCCCTTGTTCTCATCCCCCTCTTGCTCTTATTCATCCTTTTTCTACTATTCACTCTGTCCTTGTTTGCTTTCCCCTTTTCTCACCTTCCTCTCATCCCCTTCTTCACCCTTTCTGTCTTTTTCATCCTCTCCATCTGCTTCACCCTCAGTTAAGCATGACAGTCTCAGTGAAGATGTGACAGCAATGGTAAGAAGGACAGGGTGTAAGAGGGTGTGAGAGGGTGAGAATATCAGTGAAGGTGAGAATGAGAGGGTGAGGGCAAGGGTGAGAGGATGAAGGCAAGGGTGAGAGGATGAAGGCAAGGGTGAGAGGATGAAGGCAAGGGTGAGAGGATGAAGGCAAGGGTGGAAGGTGACAGTGATGGTGACAGGGTGACAGTGGCAGGGTGACAGGATGGCAGTGAGTGTGGGAGGATGGTGGTGGTGAGAGTGGGAGGGTGGTGGTGAGAGTGGGAGGGTGAGGGTGAGGGTGAGGGTGGGAGGGTGAGGGTGGGAGGGTGAGGGTGAGGGTGGGAGGGTGAGGGTGAGGGTGGGAGGGTGAGGGTGGGAGGGTGAGGGTGGGAGGGTGAGGGTGGGAGGGTGAGGGTGGGAGGGTGAGGGTGGGAGGGTGAGGGTGGGAGGGTGAGGGTGAGGGTGGGAGGGTGAGGGTGGGAGGGTGAGGGTGAGGGTGGGAGGGTGAGGGTGGGAGGGTGAGGGTGGGAGGGTGAGCGTGAGCGTGAGCGTGAGCGTGAGCGTGAGCGTGGGTGGTGGTGAGGGTGGGAGGGTGAGCGTGAGGGTGGGAGGGTGAGCGTGAGGGTGGGAGGGTGAGCATGAGGGTGGGAGGGTGAGCGTGAGGGTGGAAGGGTGGCAGTGAGTGTGGGAGGGTGAGCGTGAGGGTGGGAGGGTGAGCGTGAGGGTGGGAGGGTGAGCGTGAGGGTGGGAGGGTGAGCGTGAGGGTGGGAGGGTGAGCGTGAGGGTGGGAGGGTGAGCGTGAGGGTGGGAGGGTGGCAGTGAGTGTGGCAGGGTGGCGGTGAGCAAGGCAGGGTGGTGGTGAGAGCTTTCACTATTTCACTCTTCAAGGTAGCAAAAGATGTGAGTTAAGTCATAGCAACACTGGCATTGTACATATACTTCAAACAAAAACAATTTCCATCTACTCCGCTTCTTCACACATGCTATTGAGAATACCCCTTATATCATCAATACCTCTGACATCCTCCCTTTCTTCCAGGTCATTTAACTCTTCATCTATGGCAATCCCTTCAGTAAAGTTCATCCCCCTCTTATACTTTGCCTGGAACTTAAGTATCTGTGTTGCCTCCACAATCTTTGGCTTGAGGCAGTTCCTCCTAGCAGTGGTTGTCTCCTTGCTGGCAGAGAAAACACACTCACATGGGACTGAGGTCCCTTGAGCTGGCATCAAGTCCATGGCTAGCTTGTACAGTGTTGGCCACTGCTGCTTGTGGTCCTAGCATTAAGTTGTTGTTAATGCCCAACTCATAAGACACTGTCACATACCTGCCAAAACTGAATGATATCTTCATGGAATGCAACTGGGGCAGCTAGGTAGTTCTCAACTTCAGCCTCCAATGAAGTGGCCTGTGTCACAGCACACTTCTTGCCCAGACCAAGGCGTGACAAAGTAGACCTCATATCAGATGCAGGGGCAACTGAAGAGTCTCTAACTAGGGGGAGTGAAGGCTTGACCAGATGGTTCTGGAGATGCATATAAAGGTCTAAGCTGCTCAGGGCTTTAGTTGAGAAGTGTCTTAAAAATTAAGAGTGCTTACTGCCTGAAGAAGCTGAGATTTAACATGAGCTGCAAAGTGTGCTGAATGGTTCTCATTGAACCATTCAAGCTTTGAAACAGGGTTGAGAACTGCTCTCATTTACATAAGCAACTATTCAGCTTTATAAGAAGACTACTCACCAACTGCAAGTGAGTATGTTGGGTTGTCCAAAGTATGTTGATAGTATTCCTCCAACTTCTCAATTCCTGCATCAATAATGAACTCAGCTCTATACTCATCTGTCTTCAACTGTCTCAGAGAAGACAGGAAGCCCTCAAATGCAGGAACTGTGTAGCAGAGAGTTGGTGTCTTCTCATAAGACAGTGCTTGTTGAAACAGGTGAGGGAGCTGATAGAGAAATCAATACAAAATTAGAAGCAGACAATATACACATACCTCAAGAACTCTCCCCATCATCTCAATCTCTTCCCAATCCTCATGAGTCAATCCATGCATGTCAGACTCCCCAAAAAATGCATCAATCCCCTGACTCAAGAATTAACCTTTAAATTATTGAATTAAATTTTAAACATACTGATCTCAACTCAATGGCTCTAGTAATCATCAAATAGACTGATGACCACCTTGTCTCTACATCGCGAATCAATTGCAAGGGTTTCTTCTTCTGATCCACCAAGATTCTGGAAAAGAGGTTGCGCCTCAGTGATGAGGAGCGAATCTTTTAAAAAATAAGCTTATGAATCAAAAAAAATAAAAGTAGACTCACATGAGCAATTGCCTCTCTAAGCCTCTTAACTGGATCATACCCATCACCCCTCTCCATTGATTTTTCAATCATGGCTTTGCAAGTGAGGTTTACAATATGAGCAAAGCACCTAAAAAGAGTTAGAAAGTATATTTTATTCATCAGTTACTCACCTAATGTGACAGAAATTTGCAGAAAACTCAGAGTTGGGGACATCTTCCTTTATGAGACCTTCTAGGCTTTGCAACATAGTGAAGTTGTTGGATGCATTATCTGTTGTCACCCAACCAATCTGTAAAAGAAACATGTCAGCTAAATTTCAATAATTAAAGAAAAAATTACCTTGCTTTCAAGATCCATTCTGTCAATGATAAAATAGAAGATATCAGCTAACTTCTGTCCAGTGTGGTTCTCAGGAACATTGACAAATCCAATAAGGTCAGCTCTAAGGGTTATTTTCTTCTGACCACCTTGCAGCTGAACCAGCTGTAGCCAATGGGCTGTAACAGCCATGTAAGACTTAAGATCAGGGTCAGACCACAGATCTGTGGTAAAAGAGACCCGTCCAACACTGGTTTTCTAAATAAAAAGTTAGCTTTTCCACACAAAAATTTAGTCAAGCCTTACAATAATGTCCTGAGACAAATTAGCAAGTGCCTCCTCACTTGTCTGGATAATACGCTTGTGCATAGTGGTCCGATGAGGGATATCCACCTCTCTGAGCTCAGGGCGAAGCATGAGACAGAGCTGTCTAAACTCCTCCCTCTCCACAATCCTAAGAGGCTAAAAATAATAATTAGTAAATGAGTGGATTTGAAAATAAAAATAAACCTGATTAGTTGCAACAATAAATTGAACCAGTCCATCAAGAAAGGCATCTTGAGAGAATGGGGCGCAGGCCTTAGCTTGATGCTGGAGAGGAAGGCCTGTGTGAAGTGCTAAGGCCTCTTCTCCTTCCTTGCCACTCAGTGTAATATTCAGCCTTTTACACTCACTAACCCACTCTGCAGAGTGATTACTGAGAAGGTGGGACCGCAAGTTACTTGTAGCTGTACCACCACTGTAATGGTGAACAGAAGCTGGATTCTTGTCATTAAGATCCCTATAAATTTATTAGTTTATTAAAAGTTAAATCATAAAAAAGGCCTACAAGCAAAACTTGCACATCCTTTTCCCAGCATCATCAGCCACAAAGAACCTACTAATATCTTCAGCAGCTTTGCCACGCCTAGAGCCAGCTTTTGCCTGTCTTGCAATTCTTCTCTGACGGCGGCTTGGGGTTGCTGGGCCAGCATCAGGCACCACTGCAGCATCAGTGGCATCCTCCTGAGAGCCACCTGATACATCATTGAGGTTAAATGTCTCACGCGGAGGTGAGTGAATGTCTCCCTTCATTAAATTTGTTAATTAAATGAATAAAAAGATAATAAAATAAAGACTTACCTGGTTGGGATGCTGAACAGGGGTAGAGGCCGAAAAAACATCCCCCTCTTGCCCAAGATGATCTGAGGGGCCAGCTGAGGTACCAGGAGCAGGAGATGAACCATCCTGCTCAAAGTGCACATGGCGTGGTGCAACTGGTGCCTGAAGGGTATCTGGTGGTGGAACTAACCACAGCATAAGCTCATGCACATATTATGTCACCAAAGACCTACCTTCAAGCTGAAAGGACATCTCCAAGGCCCCACCAGGAAGGTCACGCTGTTGACCCTGATTTTTCGCAGTCCTTGGCCTTTTTGGAGTCCTTTTGGGGGTAGAGGGAGCCCTCTTCCTAGATCCAGCCATGGTAGATAGAGTAGAGTGTGATACAAAAAGAATTAGAGCAGTAGAGCAAGTGGATGAGCCAAGATTAACCAGAGATCAACAGAGATCAAGCAAGACGAGACTTGGAAGGAACTGAGACGAGAGCGTGGGAATGCAGCCACTTCACTCGATGATCGCAATGTGTGTCGAATAGCACAATTCCGTGCTTTATTTTGTATTCCGTATACTTGGTTTAGAGTACTTTATTAAACTATCTACTATTACATGTTATAAACTGATCATCATCCTCCTCGGAGACCTCCATCGTTCCTGCGTGAGGTCGTTCTCATTGCCCACAAGTACACCCATAACGTGTGGGTATGTGTGCACATGCACATCCGCAAGCCACATATTCGCATGCTTGAAACCTACATACACAAAGGGCACAGCGATGAGAAAGGGGGAGGGCGCAGGGGAGGAAGTGGCGAGCATTGAGGGAGAGGGAGAGGAGGGATCCGAGCGGGATCCTTCCTTCCCCTCTCCCATGCCGCTCGGGGAGGGAAGCATCTGTGGGGGAGACCGGTCAGAGCGAGAGGGAGGGAGGAAGTGGTGAGGCGGCGAGGGAGAGGGAGAGGAAGGATCCGAGCGGGGTCCTTCCTTCCCCTCTCCCAGTCACTCGGCAGAGAAGAGCCGTCAGCGTGGGCACGAGGGGGAGGTGCAGGTGACGAGGCAATGGGGGAGAGGGGGGAGAGGAGAAGGGCGACGGCGTGCAGACGAGAACTGTCGATACGCAGGTAGCGCACATGGTGGGTGACTGCGTGCCGACGGAATGTCTGCCTGCGCGGCGCAACACAGTGTCCAGGGGTGACGAGCAGGGGTGGGCGCAGGCGCGATGGGTGGCAGGCAATGGGCGAGGGGGGAAAGGGGAAGGGCAACGGCGCGCAGATGACGAATCGTCAATACGCAGGTGGCACATGGTGCAGTGACTGCATACCGACGGAACGTCTGCCTGCGGGTGCAACGCATGTCCGAGGTGACGAGGAGGGGTAGGGTGCAGGGATGTCGGGTGGCGGGCAATGCGCAATGGCAATGGGGGAGAGAGGAGAGAGGGGAAGGGCGACGGCACGCAGATGACAAACCGTCGATACGCAGGTGGCGCACATGGTGCTGTGACTGCATACTGACGGAACGTCTGCCTGCGTGGCGCACATAACATCCGGGGGTGACAAGCAGGGGTGGGGGCAGGGCGCAGGCACGACGGATGGCGGGTAATGGGCGATGGGGGAGAGAGGAGAGAGGGGAAGGGCAATGGCACACAGACGACGAACCGTCGATATGCAGGTGGCCACATGGTGCAGTGACTGCATACCATGGAACGTCTGCCTGCATGGCACGACGAATGTCTGGGGGTGATGAGCAGGGGTGGGGCACAGGCGCGATGGTGGTGGGTGATGGGCGATGGGCGAGGCGAGGGGGGAAGGGAAATGAGGGAGGAGGGTTCACCTGTCCCTGCCGCTGTGGCTGGCAGCTCCTCCAACTTAAATTGACTGGCCAGTGTGGCCTCCTTGACTCAGAGGCTGAGCCAGGCTCGGTTGACTTATTTGAACAGCATGTCAGACCAGCAAGCCCCTGAGTCCCCGACTCAGCCACCTGCCCAATTGGTCGTGACCAAATTGGGCAATGGCTCAGCCAGCTGAGCCCAGCTCAGCCAACTCGTGAGCCATAGCCAGGCCAGTTTTGGTCATGAGCCGATTGATCGGCTTGGCTCTGCTCAAAACAGCTTGGCTCGGCTGGCTCAGCCAATTTGAGCCAAGCTGTGGCAACACTAATGGATGGCAGCATTTTGAAGTGCTTGTCAACTTCAGATGACCACTGATCGACCTGTTTTTCTACCAGACTATCAGAATTTTTTTTTTGGAATAAACTAGCAAGTATGAACTGAGAACATCATCATCACTGGATGTAGCCATCTTGTAGCAGCTATTGAACTTTGCACACCTTGGGTCATCGGTCTTGGCACTGCTAGTGGTGACAATGGAAGAGGTTTGGGATACAAGACTGGCCATTGATTGGGAACAAAAGAGGTTGTGGGGGTTGGTGCTATTAGTCACAGGACCAGGAGATGGCAGTGCCAAACTGGCTGTTGATTGCAAGCGTTCAAGGGAAGGGGTAGACATGATGTTTGGAATGCCATCATCTGTGTCACCACCAACTGAGGAAGTCGATCCTGAGTCAGAAGACAATGATGAAGGAAGATCACAGGCACATCATTCCTGTTTTGACATCTTGTGATTCCATTTGGAGCAAAGAGCAGACATCTAAAAGAATCAGCCTCAAATCAAGATTGGGAAACAAACAAAGATACTGTGGTTCACAAGTCAAACAAAATTGAAGGGAAGCCTTGAATCTGAGATGAAAGCACTCCTCATATTTAGCGGGAATGGGGCTGTTTAAATACAAGGATGCTAGTACATAAACCAGATTGGTAAGTAGAGGAGAGGAGAGGAGGCAAAGGGAAAAAGTTGCACAATGAAGTGACAGGAGGTAGCCAAGACCTGGACACAGAACAGGAATGGGTCATGATGGGAATGGTAAGATGAGGAACAAGTGGTGAAACAAGGCAGAGTTGGGATGGCAACAAGAGAGAGAGATTCTGTCATTCTGAGCCCAATGCAGACAAGATGGTGTGCGTACAACTGTACAAAAGAAGTTAGAGAAAGGCAGAATAGTTTAGAGCAATAAACTGTGCCTGTGGTCAAAGTCGGCACAGTGTCATGGCTGAAGTAATTGATGACTGCAGTGACTAGGCATGACAACAGGGAGAGGATGACGAGACCACCCATTGAATGCTAGACTGGTGATGTGTGAGAGGCTGTATGAGGATGTGCGGCTCCAAGTGGGTGCCATACAAGCTGTTTATGAGGCAATTGGTGTTGACAGTGATCATTGCAACATGAACAATGAGGAGTTGAGTATTGAATGACAAGAGGATCAGTTTAACATGAGAGAGGATGGGTGACAATCAATAGCGATGTGATGAGGGGGACACTATGGCCCTTACACCTTGATTGCGAATTCACGATTTAAGCTGCCATACACGACAATGTATTACTGTACAGAGGCTATTCTAGATCTACCATTCTACGCCTCTTCCTGAGCAAACTCATGATGGGAACACGAACAAGAGCCTGTCTGAAGCTACAAGACTCTACACATGAAACCCCTTCTGCTGTCATCGAAACCACCTGCTTTGTGAATGCTGAACTTCAGCCCAAGGGGGTAGTACTGAGGTTTGGCCCAATAAAGCAGTTGCCTGAGTGCTTTGGTGCCAGTTTCTGTGCTTGGGCAGAGAAGAAACAGGGTCATGCTTTTGGTGATTGAAGAACTGTTGATGTTGGGGAGAAAGAAATGGGGCCATGCTTTTGGTGATTGAGGACTTGAGGAGCTGACAATGTTGAAAAAAGAAATGGGGTCATGCTGTCGGTGATTGAAGAGCTGTTGATGTTGGTAAGTGTTTTCATCCAGATGTGGCCTCTCTGGGGATAAGAGCTCCCAGTAGACTCAGACATGGCCTTGGGCTCCATGGTGTGACACATGGGGATAGGGTCAGTTGCAAGGTATATGAGAAAGTGACAGTGGTCGTAAACCTGAAGGATATTAATGGTGCTACAGAGCTCATTGCTGAAGACTGACATATACAGGACAGAACAGGAGGTAGCCAGGCTGAAGCTACAAGACTCCACTTGAAATAACTTCTGCCATCATTGAATTGAATAAGACTTACCCAGCTGTCCTGCCTCCTTGAAGGCCAATGTTCCCTCTGAAGTGACTTTGCTTGTCTATTTGGACATGGGGCAGACATTTTGGGTGACCAGGGACACAGCTGATGGGAAAAGAGATTTGAGGTACCAGAAATATCCAGAATAGGTGTAATGGAATGGTGGTCACAAAGGAATCTTGATGGTGGAGGTGGAGATGGCTGCAGAGTTTGTTCCCAGATGTTTGATGCATGTGGGACCTTGGCTGGGAAAGGTCACACAGATGGATCCAAGCCAACACTTGACAATCTTGAACCTAGTAGCTAGACATGGTGTGCAATGGAAAAAAAAGGAATAAAATACAGGTACCTGCAGGTCTACCTGCAAGCATAAATATTGATACCCAGATCTGCAAGGACCTGTCTCTGCAGGTGATCTGGATCTGCAGGTCATGTGATCTGTGGGTATTCCCATGGGTATACCTGCAGGTTACCTGCAGTGACCTGCACCTGTGCTCATCTCTACACCAACTGCCAACAGCACAAAGTCAACAATTGCCCTATTAAAGTATCACTTCAACCTATCTTTCCAAAACCGGAGGCTATGCCATTTGAACTGTTGCCCTTGATTTCATCACTAGATTACCTGTTTCACAAGGATTTGACTCCATTCTCATGGTCACCAACCATGACTGTACCAAACCTTCCATCTTCATTCCTTGCAATGAGGAAATCAATGCAGAAGAGACCACAGCTCTATACCTCAAAAATGTATTCACATAATATGGACTCCCTACCAAGATCATCAGTGATAGGGATCATAGATTCACATCCAAATTTACAAGGGCACTCTGCAAACAATTGGGGATAACACAAAATATATTTCAACCACTCATCACCCTCAAACTGACCAGCAGTCAGAACAAACAAATCAATGGCTGGAACAACAGTACTTACACTTTTGGGTAAATGAATGCCAAGATAACTGGACCCTCTATCTTCCACTGGCAGAATTCACACATAACAATTGGCCTAATGAGGCTACAGGACAGCCACCATTCTTTCTTCTGATGAGACACAATCCATGTGCTGATTGGAAGTCTATGCCCAGTCCAATCCCACAGGTAACCCTGCACCTAGACCAGTTCAAACAGGCAAGAAAGCATGCCCAACAACAGATCATCAAGGCACAGAAGTCATGGGTGAAACACAAAGATACACCCAGATTCAAGGAAGTCAACCACATGTGGCTAGAAGGGTGTCACCTGAGGACACATCAACCTAGTGCCAAACTTGTGCCCAAGTGACATGGGCCCTTTCCAATCATTCAGATGGTGTCCCCAGTTAATTATAGACTGGAATTACCCACATGTGACACAGTGGAGTATCCTTGATGTCTGTCACATTGATCTTCTCACCCCCTATTGCAAGACATCCTTTCATGAACCAAATTTCCCAAGACCTCCCCCTGAATTAATCAATGGAGAAGAAGAATACAAGGTTGAGAAGGCACTAGACCAATGGCAATTTGGCTGAGGAAGGCACAAACAATATCTCATCAAATGGAAGGGATACCTTGACTTGGAGAATCAGTGGGTCAATGCCACTGATGTACATGCTCTGAACACTTTAGTTGAATTTCAAACTCTCTAACTCTGTCTTCCTCATGTATAAAGACTACTTGTTCCAGCAACAATGCCCACCAGTTCTTCCTTTCTGCTTCCATGTCCTCCTCCCCTCATACTCCTCTCCAAGACATCACCACTTCTCATGTTGACCCCACCAGTAACCTTTTCATCAACAAAGAACCCAGCATGGTGACTCATGATGGAGCTGTGGAAGTGGGAACAGTTCATCAGGGCAGAGTGACTCTGTCTGAGGCAACAATGACTAGCAAGGATCACTGTGAAGAATGTGAACTCTTGTCCAAACTCTGCAAACAACAACATCGTACCACCATCTACATTACCAACACCTTTCTTGCCACCCCAACAAAGATCCCCAAGGTGAACAATAACTTTTTCCACTCTCCTCTTCCTCTTACCACCACCATCTCAACTTATTCACATTTCTCAATGGGCAACAACCATAAGAATCTAGCCCTCCCCCTCCTCCTCCTGAGGACTCATAAATGAGTCCCTGCTCTGATACCCCTCCTCTCAGTGCTCTTGACAATGGTGATGCCTTGCACTTTGTTGGGGAAACCTTCTGCACTCATGTCACTCCTATTACCCCTGAGGGACAACTCAAGTCCAGGGTTGATTTTCCAAAAGACATGGTTTACCTCTTCAACAACCCTACTCCCCTTCTCAATGACAAGCCCATCACATCTTGGCTTGCCATTATTCCTCTCTCTATATGTGGTGCCACTTACTTTACCCCCCTCCCTCCCACCTCAACCACCCTCTTTGATGACCAATGCAAACTGCTCACAGAGACTGTCATCAAGGACTTCACTGTGTTGATAACTGAGATACTGAGAGGCCCACCAGGAGGAGGACCTCCAGGGGGGCACAGTGAAAAACTATGGGGTAATGTGCCTATCATACTTACAGGACATCAATCAAAGGTGGAAGAATTCCTGCTTCAATGGGACCTATATGAAGGAATCAATGTCAATAACCCCATAACGGCAAACCCATTTCAAAAAGCTATGTTATTCCTCACAGTGCTTGGTTAAGGTTACAAGTACAAGTCAATCACAGTGATCCCACCAACCAGTGGTTATGGGATAGTGTTATGGTGTCATTTAAATGACAATACTGAGAAACATTGTGAGAGGAAAGAGCACAAGTGGAACTACGAAATGGGATCAAGGTGGAGAAAGGGGATATTGATGCATACATTGCCTGATTTGAAATCTAGTGTGCCTTGCTGGCTACTGAGTAGATGAACCACTGGTCATTGAGATGTTTGCCAAAGGACTGCTGCAAAGGCTATATGAAAGCACCTACATGTTGGACAAACCAGAGACATATAAAGAGTGGTGTAACAACAGCATCAAGCACCACAGGGAGTGGATACATATCTAGAACAAATTTAATCAGTTCAAATGACAATCTACACCTTCTCAATGGCCCAAGGTGTTCCAGATGCCTTGAAACCCAAATGCAATGGACACTTCCACAGATCGACTTAGGACAAGAGGAAGACTAGCTAATGCAGCAGACATCCTAGAACAGGATTGAAGGGGTATGTGACCTATGCAACAACTCATGGAGAGAAGAGGACCCCCTTTCAACCCAGAGAAGGATTCCTGAGGAGACACAAATGTCCTGATCTAAGGGAAGTCATATGTTACAATTGTCAAAGAAAGGGACACCTCAGTCAGAATTGCACACAGCCTTGTCAATCACAAAGTGTTGCATGTGGTCTCAAAGTAGTGGATGACTGCAGCAGCACAGGAGACAATCTTCACATTGCTCAAATGGTAGCTGATAATTGAACAGCAAGCCAAAGGAAGGATGACTGGTTACACATGGCAGCAAATGAAACTGAGGAGTTCAAAGACCTCACTGTGATGAGTGCTCACTGTTTATATGCAACAGTGAGGCTCAAGGTCACAAGGATCAGATGGGCTGATGTCGAACCAACAAGGGAGTAAAACAAGGATAGGGAACTGTGAACCACAAGTAGCAGGACAAGAATGAGGAACAACCCAATGGTGGGAAGCTGCTCTGGTAACAGGAGTTGGTACAAGTGGGGATGTTGCAAGTGGACAGTCTGAGGGACTGTCCGTTGTATTGCACTAGCTTATATACCCAAATACATGGTCTGTGCGTACTTTAGGGGAGGCCCAACTCCGATCCACAGGTGGGGCCATGGAATGTGCTAGAAGGATCTAAGTATACCATCCAATGGCATTAATCCCTGTTAAGCTCCACTTATCAGGTGGGTGGTGGAACATGCCAGAAAGGTTCTAATTATATCTTCCAATAGTAAGTCTCTGATAAGCTCTGCTCATCAGATGACTAGTTAGGTCATCTTTCGCTTGGTAAGTCCCAGTTCTGGACCAGACCTTTCTTGAATAGGAAGGTAAGGATTATCCAATCCTTTCATGCACGTCGTCTTGGCTAGTTCTACTAGGCCAATACTCTGCTTCCCCAGTTTTGTGTGTGCATATCCTTGCACTCTCTGAAGGTTCATGGGTTTGTCATGGGCCAAGGTATAGGTTCATGACACTCACCATGCAGGAGTTGATGGAGAGAAAGGATTTTGGGGAAGCCTGAACCTGACAGCCTGGGTGAGGGCATTACATTGCAACACTGTATACTTCTGTTCTATGCAAACTCCAGTGTCAATCCAAACCAGCAGCAACAAGGCCAAAATAAAAATGCTCCTAAATTCAGGAGCCATGGACAATTGTATCCATGAAAGATTTGTCAAACAACTAGGATTGGGAAAGGCATCGTTACCTCAACCTCACAAACTATTCAATGTGGATGACACCTCCAACAAAGGGGGAATGATCGCTCATTTTGTTGATCTCAAGTTGCTAACCAATGGGTTCATCCAGGAAATGAAGTTCTTTATTACCAACATAGGGAAAGAGGATGTCATATTAGGATACCCATGGTTAAGCACTTTCAAACCTGGATTTAATTGGAAACAAGGTACCATTGACAAGAAAGTACTGCAGGTGATTATTAGAACAACCCAACCTTCCTTCAACAAAGAAGTCATCACATGCCTCATCTTGGACAACAAGAAATACAATATTATTGCAATGCTGGAGAGTCAATGTGCTATCTGAGGAGCCTCAACTGAGATGGCTATCATGGTGGGACCAATAGAGAAAACTCAAATACCACCAGAGTTTAACACATTCAAAAAAGTATTTAGCAAAGAGGAATCACATTGGTTCCCACCATCATGGGAATGGGATAATGTGATTGGATTCAAGAAGGGCACTCCAGATCACATCAATCGCTCTATATATGAATTATCTCAAGCTGAAGATCAACCATTACAAGAATTCATCTGGGTGCATATTGAAAAAGGATATGTTAGACCATCCAAATCACAGTATGCATCTCCCTTCTTTTTCATCAAAAAGAAGGACAGAAAGCTATGCCCCATACAGAACCACCAACAAATAAACAAACACACTATCCACAACAATTATCCCCTTCCCTTAATACAGACACTCATCAAGGATCTCAGCAGCACACATATCTTCACCAAACTTGATGTGCAGTGGGGATATAACAATATCCACATCAAGAAAGGGGATGAACACAAAGTGGTGTTCAGAACACCTTATGGACTGTTTGAACCAACAGTGATGATTTTTGGACTAACAAATTCCCTAGCAACTTTTCAGATGATGATGAACCATATTTACAAGGACACCATCAAAGAAAATGAGAAAAAGGGCATGACAATACAGGTTTATATGGATGATATTGGCATTGCCATGCGAACCAATTTACAAGATCACATCTGAGCAGTTCAGGATGTGCTGGCAATTGCACTCAGATATGACCTTTACTTCAAACCTGAAAAATGCACCTTCCACTCATCACTGCTTGATTACCTGGAGGTAATCCTTGAAAAGGGGGTAACTGTGATGAATGCTCACTGTTTATACACAACAGTGAGACCTGTGATCACAAGGAACAGGGTGGCTGACGTTGAACTGACAAGGGAATAGAACAAGGATAAAAGACAATGGACCACAAGTAGCAAGACAAGGATGTGGAACAACCCAATGGTGGGAAGCTGCACAGTGGACAAGGGATGGTACAAGTGGGGATGTTGCAAGTGGACAGTCTGAGGGACTGTCCGTTGTATTGCACTAGCTTATATACCCAAATACATGGTCTGTGCGTACTTTAGGGGAGGCCCAACTCCGATCCACAGGTGGGGCCATGGAATGTGCTAGAAAGGGTCTAAGTATATCATCCAATGGCATTAATCCCTGTTAAGCTCCGCTTATCAGGTGGGTAGTGGAACATGCCAGAAGGATTCCAAATATATCCTCCAATAGTAAGTCTCTGATAAGCTCTGCTCATCAGATGACTAGTTAGGTCATCCTTCACTTGGTAAGTCCCAGTTCCGGACCGGACCTTTCTTGAATAGGAAGGTAAGGATTATCCAATTCTTTCACACATGTCGTCTTGGCTAGTTCTACTAGGCCAATACTCCGCTTCCCAGGTTTTGTGTGTGTGTTCCCTTGCACGCTCTTGAGGTTCATGGGTTTGTCACGGGCCGAGGTATAGGTTTGTGACAGTAACACGTATGGATCCTGTCAAAATTGCTGGCTTTAAAGATTGGCCAACACCACAAAAAGTTAAGGATGTACAATCTTTTTTCTTAGATTTTGCAATTTCTATTGTCTTTTCACCAGGGGATTCATGGCAATTGCCAAACCACTCAATGAACTCACAAAAAAGGCAGTCAAATGGACATGGGGGCCAAAGCAACAAGAGGCATTTGAAACACTAAAATGAGGGTCACAAGTGAACCAGTACTAGTGCACCCCATCTTACAAGACCAATTTGAATTGGAAGGGGACGCATCAGGTTTCGTGGTAGGAGCATACTACTCCAAAAGAAGTCTGACAGCAAAAGACATCCAATGGGGTACTATTCAGCAATGCTAAATGCTGCAGAGCACAATTATGATATCTATGATCTGGAAGTATTGGCAATTGTCAAAGCACTCTGGCATTGGAGACCATTACTAGCTGGATCTCCACACAAAATCAAAGTCTTCTCAGATCACATGAATCTATGCTACTGACAGAAAATTAGTTGACACATTGCCAGGGAAGAAGTACTAGAGTTGTCAGAATATGACCTTGAAATTCACCATATCAAGGGACAGCAAATGAACAAGCAGATGCACTATCAAGATGCCCCAATTATGATCAAGGGGGAAGAGACAATGAAAATGTTATAGTATTGCCAGATCACATATTCATTCAAATGACTACAATGCAACACATGGGAATGCTGGCTCACAAGGCCATCATGGGGCCTGTCCCTGAAAGGAGCAAAGAAACTGTATACAAGTGTCGCCATCCCATGTATCCTTTATGGGGTTGATATTTAGTGCATGCCACTACATGGTAGAAATGTGAGAGGCAGCAAAAAAGGGTCAGTTAATGCTATTAAGAAGCTAACTTCAGTGCAAAGGATAGGAGCACTAGCAATATCGGGAGGCCTCAGGACCTCCCCAATGGATGCCCTGGACACTCACATGGCACTTCTACCCATGGACTTAAGGGTAGAGAAAGTATGCTACAATGCAATTTTGAGAATAGCAACTCTCCTGCCAGAACACCCCCTCCACGTGCTAGTCAAGAAAAGCGCCAAAGGACATGCCAAAAGACACCATTCACCATTGCACACACTGACTGCAATATTCGGAATAGACCCTGGAAAAATGGAGAAAATTCTGGCAGTACGTACCCATCCCAAAGATAGAAGCTCACCCCCTGTACACATAGATATACCCCCAGACAAAGATGCATCAAAAAGAGCAGATGCTAATGCAATGGAACATATTAAAGTGTACTCAGACAGATCAGCACACAACAGCAAAGTGGGCGCAGCGGCGGTCCTAAAGAGGGAAGGCAATGAGGACCACGTACTGAAATTTTATCTAGGTACCACTGAACAGCACACAGTCTACAAGGCCAAATTGGTAGGCATGATCATGGGGCTTTATCTCATAAAAATGGAGCAATGCAACAAGACCAAATGCTCTCTCAGTGTTGATAATCAAGCTGTGTTCAGGGCTATCAAATTGGTGATGAATAAATCCAGACACCATCTCACAGCAGAAGTACTCAAACAGGCCAAATGTCTCAAGCAAAGAGGAAGTAACATGGAGATTCAGGCTCACTTTCAGATGGTCAGCTGGGCATGTGGGCATAAAGGGTAATGAAGATACAGACAGGGAGGTGAAAGAGGTGGCAGAAGGGGAACATTCAGATGAAATTGACCTCCCCCCATTCCACAGGAAACAGATCGGCTACAGCCTATCAGCACAGCGCCAAGCATGCAATGACATCCTGAACCACCATTGGGCAGCAACTTGGGCTCAATCTCCATGGTATTGTCACCTAAAGTTCAAGGATTAACTGACTCCTTCCTCACAGAAATACATAAAGTACATCAGCTGCAATGGTTTATCCAGGAAGATGGCCAGCCACATATTTCAACTGCACTTAGGACATATCCCACTCAATCAATATCTCCATCAGTTCAACAGGGCAGACAGCCCACGATGCCCAGCATGTGGCCACCCCCAAGAAACAGGAGACCATTTCCTTCTGCAATGCCCAAAATATGTGCACGAGAGATGGCCATTGCAGAATGAATGTGAAGGGCACCTCCCAAAATTGGAGATGTTACTCACAAGCCCAAGGCTCAGACTGCCACTCACAAACTTCATAGAAGCTACAGGAAGATTCAATGTTGCATTTCCACCAAACACTGATCCAACTTGGATCCGATTGCTTTCCTTGTATCAACACTAAGCCAAGTGCACGGCTTGCAACCTAGGCAATAACTCATAGAGGGGCAAATAACCACAGAGGGTTCCCTTATAAGACCAAACAAGGTGAAAGCCTAACACACAAGTTGGCAACAAGATGAAAAGATAGTCACACGGACCAATGACTCTGCTATAAGAATGCTTTGCTAGACCTGAGAGGACTACAGGTGGAAGTCAAAACAACTAAGCTAACGACTACTGGCAAAACCTGCAAAGTATATATAGTACTCCAGACCAGCTTTGAAACTGAGTCTGAACTATAACCTAGATATGACCTACGACCTAATCTGCCAATAGGAATTGTCCATCAAGCCACAGGGGCTTATCATGAAACATACAGTACATGAGGCATATGGCCCCACACGAGTCAGAGATAAGAAACACAATATGACTCACAAATGACATCACAATTCAAGATAATAAGATAACAAATGTCTTGGCGCAATACCAGTGCATCCAAACCTATTCCATCAGAACCTACCCATACTGGGAATTGTCCAGACCTTTGACACTTGGGAATTCTACATCTGAGGAATGTTACATTATACAAAGCTCAAACCTTCCATCCTTGAAGTCCCATGACTTATGGCTTAGGTCAGATATGAGGCATGACCCGGGACTTCATGTGATCTAATCACGTGACCTTCATCCTTTCTGCAATACTTGTGCCAACATCTGAGGACGACTCATGAATGAGCATTCCACTCACTAACTGGCGTATGTGCAGCGCTTCATCTTCTTCTGCATAATAACTTTCTTCTTCTTCTGCTTCTGGCCATCCATCTGCCTGGGCCCAAACAAGAGCACGTACCTCCTCTTCTTCTTCACAATATTCTGGTTGTCTAGTTACCCATGTATGCTCTTCAGGGTAATCTTGGCAATTCTTCCAGTGTTCATGTCTGCACTTGCAACGTTTGGTGGTGGTGGGAGGTTGAACAATGTTGTTACGTGACATTCAAAATAGACAGTATAAATCCTATGGTGAGCAGCTAATCAATATACATGAGACAATCTATGCTAGGGCTGACCACGCAGATACTCCTATATAAAGTCAAGATCAAATATTTTCATTTCACTCCCTGCAGTGAAAGGACAGGTCCAATGTCCCCCAAGAATACAAAGAGCACTGCAGACATGCAGTAGGGCAAGGTGGAGGGGCAAGGAGAGGTGGTAGAGGAGGACTATTCAGACCACAGCAACATGCAACAACACCAACAACGCACACTCACATGCCAATCCTCACTCCATCTGACTTACATCTACTGTGCAAAACCACCACATCATCGCAGCACAGGAGCAGGCCACAACATGCTCAATGCTTGACACCACATGACATCGGCCATCAAGGCCGAGGGAGTTGTTTTTATGGAGGGGGACTCACAATCAAGGGAGATGGGATCGGATTAGAGCTATAAAGGACAATGTGCTATGTAAAGATTCTGTACCCCAAGAACATGGGAATACCAATACCCTGAAGGCATTTTAACTGTATAAGAAATAACCCATCAAATCTGAGCAATGTGCAAGATGAATCTGTCTTTCAACCATGGATAGACCTGCACAACCTGAAGGAGGAAAATGGGGCATGGTACAAAGAAGGGTGATGAGTTGTCACCAAGGGAAGTAAGGAATGAAGGATGATTACAGAGGCTCACCATGAACCACCAGGCATCCAGGCATCAATAAAACAATCAAACTGGTGGAATGAAACTATTGGTGGCCAACATTGTGACCAGATGTCATGGCATAGATACAAGGATGTGCTGAATGTCAATGACATAAGGTTAACAACCAGCCTATCAAAGTGTTGTTACAACCTATATTTCCAAAACCAGAAGCTATGCCATTCAAAACCATCACACTTGATTTCATCACTAAATTGCCTATCTCAAAGGGCTTCAATTCTATCCTCACTGTCACTGACCATGATTGTACCAAAGCTTCCATCTTCATTCTGTGCAATGAAGATATCAATGCAGAGGAAGCTGCAGCCCTCTATCTCAAACACTTATTCACACAACACAGACTCCCCAGTAAGATCATTAGTGACTGGGACCCTCAGATTTGCATCCAAATTCACAAGGGAACTCTGCAAACAATTGGGGGCAACACAAAATATCTCAACCACTTATCATCCCAGAACAGATGGACAACCAGAAAGGACAAATCTGTGGCTAGAACAATACTCACACTTTTGGGTAAATGAGTGGCAAGATAACTGGGTTCATTATCTTCCACTAGCAGAATTCATGTATAACAACTGGCCCAATGAGGCCACAGGGCAGTCCTCATTCTTTCTATTGATGGGACATAACCCATGCACTGATTGGAAATCTATGCCTAGTCCTATTCCACAAGTGGCACTCCACCTGGACCAATTCAAACAGGCAAGAGAAAATGCCCAACTCAAATCATCAAGGCACAAAGATCATGTGAAACACAAAGATAGGCACAAATTCAAAGAAGGGGACCACATGTAATGTGTGAGCAGCACATGAGTACGACTTGGACAACATAAGGTGAATGTGATGACTTAGCAGTGAGTCTGACTCAAGTGTGAAGGCTGAGTACTGGTTTCAACACACAAAGGTGGACTATCTGATCAGTTGAGTTTTGACCTTGTTGGCTTATTGATGCGGCGACACAGAGAGGGCCTGATTGCCCAGATAGAAGAGCAAAAAAGAGCCTTGGATACAAGAAGCCAAAGATGTAACAAGAAGTCCAAGCTGCAAAATACAAACCATTCTGCAGCCCTTAAGTATTGTACTACTACCACATCACTTTTAGTAAGCAACCATATCCTGACCAAAACCAACTATAACTGTCCTAGTGATTTGTAAGTGATGACCCACAATTATTAATTGGTGAGTCATATGACTGATGAGCGACTCATCATCATTAGTCACCCATAGTAATGGTACATTAGCAATGCCAGTTGCGAGTAGCGTGATCAGTCCAAAGTCGTACCATAACATCACCCCCTTTTCAGGGTGAATGTCCTCATTCCACAACCCAATTAGTAACAGTAGTGAGTCCTACGTCTGTCTCGTGCTCTTCCTGAATTCTTGTTATCGCATGTGCTCTCCTGAGCCAGCACACTGAATGCTGGGCTCTGTCAATGTTGATGAAGATGTCATCCTCTAGATGCTTGATGGCCAACTCAAGCTCTGCAATGACCTTGTGGGCTGCTTGGTATCATCATACTTCTGCTTGGAGGGATATGTTGCCAAGTCGAGCGAGCACTTCATTGACTTGGTGCTTGCCTCGGAAGTCAGCACCTAGGTATTGCAGGTCATTGCAGGTGTACTCAGCTGCTGGCCCATATCCTGGCATAGTTCTGTGTGTACCTCTCCCCTATATATGGGCTCTCCTCTCCCCATCATGCCAAACACTTCAGGATTGTCTCCCATACGTACCCGCACATATCGCACCAGTATGTTGTCCTTCATGTTTGATGTGCATTGGCACCCAGTTCATCCCATGGTTCAGGGTAAACCCATGGGGAGTGGGTGATACAGGATGTGGAGGACGTCTTGTCACGATGGGGGATGGGTCATGCTCCAGGCCACCCGCTGGTAGCCCTCTCATGGCATATCCTTCGTCCACAAGTCTTCCATATACCACTGTGACTGGTGGCACTTCAAGTTCTCCTTCTTCCTCTGGCTGTGGTGTGGGGATGATGGTGTAGTCCACTGCATGTCAGGGAGGTACTTGCCAGGGAGCACAATGGCAGTATTCTGGGGTGTGGTTGCATTGTGTGCACACCACAGAGGGGTTGTAGTATGATTCATTGTTGTCTGAGTCACTGATGGTGTCGACAGTGGTAGCTGTGGATGATAGAAGACTCACTGCATCAACTGAAACCTCCACTGTTGTCTTGCTGTCCTCATCAGTCCCACCTCTGCTACTTGATCCTCTCTCCATGCTTTCATCACCTTCAATCATAGCTGGTTGTCCTTCCGTATCTTCTTCCACTCATCCCCTTGCAGGAGTGGGGAATTGATGGTGAGCCTCGGCCAAGTCTTGCTCGGCTTGTTCTGTGGCAGTTTGTACATGTTTGATGGTGGAACACAAGGGGTCATCGACATTGTTGTTGTTGTCATAGGTGGTGATATGCTTGAGGGTGTCGAAATTGATGACATAGGATGAAGGGATGTTAGCAGTCGTTGAAGGAAGTGGTAAGAGTGCTGATCTTTCATCACAACTATGGCCCACTTTTATGTGGATTTCTCTGGCAGGGTTTAACTATTTGAACTCCTAAATCACCTCTTCAGCATGGACATTTTTCCAGTTGATCCATTGATTGTCAGCGTCTGGGTACCCCTTCCATTTGATCAGGTACTGCAATTTGTGCCCTCTTCCATGTCTTCATGAGTCTAGTACCTTTTTGACCTCATATTCTTCCACACCATCAACCAATTCAGGTGGTGGGTGCTGATAGTTGGTGCCATGAATCAGTGTTTCTTTGTAAGGTGTGAGAAGATCTGTGTGAAACACATCGTGTATGCTCCACTGTGTGGGAAGTTCAAGGCAGTAGTTGACAAGGGACATCACCTGGACGACTTTGAAGGGTCCATGTCTCCTGGGTGCAAGCTTTGTGGTTGGTTGATTGGTGCACAAGTGGTGTCCTTCTAGCCACACCTGATCTCTGACTTGATATTTGGGCATATCTCAGTGTTTCACCCATGATTCTTGCACCTGTCACATCAGTTCCTGTGCCTTGTTCCTTGCTTCTTTCAATTGTTCTAGTCTAGTTGTGACTTGTGGATGGGGGATGGTGTGTCTGTCCAGTTAGTGCATGGTTGTACCTCATCAGAATTTGGAATGGGGACTTGCGTGTAGATTCATTCTCCCAGTTGTTGTGGGTGAACTCAGCGATTGCCAGGTATTGTGCCCAGTTATTTTGTTGTTTGTTTACCCAGAACTGGAGGTACTGCTTGAGCCATTGGTTGGTTCTTTCCAATTGTCCATCTGTTCATGGGTGGTACACTGTTGAGATGTTTTGCTGTATCCCCAGAATGTGGCATAGTTCCCTAGCGAACTTTGACACGAATCAGGGGTCTCAGTTGCTGATGATTTTGGCTGGGAGTTTGAAGCACGCAACCACCTTGTCAGTGTATAATGCCACAGTTTCTTCTCCTGTGATGCTTTCTCAACATGGTATGGATATTGATGCTTTTGAACAGTCATGGTTGGTAATGGTTAGTATGGAATCGAAGCCCTGCGATTCGGGGAGTTTAGTAATGAAATCCAGAGCAACTACATCAAACGGCGTAGCCTCTGGTTTTGGGAATATTGGTTGTAGTGGGGCTCTTGTCAAGTGGGTGTTGACCTTGCATCTCTGACATTCAGCGCATCCCTTCATGTACTCGGTAATATTCTTTCTCATTGTAGGCCACCAATAGTGTCGTTCCACTTGTTGTATGGTATGTGCTATCCCTGGATGACCATGAATTGGGGGATCGTGATGTGAGGAAATGACTTCTCTAATGTCTGCCTCTCCTCCTGTAAGTACCAGTCTCTGTCCTTGATACCACCAAAGGCCATTGACTTTTGTGAGTTTGTAGGGGTCAACCCATCTGCATATTGTGGCTTCGTCCTGTGTGTGTTGTGGGATGTTGGTTACCTGCATGTTCCATACAAACAGCTTGTCCAACAACACTGTCACATTTTCATTGTCTTTTTCTCCTTGGTTTAGTCTGGGCGTCTTGATAATGTGTCCACTTGTCCATTAGCAGTTCACTTGACATGGGTGTATTTCAAAGTTGTACTCTGCCAGTTCCAGCACCTCCCTGGCAATCCTTCTGCTGATCTTTTGGGGGTCTCACCAGTATTGGAGGTTCATGTGATCAGAGAATATGCATACTTTATGAGGGTATCCAGCTAGTAAATGTCTCCAGTTTTGCAGCACCTTGACAATGGCTAGTAGTTCAAGGTTGTAGATGTTGTAGTTTCATTCAGCTGCATTGAGGGTTCTGAGTAGTAACCCACTGGATGGCGTTTTCTGTCTTGTTTCTTCTGCAGCAGAACTGCTCCTATGGTGAATCCTGATGCATCTACTTCCAGGTCAAATTGTTGGGTTTGATCCAAGTGTCCCAAGATGGGTTCGGTGGTAACCCGCTCCTTTAGTGTGTCAAACACATCTTGGTGTCGTTGATTCCATTGCCATGGTTTGTCTTTGCATGTGAGTTCATTTGGTGGTTTTGCAATTGATGAGAATCCTGTGATAAACTGCCAATAAAAATTGCAGAAACTTAGGAAGGATCTTACTTCCTTAACTGTGCTGGGTGTCTTTCAGTTTCTGATGCCTGAAATTTTGATAGGATCCATACGTGTCACCCCCTCTTCAAGGATTACCCCCAGGTAATCAATACTAGGGGCATTGAAGACACATTTTTCCGGTTTGAAGTATAGGTTGTGTTCTTGGGAAATGGACAGGACATCTGCTACTGTGCTTTGGTGTCTTAGTAAAGCATCGTCTTGTCTTGTGGTAGCAATGGCAATGTTGTCCATGTATACCTGTATGGTTGTACTGAGAGGGGCGTGTTTCACTATGACTGGTTGATATATGTCATTCATGAAACTCTGGAATGTCACAGGTGAGTTGCAAAGTCCAAAGTACATGATGGTGGGTTCAAACAGCCCTCTTTGCATTTTGAATGTGGCTTTGTGTTCATCTCCCTCTTTGATCCTGATGTTTGTTGTATCCCTGTCGTACATCTAGTTTGGTGAAGATTTGTGCTCCTCTGAGGTCTCTGACAAGATCATTGATGAAGGGGAGTGGGTATTGGTTTCATATTGTCCAATCGTTGATCTTTCGGTAGTCCTGTACTGGACGTAGCTTTCCGTCCTTCTTTTTAATAAAGAAGAATGATGATGCATATGGGGATTTTGAGGGACATATGTATCCCTTTTCTACTTGTTCATCAATGAAGTCATCCAGTGCTTCATCTTCTACTCGCATCATAGGATAGACTTTGCAGTCTATGACGTCTGGCGCTCCCAGTTTGAAGTTGATAGCGTGGTTGCAGCTTCATCTGGGTGGGAAGTGCTTTGAGTCTTCCTCACTGAATACTTTGGCATAACTCTGGTATTCCTTTGGGATCTCTACTTTGCTTGTGTATTGTTGTGCATCAATCGCCATCTTGACCACCAATCTTCTTTCGTATACTTGTTTTTCCAGGTCCACCACTATTTGTTCTTTGTCCTCTGTGGTGAACATTCTTGACATGCACACATCCTTTGCTTCCTCCATCAGGGGTTGTGCTAGTACCACTTTCCTGTTGGGGTTAACAGATCGTAATACAATGGGAAGTTGTTTATCATCTATGGTGGCGTGGTGCCAGCTGAACCTTGGTTCATAGGTAGCTAGCCAGGGGTATCCTAGTAGGATATCTTCCTTGCCTATGTCAGTGATGAGGAAGTGCATTTTGCACTTAGTGCCTCCTGTTTCCACATTAAGCATTAGATAGTGAGTTATCTGCCCTGCTTTATTAGTGGTATCATTGATGTTATAGATGTTTTTGGGCTTATCTAGTGCCTGCTGTCCCAATCCCATTCTTTTGATGAAGTTTGGGTGGATGAAATTGTCAGTGGCTCCTGAGTCCACTAATGCTCTTATGTCAGCCATGTTGTAACTTGCTTGAATCAACACTGGTACTCGCATAGATTGATAGCGCATTATGTATACAGAGTTACAATGGATTGCCCTCATCCAGGCTGCTGGGTTCAGGCATTTGTAAAATCCTACCCCATCAACTGCTGCAGGATCAGGTCCTTCACCTTGTCTCCTTCGCATGCTATACTGTGTAACCATGTTGCGGCCTTTTCTTTGTTTGTTTGATCAGTTTCTGTTGCCATTGCTTTTGGTTCACATGATTGTCGTGGCTGCCTGCAATCATGGCTGAAGTGGCCCATCTTCTGGCAGTTATAACACTGCACCTGGCTGTTGTCACATCTGTGTTCTCATCTTTTTGTAGAAATCCTCCCCTTGGTGGATATGGAGGACGTGTTGGGTTTTGTTTCTCCCGTAATTGTTGAGGATGTCTTCTGCTCCAGCTAGCTGTCCTTGTACTCAATCTGCAGATGTGTTCATTCTGTCATTGTGTTGGAGAGGTGCTAGTAACTTAGCTAGCGCTCCCCCTTGCAATTGTCCTGGTTTGAATGCATCCAGGTTACCTCAGACTGTTTGCATGTGGATCCACTTCTGTTGCTGTTTCAATGCTGAGGCTCTCCATTCTTCATAATTGCGTGGGTTGTCATGTTGATACATTGTTTCATAGAGGGCCCTTGGCAGGCCCTTGGTGAAGTACTTGATTGTTTGCTCAGCATTGATGTTATAGCTGGCATGGCGGACCAGCTGTTCAAATAGGGCGATGTAGTCATCTATCTTCCCGTCTTTCATGTGTATGCCTGCATCTAGTTGTTATGTCACAGCAGGGACATTTAGCCAACTTGGCTTAGTGTACCTGAGGATGCTAAAGGGGCAAAGGAGGGGTGTGGTCTGAGAGTACTAAGCATGAAGTGCACTTAGAGAGTTACTGTGATAGAGTTGTACTAAGCACACCTCAAGGGACTTATAGTGAAGATACAATGAGAGGGGAGAGGGGTGCAAGTAGTGTTGAAGGGTTCCTTGATGAGAGGGCGATAAGTGAGCCAGAGGCAAACTTATCAGACTGAATAGATGAGAGGTGATTGGATAGACAACGACTGTGCTGTAAGATACAGGAGAAGTCAAGTCTAAGGATACATGCTACTTAGTACTCAACTTATATATGTCTAGAGAACAATGGTGTCACTAGAACAATAGACGTCACAAGAATAATAAGCATAATGAGAACAATGGGTCACAAGAACAATAGGTCACTAAGCACTGAGTCACAACAGTGTGCTTAGTGATTGATCTAAAAATAGAGAACAATGGTTAACCAGTAACCAATCATCGAACAGTAAGTAATCATGTGATGAGAGTGGTGATGTAATCGTAAATTGAAAAGAAAAAGATTCAAGTGTCATAACACTAGTTGCACTTGTGCATGTTCCTTGCTGAGTACATCCCCAAACTGTCTTCTGAAGGCATGGAGTAGATTTTCCCATAGCCTGTTGTTGAACTGGTTGGTACCTTGGGCAACTTTGTTTATGAGCCAACAGCTGGCCAACATGACCCAGGCATTAACTAGATTTCCTTGAATGTATGTGAGGAACAACATAGCTTTTTGATACTTGTTTCTCATGGCGGGGTGGTTAGCATTAACTCCAGTGTATACCTTCCATTGGGGGATGAAGCCTTCTGCTTGGGATCTGGATCCAGCAAACATTGGTGGTGGGTTACCTATGAACTTGTTGTTGCCTCCTCCTTGTGGGGCATTGAATGCAGGTGTGGGATGTGGTCCTCCTCTTGATGGTCCTCCTCCACCTCCTCCTGCATGTGGCCATCCACCATTGGGTGGTCCTCCCACTGGAGGTCCTCCCATTGGTGGGACTTGTCTGTTGTTTGGTGAGTGTTCCCTTCTTCCACGATTGATTCTGAACTCATGAAACATGTTTGCTTCTTCCTGAATGCTTGGTTCATCAGGGACATCTGGTCCCATGGTGCAGTGGGCTGCCTATAGATCTTCAGGTGCCATTTGTTGTATGTGCCCCATATGTTCATTGATGACAAGTCATGGTGGCAATACTTCTGTTTGAGTTGCCATGAAGGGTACTCCTCTGATCGATACTGGTTCTGGGAGATGTAACTCAGCTGTTTGTGCAGTGAGTGCATCTACTTCTGGTGAATGCACTGCTATATTTTCTGGTTCCATGGACACTTCAGATACTGTGGGTGGGTGTTCACTGGTTTCACTGGTGGTTGCAGGGGTTTGTGCTCTCAGCTGGAGCTCAGTTGGTGGTGGTTCTGAGTTGAGGTCTCGATCCTCTTCCACCATCAATTGGTCCTTGTTGATCAATTGGTAACATGTCTTGTAGTGGGATATTGATGTTTAGATTGTCTCCTGCCGGTCATGCCACTTCAAAGATTCCTTGGCTGGCACTCCACCTGAGTTCGACCCAGCAACAGCACTCTTGGTTGAAGGTAATGGGATGATACCTCTGTGCAGTTGCCACTTCCACATAGTATCCTGTGTTTTGTTTGTTGGTCCTGCTGATGTTTGGTACTAACCTCCACCGTGTTTGTCCAACAATTTGGTGTTAATGGTCGCCACGGCGTTCGATGTAAGAGAGCTTGGACTTAATGTAATGTGTGAGCAGCACGTGAGTCTGACTTGGACAACGTAAGGTGAACACAATGACTTAGCAGTGAGTCTGACTCAAGCGTGATGGCTGAGTACTGGTTTCAACACACAAAGGTGGACTATCTGATCAGTTGAGTTTTGACCTTGTTGGCTTATTGATGCAGTGACACAGAGAGGGCCTGATTGCCCAGATAGAAGAGTGAAAAGAGCCTTGGATACAAGAAGCCAAAGATGTAACAAGAAGTCCAAGCTGCAGAATACAAACCATTCTGCAGCCCTTAAGTATTGTACTACTACCACATCACTTTTAGTAAGCAACCATATCCTGACCAAAACCAACTATAACTGTCCTAGGGATTTGTAAGTGATGACCCACAATTATTAATTGGTGAGTCATATGACTGATGAGCAACTCATCATCATCAGTCACCCATAGTAATGGTACATTAGCAATGCCAGTCATGAGTAGCGTGATCAGTCCAAAGTCATACTGTAACACCACATGTGGCTAGAGGGACATCACCTGAGGACACATCAACCAAGTGCCAAGCTTGAGCCCAAACAACATGGACCCTTCCAAATTGTTCAGGTGATGTCCCCAGTTAATTATAGACTGAAGTTACCCATGCAGTGGAGCATTCATGACGTCTTTCACATCGATCTTCTCACCCCTATCATGAGACTTCCTTTCATGGACCAAATTTCTTAAGACCTCCCCCAGAATTAATGGATGGAGAAGAAGAATACAAGGTCAAGACAATTCTAGACATTTGGCATTTTGGCAGGGGACATCAGAAACAACCCCTCATCAAATGGAAGGGGTATCCAGACTTGGAGAATCAGTGGGTCAACACCACTGATGTAAATGCTTCAGATGCTATAGCTGAGTTTCAACATTCCATTACTCCAACATTACCACATATAAAGGTCACATATTCTAGTGAAGATGCCCATCAGTTCTTCCTTTGCAACTCCATGTCCACCTCTCCTCCTTCCATTCTTACCAATGTCATCTCTCCCTCTACCATCACTGAACCAGTCCTTACAATGGACAAACCTACAGCTCACACTGTGGGCAATTTGAGATGTTAAGATGGTTCTCATGCTAATTTAATAGAAAGAATATTCCAAAAGAGTTTTTAAAAAGAGGACACAAAACATCATGATCATATTTACAATATAGTCCACAATAAATTGAGGATAAAAGAACTTGATACATAGTGATTACATTCATAATGTATTTGGTCATATGATTCTCATGTGTTCATCAAAGTCATTCACAATGAGTACTAACAATCTATCAGAAAGACACTGTGAAATGTATTTTCAATATAATTTACATATATTCAAGTCCTTCATTAGGACATTATTTGACACAAGACCCGATATCGTGACATCATGACTCATTGACTCTCAAAATCAAGACTTGAGACTTAAATGTTATATGTCATGTGTTACGTGTCATCCATGTCTTGATGCGGCATGACACAAAACCTCCTTATTATTATTCATACATCTAACGTAGTTACATGTATTAATCTTTCTCTCTCAAAGAATTCACATGTACATGATACAAATTTACAACTGAATATGTTTTGTCTATAGTGTATGGAATGCTGCCCTCTCTGTTAATGCAAGTCGTGTGGTGTCGTGGTGTAGCGGCAGGGTGTCATTGTGTCGTGACATCCCCAAGGATCCTGCCTCTGAGGCTTAATGCCAGCCATGTCGTGTAATGTCACAGGGTTGTGGTGTCTTGGCTGTGTCGTGTTGTCACAGCATCGTTCGTTCGGTGGTGCGGCCTTGATCATGAGGGCGGCAGGGTCCGTGATGCGAGTCGACAATGGTGGCAACAGGGATGGTAAAACGACGGCGAGGCAAGGGCATGGTGATGAGGGTTGCTGGATGAGGTCCTGAGGTCAAAAACTCAAATGGGTATCATAAATGAACCCCAGCCAGAAATCGGTCAAACGAGGTAGAACTAACTTACTTCAAATCGCATAGATTATTAGAGGAAATTCAACCTGCTCATAAAATCAGGACTGTTGTAATATTTGTTCGAACCTTGCAGAAAAATATTTGAAGCTAATCAAACTGTTGATGGCTTTCGATCTGAATCATCTGATTCTACATTGAATGTGGGCGAACAGTTTGATCTGATTTAGAAAATGTCCATTTATCAAAACCAATCAAATTACACCATATTATTTACTATGCAAATCTTATCGAATCCTACATGCATTCAATCCTCAACAGCATCGTAGAACAGTCAAATCAACTTCCCAAGTCCCTATGCACTTCCACGATGCACACTGGTCCTGCGTTGTCACAGTGCATCCGATGGGCACTGGAATCTGGCAGATGGCTTGCTAGTGGAAGTGATGACAATTTCGTCATGATATGGGACCTTGACCCGTTTGTCATCCATGCTATCTTGTTGTTTGAGCTCTCTGAAAAATCCATTTCTCAGCACAGCTCGAGGCAAGATGTGGCATTCAGACGAAGTCAATATTGAAGGTTGGAAGCCTCTGGAGCGGCTGCCTGTCAGGGCCCTGAGCACAAGAGTGATGTAATATATCGCCCCAGTGAATGTGACGACGCTGTGTCACGGTTGTGATGGCAAAGCTGTGCGATGGTGAGTTGCATTTTTCCCAAGGCTATGGCTTGCAGTGACGTTAAGGGACGTGGTCAGCAAGGGATTACTGTCGACTTGGCCTAATTTCACCGTGAAGAAATTTGTTCTTTGTTCTTCGTCGATCACAAGCACTTGTCCCATTACAGTGATAGTAGGCAGAACAAAATTTCTGTGTAAAATTTCGAATGACATGCCAGGCAAAAGAGAAAGCTGCATATGCCAGTTAGGGCGTGATGCTAGTGGCAAGACAAGTGACGCACATGATGAATTTCCCCACTCAGTGTGAAGACTTCCTCATACAGGACTGGGATTGCCATTGTGGGAAGTGAACGCGGATATCTATGACAGAGAAAGTCAATGGACGTTGATGACTGAGCTGAATAGAAACTTTGGCAGTGAAAAGGTAAACTCCCAATGCATGTTGATTGACGATGCCTTTGCAAGAATAACTCGAACTTGCTAGAGCATGTGCGTTTTCGATTCTTGTCGAATAGTGTTGTATAAGCCCATGGAAAAGAACCGTAGATGCTTCCTGAATCCTGATGGCCATGAAAGTACCGAGGACTGTCAAGCACGGTGAGGCAAGTCATGTACAAGTTCGCATTTTGAAGGTCTGCCAGACTGTCATTGTGATCACGCAGGGAGAGATGCAGATGACAGGTTAGGAGTCAGCGAAGCAGAAGCGTGAACAGGAGGTGGGACATCGTATGTCATCTCCATTCTCAGTGCGGTGCTCCGGACCATACGGCACAGAACCCGCACGTTCGCACTGCAGTGAACGGGATCATTGGGAGAACACCTCAAAGAGGTGGATATGGTCTTGTGTGCTTGGCTGAAAGCACAAGAGTGGAAGAGAGGACAAGAAAAAGCAAAGCAAAGAGTTTCTTAGAAGACACGATGAGGGCAGCATGGTGAGGGATCATAAAGAGGATGAGATGGTACAGAAGCACATCTCATCAAGGGAACGCGAAGAGTGGCCTTGTTGTAGTGAAAAGCAGATGAGGTAGCAAGAATATCTGGCTTTGCGAATGGTGTGGTGAACATTAGCCATGTCCATGCAAGGGACAAACGAGGTGTGTGCAGTTTTCCAGCGATCAGAGCTATGTTTGTGTAGATTGTGGTACATTTGTCAGTGCAAGGTTTTGACAGTGTTCATTACATAAATACCACTCAACCCATGACCTTGCCAAGTAAGGTGAAAGCAAGGTGACTTCTAGTTCTATCCCATTCAATGCATTTTTCGCTGGGAATGAACATCAATGACTAAACAAATGATAATCGAAACATCCATATCTCAGGTAGAAAGAAAGGAATCAATTGCACATCATGTGCTAATATCTGATTTTGGGCCTTTCAGAATCTTGAGCTGGACCAGATGAGCTTCTTATGACCTGGGGAGGTGAGACAAGTATAGGGGAGGGTTCCAGAGATCTGGCAGTAAAGCTTGATGAACCACTCACAGAAGACCACTCACAGGCAGTGTTGGCACAACTACACACCTCTGATGTGTCACTGTCATTGTCACTTGGCTGCATATGCTCACAACCATGACTGTGACTTGACTGTGACTGCTATAACAACTGTGCAATCATGATCACAATGAGTGTGATGTGTCAACTGAGAGGTCAAAGCTATATAGACAGTAAGGTAGCAGTCACTAGGAACTTGCACCCCTTTATGTAAGCAAAGTGGCCTCTTTGTTGTTGCCCGATCTCCTCCCTCACACATCACTAAAGTCACTAAGTAAGACATGGGAAACATAGATATTGAAGTTCTCTTTATGTTCTATGTCTTACTTTTGAAAAATATTTTGATTTGATGGAGAAGATCCCCAAAAACCTTTTTTTCATTAAAATGTAATTTCTCAGCATTTACTGTTAATCTAAGCAAACTTCATTAATTCGAGTGAACACACTGTCCAGTCACATGACACAAAAAATCACGTGCACATATTAGTCATACACACTGTCAGCCTGGATGCTCAAGATGTGAAGACTTAAAAGTGGTCATGCATGCATCTGCATAGCATAGAATTTTGTGAATGTGTTTGCATTATATAGGAATATGTTTATGAAAAATATATAAGCCCACAAACATGTGCAGCATATAAATAAAATCCCAAACCAACCTGACAGTGATTAGTTTTTCAGGTGAGCGTGCATGTGTCTACACATCACAATACTTTGCAGATATTATCGCATCCATAAGGAGCATGTCCCACATAATTTTCTAAGGGTGCAAGTGCATGATATTGTATTAGAGCACATATGGGTTGCAAACTGTTTTAGGCCAGGCAATTCTTATCTATTTTGATGAGATATAAATAATGATATGGAAGGAATAGGAATCTAGGACATGTTTGTTAGGGAAGAGACCAGGGAGCAAGTGAGTGAGTATCAGAATTTTGGAAGAAATACCAGAGATCAGGAGCAAGGATTGAGGGAATATCCACATATGCAGATTTGAATATCCCAGTCCCACTGTTCCCATGGCCAGGGCTGGGGCAAGGAAGGATGAAAGTCCTTGAAACACCATTGGTCCCTCATACATACAACATAAGTACCCACCTGAGTACCTCTGAAGAGGTATACACACACATCTATCAGAATAAACCTGTAGACTGTACCCATAGCCCATAGATCACTTGAGTGCTGCCTGCCTTCCATGCCACCTTATACCACCAATATCTAGTCCAAACCGCTGAACAACCCTCCCCTCATGCCACCCCACACCACAACCCACATGAGTACAAACCTCAAAAAGACCTAGAAATACTGCCAACCCATCCCACCAACCATCTCACCAAAGAATGTTCAAACACCTCAAACAGAGATGTCCACCCACCATTCAGAACACGTCACCCCTCCCTATTCCAAAGATGCCTCATGCACCAAATACAATCCCAGACAATACAGCTGAGTACCAACTACCCTCCCATTGTTCTCCCCCTGACCTTAAACCCCCTGCAAATGAACCACAACCCCCAACTCCTCTCTAACTCACCCACCAAGCAAACCCCATAGCATTCCCAAGACCACAATGGAAGCTTGCATATCCCTAACTAGTGGACCCACTGCCACCACTGCAGAAGCCAGGAAAAATAAGAAGAAATGCATGAGTATATCTCAGCCACCCCACCCCCTTATTGCCCAACTAAAAACAATGATAGTGGAGTCAGACCATTCTAACACAACACCCCCACAGGCCCCCAAACCCACCCCAGCCAAACTGACTGTCTCAGTCACAGCAGAGGCAGTTATGGATGAAGCAGCCACCCAAGCAGTCACCCCTGCCTACCCTCCTTTGGAGACAAGCCCAACCCCCCCTCCCATCCTGATGCCACCACTCTTCAATGAGGATTCCCCCTCCCTGCTCTTCACCAAGAGCATTGACTACATCAGCCATGCCACACCTCCCACAGGCTAGACTCACCCCACTCCACATCCCCACATCCAACCAACAGGACCATAAAGGCAAGAATGTATCTAACAGGCTGTTCCATCCCCCCACCATCCCCCAATGCTCCTTCTCTAAGGAAGACATAACTATGTCAAAACCTCCTGAATGCCAAATGGGCAACATTGCCACCTCTGTCTGCTCCTTCACCCAAAGAACTCCCCATGACCCCAACCAAAATGGGCACAACACTGCATGTGACCCACTTGACAACTACACCAATGCAAAAATGCCAAAGGTCCATGACACCCACCCCACCTCTCCTTTCAAATACATTGACCTCAACCTTATAAGTGAGTGGGAACTTCTAACAGGTGGGAAACTCCTTATCATACCATTTGATGATGTAGCTCACAACTCAAAACTTCACAATGTCATCAAGAACTACATTCTCTATGCAGTAGCAGAGATCACCCACTCCCAAGGTATAGGGGTCTCTGCCCCAACCCCCAGTGATGATGCTGTTGATGAAGACCACTTCCAATCATCCTTCCTAGCCTAGCCTACAACCTTACCACCCCCCAGAAGCAGCTCCTCCTCAATAGAGGCATCTGGTCCTCCCAGGCCATCACCTTCAGGGCTGTCCCCTTCCACCCAATGAATCCCGACTACTTATTCACATTCTGAGGTTTCTCTCTGAACATAGAAGAACACATCTGTACCCTTGTCTACAATGTCTGGCATGACACTGATACTGCCACCTTTGTGCATGACACCATCAACACAGCCCCCAAGGGGGAATGACTGACACTCAATTTTGTCATCAGCACCTTCCTAGACACCCTAACTGTCACTTGTCTCAGCATCAAAGAGTGTGGAGGTGGTCTCACCCCCCACTTTAATGTATATGCTGACAGTGCTATGATTGTCCGTCACACTATCTGGCTTGACCTCTGCCAATTCCTGGCAGACTGTATCTAATACTCTCCACTCATAGGCCAGGGTAATGTTGTAAAAGAACCCTACTCCTGCAGCATATGCCACAGCATTGAACACTTGAAAGGGATGTGCCCCTTCCTCAACATCAAAGGCTGGAATGGCCTGGGTAAGAATGAGAATGCATAAGGCTGATGCAGAAACAATGGGTGGCCACTTTGGCCCCCAATGCTATGGCATGGGCATTGACCTTAATAGAGCCTCTACCTCATTTATATGAGAAAAGTACTACCTACAATAAGCACCAACTTACTTAGAGTATCTGTTCCAAAGTGTTAAACAATATGTCACGTTTGACATCATCTTGTGGTACTTGACTCATTGACGTGATGAGTTTCGGAAGTACAGGACACTTACTATATGGTTATGACTACAATAGTAAGCCCTCATTAGTCATGGACACTTACGCGTTGCCGGTGTTTGGGTTATCCGGTGTTTCACCTATTTTTAGTACTTATAGTGAGTCATTACTAGTATCGCGGTACTAGGGTTTGTTTCTAAGCTGCACTTTAAAGCCAGCATGTAACTGTATATAAGTTGTAGTACTAAGACCATAGCTCGCCAGCTTGGTCTTCTTGAATCATCACCAGTCTTGTCTTCTTCCAATCACTCAATTGAAGCTTACCCTTTGGGTACCCTAGTGTCATTACAAGTGACCTAGAGGCAGTGCAACTTAGCTAAGTTGCCCATGCTTCCATCATTTGATAACCTCAATTACAAATGAGGTGACTAGCTAGCTCCATTGGATACTTATGAGAGAGTTGACAGAGGAGGTGGTGGATGGGAAAGGAGATGGGGTGTAAGTGGTAAAGAAGAGGAAATGGGATGGTGTAGACAAGGGAGCAAGAGGATGAGGTTGGGGAAGGGGACAATAAGGGTGTAGGAGATGAGCAACAATGAAGGAGATGAGCAAGCAGCAAAGGTGAATGCAATTAACAGGCAGCAAAGATTGTGGTGATGAAGGCAAGATGACAGCTTGAAAGAGCAGACAATTTTAGAGGGGAGAGAACAAGACTCTGTTTATTGAATCATGAATCAAGGCTCTATATACATGAGAGCTGTATACTACCAGAATTCAGAGTAAGTCATACATATAATAAGGAAGAGGGAGGTGAAACAGGGGCTGAGTCAAATGGCCATGAGTAGGTATGGAAAGGAGGTAAGCATGTAAGGTGTCATAAACAAAGCTGAGCCTTCATACTTCATCCCCTTGCTTCAGAGGACCTTTGTGTATCTTACCCATCATTGTTCTTATGCTATCCCTGTGGTATTGCAGGTGCTACATCCTGTGATCAAGCTTCTCCCTTTCCAAACAACAGACACTGTTGACTTAGTGCACATTGCAATGAAGACCCCATTGTGGTGTTACAGGGAGGCTGCAAAAGTGAGAGGGAGAACAAGAGGGAGAACAAGAATGAGTGAGCATAAAAATGAGATGGGGAATGAGTGCAAATAAAAGGGAAATCAAGATGGTGAATAGTGGTTTGCAGGCTCAGCTTGGCCTAAAAGACTGGTATTTGGCCTGTCTCTGGGGGTCCTTGGGCCCATATTTCACAGACTAAGCTTGCACTGCCAGTCTTTGACATCTATGGCCTCCAACAGCCTGAAATCCCTGGCTAGTCACAGCCTCATGGCCTGTTGTAGGTAGATACCACACTGTGAATAAGACTTTAGTGCACAATGTTCAACTACTGTATGACATGTGAATGGCCTAGTACTTCTAAACATCATTCTTGCCATCATTCCCATCACCATCGCCATTGCTGTGATTGTCCCCAATGTCATCCCAAGTCCAATCTTTGGCACCCTCAACAACTTCACTTGTGGACCCTTCTTGATTCACGGATTGCATATCAGCATCATCCAGGTAAGTCTCTTCATCAGCTACACTCAGAATGAACCTAAGGGTGACATCTTCTTGAAAGAGGGCCTTGAGGCATTGCAGTGCTTCAACAATGTTGCTGTTGAGCAGATTGCAACATTTGGAGATCATAATCCCAGCTGCAGAGAATGCTCATTCACTTGAGACTGAAGATGCCATGATGGCCAGGTAATCATGAGCCAATGCATGCCAGGTGGGATATGAGGAGCCATTTAACTATAGCAACAGAATTATAGTATCAACCATGTAAGCAAATTGATAGTGATGAATGTGATATACTTACCCCCCACCATCAGACAATCCCCATACCTTCTGGAATGTCTTCATGTGTGTTGATATATGCCTTCCACTCATCCAACCATGCATTGGATGGAGTAACTGTGCCCTCACAGTTGGTGGTGTTGTCCTTGGTGTCAGTGTCATCAATATTTGAAAGTGTGGACTTGCACCTTGATGAAGCCTTGCAGACATGTGTTGACTTCATACTGGGATCCTGGTACAGTTTGTTAAAGCACTTGATAAACTAAGATGAAAAGAGTATGAATGACAACTGCAAGATGCTATTGACAGATAGAAGACTTACCTTTGCCTGGACAGCATCTTCAACATCTGAAACAAGGTCTGATGACCAATGTTTGTGGAAGTAAGCCAATTTTGTTGACAGCTCAAGGACTTCAGTGATGAGGAAGGGGACATGATCAGCATACAGCAAATATGAGAGATAAACACACATTACCCATGGCCATGATGTGCGCATCTGATTCGGCAGAGCGCTCATAATATGTGTTCAGTTTAGCCATACCAGCGTTGAGTGCTGGTACGAAACTCTTGTAGCATGACTTTGTTGAGGCCTTCTCCCAAGAGGCAAAGAGTTGTTTGATGGCAGGGAATGCCAATTGCAGTGTTGGGATCTTCTCTGCAGAGAAGGCCTGTTGCACACTGTCAGTGTGCTGTTCCAGATGAGATACAGGAGCATATCATCAGTAGGTAATGGTGTGTCATGAAAGTATGACATACATGGAGCAGGTTGCAGAAGAGTCAGACATGTGTCCACTCTTCCTCATGTAAAGTGAGAGTGGACAACTTGCGACACTTATTGGCATTGGTCTCCTTGAGTCCCACCCCCAAGATGAACTTGTCAACTGCCTTGGGACACAGTAAGGATATAAGTTAGAGCTGGAATGAATTAATAAAGACTTACCAGAGGATGCAACATGGCACAGTACAGCATAACATATGTTGAGCTCCAGTGAACCTTCATATTGAGGAGAAGGTTCACTGGAGCCAAGTTGTTATGACTCTGTGCAGCTTTGAAAGCTTCCCTGTGCTGTGAAGATGAGCATGCCTGCATACCATGAGTCAGCACCTGAGATATTCAATTAAAACTTTAGAAGTAGAGCATACCTTAATACATATAGTGCAGATTATCCCAATCTTGTCTCGCATTGGTGCCACAAGGTCATCAAGGGGATGGTCATCATTCAGGTTGCCATTATAGTACCTTGACTTGCTGTGTGTAGAAATAACAGCTTGAGTTGCAAGGTTGACAATGTGAGCAAGGCACCTAAGCAAATTAGTTATGAGAATGTCAGAAAAGGTGCACACACACCTGATCTGACAGTGTTTGATGTCGAAGTCCTGTCCTGTCTTGATGTGATAGCAGCATGCAACCTCTTGCATCATGGTGTCATTGTTCTTCGCATTGTCACATGTGACATGACTGACCTGGATTGAAAGACATGAAGCAAGAGTGAGCAAAGGGTTTTTGACTGCAGACAATGAGAGGACATGCCTTGTGAACAATTTGAAGCTGGTTGCAGACCTTGTAAAGGACCTGCCCCAGGCGACTTCCATTATGTGAGCAGTTCATCTACACAAAACTGAGCAATGCATGCTCCAGGTTCCATTCACCTGAGGCACGTTCCTTGACCTAATGCCCTGTGACAGCAAAATACAAGTCAGTGTTGTCTGCCTGCCAAGCGTCACAAGTCAGGCTGATTTGCCTGCTGACAGTGGAGCTCTAATAAGTGAACATCAATCAGCAAATAGGATGAAAGTGCAAAAGTATACATTAATGTGCTTCTTGAGAATATACCTCTCCTGCTTGAACATATGAATGAGGCATGTATGGGTCTTCTTGGGTGAAAGTATGGTGATGCCATGTGTTGCTCAAGTGCCATGTCCAACATCTTCTTAAAATTGGGGTGCTTGAATGCCTGGATCGGCTAGAAACAAGATGTTGGATCTTTTTAAAGAGTGGGGAACTAAGAAATACATACCTGATTTGTCTGGATAAGCCATTCAAGGCTGGCAGCCTCAAATGCCCTATCACTGTAGGGGATGACAGCCTTGTGAGCAAGGAAATGGTTTGTGAGGGTGGTCTGCTGGGTCTTCTGGCAGGTATCCAGCACTGCCACCCTGTGCTGCTTTGTGTCTCCTGGAAGCATCAAGTCAAATTTGTTTGTGTCACACCATTTGCAGTATCAAGCCTAGAAGTCAAATCAAATCAGTAATGTGTCAGTATAAGGCAAGAACATAGTACCAAGTGAAGCACAGCTATGTGGCACCAAAGTGTTGAGTGCTCATGGGTGATGAGTTTTTCTACCTTGGCACAACCAAGTCCTTGACTGTGCTGCATTGTGAGAAGAAAGTCCATATAAAAAAAAAGGAGTACTTACACGCAAAGGTTGCACTTCATGTGTCATTTTGTTTGACCAGGGAGGGTAGGGGCAGCAGTGAAAAAGTACTTGATGTCGGCAGTGGGCTCTGACTTGTTCAGTCACTCATTGTCCAGGTCATTAATGTCATCAATATCAATGACTGAGATGTTGAATGCTTGCCTGGAATGTGTTGATTGCCTGATGGCATGGACATTTTGGCTTTCTTGGGATTTGGCATGCCAGTAGGGGCATCAGCATCAGCTTCATCAGTGCTGGTGGAGATTTTGTGATGACACTGTCAGTGGACAGTGTACTCTTGAGGACATTGGTTGAAGTGCATTTTGAAGGTCCAAGACCTGAGTCAGTAGCAAGTGTGTCAACTTCAGTATCCATCAGTGGGGGTGGTGAGGATGCAGGGAGTGGGGATGATGATGTGACTGGCAGTGGCATAGAGGGTTGCTTGGGGGTGGCTGATGGTGTGGATGGGGAAGGAACAGCCCCACCCAGGCAATGAGATGTTAGATCAAGACTGTCATTGCCATTCATTGGCAGTAAACCTAGCAGGGCATTTGATTGTTCATGCTGGTCAAAAGGTCATTGCATTCAGTATGGGAAGATTTGGAAGAAAGAGTAGTAGTACCTTGTGAGGGTGAGATGACTCAGAGTTTTATGCTTGGAGACAGGTGACAAAGGGCCAGAGGCTGTCGCAGAGTTCATGGGCCATGGCACATCAAGTCACAAAGAGTTGAAGGCAAAAAAGTTGTGAGAAGGGTCTAGAGTTGATGATCCTGAGTTGCATGGGGTGAATCAGATTGCAAATGTGGTGAATCAGATTGCGAATAGGGTGAATCAGGATGTGAAATGATAATTGTCGAAGGTGAATCATCAGCTGAAGATGCATTGCCATAACAACCAAGGACTGAAACATGAGACTGTGGGAGCCTCTTGCAAAAGCGAAGACTGGGCCATCAGCCCTACAAAGACGCATCTACGTCTCAGTCTAGTCCCTGTCCTCCCACAGCTGCCTTAGTCCAGCTACTGGCCTCTGAGCCAAGCCTGCAAACCACTAATTGTGAATAAGGGAGAGTGTGAATAAGAGAGGCAGAGAACAAGAAAGGGGGTGAAAAAGAGAGAGGGTGATCAAGAGGGAAACAAGAGAGTGAGTGAGCACAAGGAGAGATGAAATGATGGGTGGGAAGAGGGTGAACAAGAGAATGAGTATTATGCTCATCAGAGCAAAGGGCATTGAATAGTAAGTGGCTCTTGTCTCCTCCACTTGCAGGAGGCAGTGTGCTGACTGTCAGGAAATGTGGGAACAAGTTGAGATGTGTGTTATGAAAGAGACAAATTCAATTTGGAAACTGAGCTGTGAAAATCTACAAATGAATAGACTTAGAGTCTACCCTCCATGTTATGCACAGTTTAAAGAAGCCTGTAAGTGTCATGATCATAAGTGGCTATGATTCAGACACTACATTCTTCTTTCTATCTTTCCCTTTGTCTTTACAAACCCCCATCATTCACCATCTTATTGTTTCCAAAGTCTCCTAGTTCCTTATGGCTGTGTTTCCTATTGTTCTACATATGACACTCATTCTCTAAGGCTGCACCACTGACTCATTCCTAGGACTCTTGTATTAATATACATAGCTTGCTCTGCTCTAACTCATAGCTACTTGTACCACTAGTATATAAGGGGTAGCCTGTACACCCACTTCTGCTAGTACTTCCTTTTCATCTTGCAAATCCAATTATCTTCTCCTCTCAACTTCTGTCTCAATTGGCTGTCAAAGCCTCTTCATACATTAAACCCTTGACTTACTGATCATCTTGAACCCACAGTAAACTGCTGCACATGTTGTGTGTCCAGATCCCTGCAAAGATCTTGACTGTAGGGGTCCCATGTTGTATACTTAGGTTGGAAGTTCAAAAGAGTTGAGATGGAGCTAGGGCACAAAGAGGAGTGGGAACAGAAACAGTTAAGACTGAGATGATAATGTTGTGATGAGATGGCAACATAGCTAGTCACTGAGTATAATAAAAATATAGTACACAATCGTATTATTAGCAGAAAGTAAATGGGACTAGAACCACATGGAGCAAGGACTGGGCAAAATCCCCCAGATACAATAAGTGTAAACATTTAGACCCAGCCTTGCCATCTTGCAAATTTGTACAACTGATAAGTAATAACAAGATATCTAGATTGGATGCCAGCAAGATCTTCCAGCTCTACTTGTGTGATGAGTGTCTCACTGTTTATACGCAACAGAGAGACCAAGGATCACAAGGAACAGGGTGGCTGGTGTTGAACCAACAAGGGAGTAAAACAAGGAGAGAAGACAATGGGCCATGAGTAACAAGACAAGGATGAGGAATAACCCAATAATGGGAAACTGCTCAGAAGACAGGAAGGTACAAGTGGGGATGTCGCAAGTGGACAGTCTGAGGGACTGTCTGTTACATTGCTCCAGCTTATATACCTGAATACATGGTCTGTGCGTACTTTAGGGGAGGCCCAACTCCGATCCACGGGTGGGCCCATGGAATACTCTAGAAGGATTCTAAAGATAGCATGGAATGTGCTGGAAGGTTTCTAAGTATATCGTCCAATAGCATTAATCCCTGACAAGCTCTGCTCATCAGGTGATTGATCAACAATCTTTGTTTACCGATCAATGGACTTTGTTTATCAATCAATGATCTTTGTTGATTGATATTCATGGGTTTGTCACGGACTGTGGTATAGGTTCGTGACAGTATCCCCTCTTTAGGACCGTGCTGCACCGTCAGCACTCTTAGGTTACTTGGTCAGGGTGCAGAGGGGTTTCTGTCATGAAACTGGTGGACTAGGAGTGATGTGTGTTTCATTTGTGATGCAGGGAGCCATGAGTTTTCAGAACTAGGGTAGCCCTTCCACTTGATGAGGTACAAGATCCCTTTCTTGTTAGGTGATACTTTGGACTGGAGTACTGTTTCAACTTCATAGTGTTCCTCTTCTCCTTGAACTATATCTGGAGGAGGTCTGGTGAAGTTAGGTCCATGCGCAGGGGTTTCCTTGTACGGTGATATCAGAGAACTGTGGAAGACTGGGTGGATTTGCCATGACTTGGGTAGTTGGAGTTTGCAATTAACTCCCCATGTAGATAGTACTTTGAATGGTCCATGGCGTCTGGGGGCTAGTTTGGCTTTGGGGTGTGTGGTGTGAACATTGGTTCCTTCTAACCATACTAGGTCTCCTGGTTTGAACACATGGGAAGCAATGGGCACTCTGGATCTTTTCATGACCTCTGCAGCTACCTTTAGTGCTGCTGTGACTTCGGACCGTACTTGGTCCAAGGTACGAAGGCGTTCTTCTACTGTGGGAATCTTGGTAGCAAAGTTTACTGGAGGAATGAACTCTGGTTTGAATCCATACCAGACTTCAAAGGGGGATCTTCCTGTGGCGCTGTGCTGGCGAGCATTGTGGGTGAACTCCATGAAGGGTATTAGTTCTACCCAATTGTCTTGCTGGAAGTTACAAAAGACACAGAGATACTGTTCCAATTCCTGGTTGACTCTTTCTGTTTCGCCATCTGTTTGAGGGTGGAAGGCTGTGGACATGGTGGACTTGACTCCCAATCATTCCCATACGTCTTGCATGACTTTAGAAGCGAATTGGGGTCCTCTATCCGATATAACTTGGCGTGGTAGTCCAGTTCGTCTCCAGACATTCTTCATATACAACTTGGATGTTTCTTCGGCAGTGATGGTTTTATTGCAAGGGGTGACAATGGTGGCTTTACTGAGGCGATCTACCACCACAAACAAGGAGTCGTATCCTTGGGAGGTAGGGAGGTCTGTGATGAAATCCATGGTGATAACTCCCCATACGTCTGTAGGTATTTGATTTGGTAACAAGGGTACTTGAGTTCTTGGCTTGATTTTGGTTGCCTGACATGTGGCACATCCGTCCACATAACTTTTGACAAAGGTGGATATTCCTGGCCACCAGAATTCTCTTGATACTATTTCATAGGTCTTCCATCTTCCTGGATGTCCTGTGGCTACATGGTTGTGATATCTCTTGACAATATCTCTTCGAAGTGCATCATTTTTTGGGACATAGACTTGTCCTCTGAACAGAATGATTCCATCTTCAAGGTTCCATTCTTCTAGGCCCTTCACAATGGATCTTGGGCCATTCTTCAAGATAGCTTCTATGGCGATGCTGACGTCTTTATCATATTCTTGGCTTGCCTTGATTCTTTGACGCAGGGTTGTGTCTCCTAATACTGTGACTGCTGTTGGGTGGGCTGCACGGATTGTAAAAAACTTGGTGTCCAAGAGAGTACGCAACTCGTCTTCAGTTGCTATCCCCTCTTTAAGATCTGGACGCCTGGACAGTGCATCTGACTTATTTTGCACACCTGGCTTGTGAACGATGGTGAACTTGAAACACAAAAGGAACAAAGCCCAACGTGCTTGACGTCGTGTGAGCTTCTGTTTGGTGGCAAAATATACTAAATTGCCATGGTCAGACCAGATTTCAAGGTTGTCGTTGCGACCTTCAAGGTAATGACGAAAAATGTCCAAAGCTCGGATAATGGCAAGGAGTTCCTTATCATGGATTTCGTAGTTCCGCTCCGCAGGTTGTAAGGACTTGGAATGGTATGCAACCGGGTGCCATCTGTTCAAGGCATCAGGTTGTTCAAGAATGGCTCCTGTGGCGAAGTCACTGGCATCGGTGATGAGGCGGAAAGGTTTACTATGGTCAGGGAGGGCAAGGACAGGGGCTGTGACAAAGGCCTGGATAAGGGTGCGGAAAGTGGACTCCTGTGAAGCACCCCAGAGGAAAGGAATCTCCTTCCTGGTAAGGTCGAACAAAGGTTGAGCAATAGTTGAAAAATCCTTGATGAAGCGGCAGTAAAAGTTACAAAAACCAAGGAAAGCTTGGACATGTTTGACAGTGCGTGGAGTAGGCCAATCGGTGATGCCTGCGACTTTAGCAGGGTCCATCCTGAGTTGTCCATTGGAGATAACAATGCCAAGGTATTCAATAGAAGTCTGAGCAAATATGCATTTCTCAGGCTTCAGGTACAAGTCGTGGGTCTCAAGGCGCGAGAGGACTTCAAGGGTTAATTTGTTCAACAAGGCAGGGTCAACCAAAAAAATGAGGATGTCATCTAGATAGACAACAACATGACCTTCATCTATCATGTCTTCAAAGATGCCGTTCATAAATGTCTGGAATGTGGCAGGGGCATTGCAGAGACCGAAGGTCATGACAGTGGGTTCAAATAGGCCCAGGTGTGTTTTGAAGGCAGCTTTATGTTCATCTCCTTCCTTGATACGGATATTGTTGTATCCCCAACGAATATCCAACTCAGTGAAGTACCTGGTGCCATGTAATTTGTCGATTAGTTCAGGGATCAGTGGTAAGGGGGCGGTGTTCTTGATCGTAATGTCATTGAGGGCGCGGTAGTCTTGAACTGGGCGTAACTTGCCATCCATCTTGTCTACAAAAAAGAAGGGGCTGGCCATAGGTAGGGATTACCGGGGGTATGGAAACCCCTGGGTATTGGTCAAGGGTATTGGAGGGTAGGGGTAAGGGTACAGAAGTTGTTACCCTTGATGTACCCCTACCCCTGTGGAGGGTTTTCCTACCCCTGTGGAGGGTAAGTGATACCCTTCTGGGGGGTAAGGTACAGTAAGGGTAGTATGTCTCAATGTTTATTCACCTCATCCTGTCTTGCATCCCTTGTTGCATCCTGTACTTGTACGCTTATATCGGATTATGTAATCAGTTTGAACTTGCATATGTTACCCCACTGTGCACTGCAAAAGGCGTTGTTAATGCTTTTGTAGTAGAAGTCATAAAATCGTGTATTGTACTATTCTAATATAATTATCTAGTACAAGGCTAACTACAGTGGCTAGTATGTAAAACTACAGTGCTCATGTTGGGCCAGTGGTTGATGCATTGCCATGCAGAGTGCAATGGAACCCACAAGAAAAAAACACGAATTGATTTTGATTATGTTTTGGTGCCAACAGGTAATGACTATATAGAATCGTTGAAGAACTAAGTCAAAGTGACTTTGGTGTAATGGGTTACCGGTTACTTGTTGTCACGTGAAATTTTTATGCCCCAGGTTTGATTCCCCACATCGCTCTTTTTTGTGCCACAGCCTTCAGCCACACGCCTGGCACGGTCCACAACAACAACCGCAACAACTCCCACATACGGCACCAAGGTCTACTGCAACTGCAACGAACCGTGATGCGTGACGACTCGGGCAATCACCACTTTACAGCAATCACGAATACAGCCAAAGATGTCGACCACCACAACGTCGACCGTGAACTTGAACATGATCGTAACGATCCTGATCCAGACAACAACCGCGACAAACGTGATGATGGGCCACGCGGCCACACGACTACGACCGCGACGATAGGCCACACAACTACGACCACGACGATGGGCCACATGTCTACGATAGCGGCGATGGCGATGATGGGCACTGTGGCAGGGCAAAGTAGTACAGTACTTAGTTGTAGTCCTCCTTGTACGCGAGTCAGTAGAATTACGAGTAAGTACCTATTCGAATACATTAATGATGGACTACCCTTCCCTCATACCCGGGGGTTACCCCTGTCAATCCCTAGCCATAGGGGACTTTGAAGGACAGATGTATCCTCTCCGTAAATGTTCCGTGATATATTCTTTGAGTGCCGCTGATTCTCTGGGAGTAAGTCAGTAGATGCCACAACTGCGCATCTTGGAGACTGGTTTGAGGTCTATGGCATGGTCCCATGCTTGATGTTTTGGGAGACGATGTGAGGCTTTCTCACTAAAAACCTTGGAATACTTGTGATACTGGGCCGGGATGTGATCAAGGGATTGCTTGGGCGCATTCTTTGCTGCAATAGCCGTACTGGCAGTGGACTTTGATCTGATAGCAAGATCGTCGTACTTGTTAAAACTGTGATGATACAAGAAGTTTTCCATGGCTTCTTGGGCAAAGGCATCTTCAGTTATCAGGGGTTCCTCCTCTACGGGATGTAAGGCATTGATGGTGGTAGCCCGTGTCTGTGGCTTTTGGGACGTGATTATTAGGGGGTACTTGGACAAGGTACAATTCTTGGGGCATCTTGTGAAGGCGATCTGTGGTAATGCCCAGTCTATTTCTGGGTTGTGTGCATGAAGCCAATCCGTTCCTAGGATAATGTCATGGTCTCCTAGTGTGGTAACATAGAGCTCCAATGTTTCTTCATGGTAGGCGTTATCCATGGTCTTGACATGGATCTTCTGGATTGTAGTATACTTGACTGATCCCCTCTTATTGAGTGTTCCATCCACATTCTTTACCGGAAGTGGGTTAACTAGTGTCCACAGAGTGAGGTTATTCTTGGTGGCGAAGTCTTGATCTATGATTATCCCCTCTGTGCCACTATCAAGCAAGGCGCATGCACTGATTTCTCGTCCAGTTGTTTTTCCAACTAGAGTCACTCTGAGTGTAATAGATGGTGATCATCTATTTCATATAGTATCACCGGGTACAGGCTCAGAGTCTAATGTCTCTAGGAGAGAAAACCTATTCTCAAAACTAGACCTGGACAGACGTAAAGTCCCAACTGACAGTGCAGCAGAGGGACACTTCAAAAATCCTCATTGACAGGGCAGGAGTGAGGGCGTGGAATCATGACTTGGGGATGTGGGCTGTGGTACATGGCCGCTACCTGGGCCGGATGTTCTTCAGTATGTTCTTCTTCAACATATTGATCTTCTTGGGTTACTGTGGCACGAGCTCTGAAGTCGCTTCCTTGGCGTGGATTTGGACGTCTATTTCCTGTCCCTTGGTTGTACTGGCTTGTCTTAACGCGGCATTCTTTAGCCCTATGACCGGGTTTTCCGCAGTAGAAGCAGAGCTTATCCTTGAAGTGTCTGTCCTTTTCTGCCTTCGATATTTTTCCACCCAACAGGGGACGTGATGGTGCTGAGGTAACATTGACTTGGGCATGATCTTCTTCTGTGGTTATGGCGCGGTTTCGTGGTCCTGAATTTCTGTTAAATGTGGTAGGGGAGCTGTACATGCGCCAGAGTCGATCGAACTCTCTTGCTTTCTCTGCTAGATCTTCTAGCGTGGTAGGCTGTGGTGATACACCCATTATCTTCTGGTGTAATGCCATGGGAAGCGCCTTTCTAAAGGCGTACATCTGGGTTTCTTCATTGGCTCCGCTTCGGGAGGCGTAGGTTGACCAATCTTGGTACCATTCATTGAACGGGCGTCTGCCCATCTTGGAAGTATACATGGCGTTGGTAGCTTCCAACTTTGAGTATGCAGGGACAAAGTGTTTCTTGAAACTGTCGCAGAAATCTACCCATGTTCCGAAATTGATAGGTGTGGCTGCTAAGGGCTCTTTTCTGTTTATCTTGAGCCCACTCTCCAGCAGATGTGCCAACTTTGAAGTGGGTTAGAGCGGCTGAAACCCTCTTTCCTTGATCAGAGTACGTGGATTCATTGAGGTAGTAGTAATTCTCTAGGTTGTTCCAAAAGGCTTCCACCTTTGCAGGGCTACCATCAAATGATTCTGGAGGGGATCCCAATAGCTTGGTGTTTGCTGAACCAGACATGCTTGCTGGGGTACTTGGTGTGCTGGGTGTACTAGGTTGACTTGGGGATGAGGCGTGACTGGAAGAAGCAGGGGTACTTTGGCGTTGACTGGGAGTAGGTGTGGCTACACGGACTGGGGGTAATGCTGGTGGAAATGGGAATGTTGTAGCCGAAGGTGTAGGCAGGAATGACTGTGATGCCTGTGCTGGGGTTACTGGAAGTGCACCTGGAACTGCTTGTGGTGTTTGTGGCTGGGATACTGTGGTGATAAGCGGTTTTACTTTCTCAGTAACACTTCCTAGGATCTGAGAGACTTCTTCTTGGTCACTTGATTCACTGCACGCTGATCTGGTGCCTGCTGAAGGTGGGGTTCTAGGTCATGACCAACCTTGTGCTTCTGGTTGGGTTTCCTGAGCTGAGGTTGCTTCCTCTTCGTGGGCAGAAGATTCGTTTTCTGAATCTGAGAACTGAACAGGTTTCTTGTTCTTATACTCCCAATGGTTTCTAGCGTGGGACCACCGAACGGTCTTTGAGTGGTAATTTCCGACGAGGTTGCTGTAGTCGAGATCGTTGATGTGGGCGATGTGGGGGTGAAGTACCGCGAAGTCTGTGATAGATACTTCTTCAAGGGTGTCTAGGAATGTCCAAGGGAAATGTCCGTCTTTGCTGAAAACTGTCCTTTGAAGGAGTTGTCCCTGAAATCTTTCGTGGGTTTCGTTGTAGATGGGTTCGTCAACGTCAAGTGGAATGAATGTTTCTTCTTCGTCTGTGAGCTCCCTGGTTACTGAAGTTCTGCTTCCTTGACTCATTCACTAATGGCGGGGTAGCCTGGTGACAGTCCAACCGTCGTTGTTCCACTGATAATGGATCTTATAGGTGGGTTGCAAAATGGCTTGGTCTGGTTGATTTCGTCTAGTTTTATGACGGATCCAATGATATTCCTCGTAAATCCCAAAGTGGGTGACGGTGGTGAGGCTCCTCCAAAGGTAGTTCTGGAAGTTGAGGATGTTTGACGTGAATTCCTGGATGTGTTCCAAGGGGTGGTTGACAGTTAAGGTGACTTGATGCTGGTCATACTGCAGTCTGCAGTGTTCTTTGAATGTCTTAAGTTCTCTGGGTTTCCTGGTAGGTAGGTGCTCCGCTATGTAGATGGATTCTGGGTAATGGCAGTGTAATTGTACTGCCTCTGTCTGGAGGTAGTTGGCTTCTTCACTACTGGTGGAGTGCTGCCTGGTGATGGGGTTTACTGGTCATGAAACTAGAGGTACTCTGTTGGGTGGGTACACTGGGTCGACCGGAACTGGGGTTCTCTGATGGATGGGTACACTGGTTCAGACGGACCCGCTTGGTTAATTCTGCGAATATCCCTGTTTGGGACAACTGGGACTTGGGCTGGCGAAGCAAGGAGGAGGTCTTCTTGGTGTATGGAAGGATATTCCACACATGTTCTGTGGTTTCGCCTTCTATGGGGGCGCTGCTGAATGTTCTGGGATGCCAGGTTGATAGCCCAATTGACTATACTTTCTCCGATGTTTTCCAGCTTGGATCTGGACAAGGAATCTACTCTTTATTGATTAAAGGGTAGATAGGCGTTGCCTGGGGCCCACAATACTACACTAGGTGGAGTAGGTGGGGTATCTGGTCTGTATCCACAGTCACACACTTCCTTTGCACACCAACACCTTCTAGGTCCGTTCCAAAGGTTAGGTTCTCCCCAACCGTCAACAGACTCTGTTGGTACGCTAGTGCGACTGCTTGGTGGCAGTGGGGTTTTGACAAGGGGCGGAGGTGCTCACGCTTCAATGAACTTGAGGATTTCAGGGTTGTTGGGGGTGTCTGGAGGGAGGTGGTGAACTTGAGGGTCGATAAGGTGGGGGTCTGGGTTTTCAAGGGTGGTTTCCCAGCTGGAAGAGCTCCACTTGTAAGTGAACTCTTTACCTTCGACTATGGTAAGGTGGAACTCGGTTCCTCTGGTGACAAGATGGATTTCTTGCCAATTGACTTGGATTTGATCGTAGTTAAGGGAGAAGCGCTCTAGGTATCTGATACGCTCCCCTGCTCTAATGCGGTGGATGAGGTCTTGTTTGAGGGGAGGAATGTGGATGAACCAAAAATGGTCGTCTTTAGTCCACAAGAGAAGGGACTCGGCTGGGGAATTGTTAACAGTGGTGGCGTCAGATAGATGCCAATACAAGAGTTGTTCTTGGGCAGCTCCCGCTAGTCTTGGTAAGTCAATGTCTTGGAATTCTTCATAGTCCCACTGGTAAGTTATTTTTATTTTATTTTATTTTTTGAATGAATTTATATCCCGGAGCAGTACATAATACAAAGCCGGTCACGCGACATATAGTCGGTATTTAAAAAGTTGGAGACGTAAGCGTACTAGCCCTTGTAAGGGCTATAAGATAAGATCTGTGCACCCACCCAGTGGAAGCATAAGTAAGACAAAAGTCAAGAACAGTAGTAAAACATGACCAAGAAGGGAAAGGAAGGACATGCAAAAGAAAGTAAAAAGGGGTTAAACCGCCAGACTTACCCAGGACATGGGACATCGGTCAAGTGGTTTGAAGTGGTCATAACTTAACCTGGATCAGGGGGATGGGATGCAGGGTCCCGGGAGGAGTGAAGGAAGTCGTACATCAGCGACTCCCATTCAGTGGCAGGACGGACTGGTCCTAATTCCCAGGGGGTGCTCGCTGTCAAGGACCAGCCTGCCCCAAAGGGGGTGCTCGCTGTCCTCGACTGGCCCTCCCCTGAAGGGATCCGTCTCTGCTGCAAAGACCCTGGGTTGGGGCCCTCGTTAGGTTTGAAAGCCACCCTGGAGAGGTGCAGGAAGTCGTAAAACCTCCCGCACAGGGCGGAGTTGGTCCCCATGAGGTCCTGAGGGGAGAAACTCGACCACCGTGCATGACCTGCGGCGACGGTCCGGGCATCTTCGAACCTGGGGCAATCATAGACAAGGTGGAACCACGAGCGATCGGGAAACCCGCACTCGCAGCCCAGTTCATCGGGTGGTATGTCTGGTCGGAACTGTTTGGTATAGTCCGATGTAAAGGTGTGGCCCACTGCTAACCGAAGAGCAGTGGACGTGGTGTGCCGGGACACGTCAGCTGTAGCGGACATGACACTGAGCCAGAGTAGGTGATTCTTCCCGTCCAGGGGACGCGTGAGTGCATATTCCCAAGCGAACGAGGTGTGGGGTTCGGCTCTACGGTTTTCAAGCCATTCTGCTGCCCAAAGTGAGAAGGCGCGTTTCCGTGCCGCGGCTTTCTGATGTGAGGGTGAGTGGATGGAGGAAAGCCGAGCGTGGGGGGTGATGGTGCAGGCACCAAGGGCAGCCTGACAAGCGAGGGTGGACTGGGACCGCGTCCTGACTGGGGGGGACCAAGTTAACCACAACTTGACGTCTGCATGCTGAGTAAAGAAAAGGGTCAGCGTGTGGTGGAATGTAAGTACCGTCTGTTGATGTGTGAGGGTACGAATGTCAGTAATGGACCGTAAGGCAGACAGATTCCCCGCCAGTAAATAAATATAGGAGGGGGGTGCACAATCCCTATAGTAAAGTGCCACCCATTCGGCCGCTTTCGCAAGCGCGAACAGATCGACATCAAACTGGGTCACTTCCGTTCCCAGGCACCATTGCTGGACCTGGTTCAGGAGCTCCCCGCCTCCACCAAAGGTGGTCATGACAGCAGCCGTGCCTGCAACCCGAAGGTCATCAAACTGATCTTTGTCAGAGATCATGGCCACCGTCTGGATGATGACCCTCTCCACGTCCGAAGCAGACCACCCCGTGTAGAGGGCCGCGACATCCACCTTCCGGTCTTTAGGGTTGCAAAACCCCTTGAGTTTCACCGCACCCTCCCAGTTGGGAACCTCCCAGGGGGGTACTGCCGTGACGTTGGTGTGAGGGCCTTGTACAGGGACCCTTGCACCCAGTGCCTCCAAAGCTGTGGGGCGCAGTGCACTCTTCCTCAGCCCAGAGCGCGGATGAACTGTCTCCACCCCGCCATTGCTGGCGTGTGGGCCATCCAAGGACTCCTCCGCCCAGTCAGGTCTGAGTCGGCGCCTGAGTTGGGAGGTGGGGGGAACACGGTAAAGCCTAAGGGCAGAGGTGTTCGTGAGCTTTTCAAGATAGAGCCTGGCAGGCAACACCCTGGTCAGCTCATGAAGAGCTTACCGAGGTGCCGTCCTGAAGGCTCCTGAAATTACCTTTACGCCGTCATTCATGACGGCCTGCACCTTCTTGATCAAGCCCACCTTGTTACGGGCATTGATCCAGAGTTGGCACCCATATGACAGTACCGGGAGGCAGACGGCGTTAAACACCAACCGCCACTTGGCCATGGAGAGGCCCTGGTGTGTGTTCCCAAGCACCGACAGAGCTTTTAGGCTCACCCACGTGCGGTTGCACATGATGTCGACATGCTCGTTCCACTGTAGCCTGTGGTTCAGAAAGAACCCCAGGTACCGTACTAAAGCTTTCGCCTTGACCCAATAGGTGTTCAGGGCTCCGGTACTTCCCCCGTGAGGGATTCTCCGATCGCCTTCAGGGTGCCTATTGGGCCTCCTTGACTTGGAAAGAGGTTGCGACTTGGGTTTGGGGTGGGGGTGCGCTGGCTGTACAGCCAGGCCCTTAGCCTCCCCGTCCTGTGGTCACAATTGTTCCTCAACCCCATGGATGCGGAGCTCCAAGCCGTTCGGCACGTCCTCACTGTCGAGGCGCGACAACCTAGGGGGCGGAAGAAAATGAGTTTGGTTTTGTCTGGTTCAATGTCCAGACCGTTGCACGACAACCACTCGTCACAAATACTATACCCGGTGCGAAGGGCGTCTTTGACCACGTTCCAGTCTCGGCCCTGTGCAGAAATCAGTCCGTCATCGACATACATAGCAAAGGATACGCCCTGAGTGGCGTTCAACTTTGCAAGTAGCGGAGCAGTGTAGATGGCAGAGAGAATGGGCGAGACCGGGGATCCTTGCAGAGTCCCCTTAGCCTGGTCCTGCTCGTCCGCCACCTTGCCGTTGAACGTGAGGTTAACTTGCCGTTCCGAAAGGAAAGACTGTACCCATTCGCACACCCTGTGGGCGAACCCCATAAGGTGTAGGATGTGGGACAGCCGATCTTTGTTGATGTTGTCGAAAAAACCCGAGATGTCGAAGAGGAGAGCTCCAAATTTCAACTTCACACAGTGGGCAGCTTCGATGTCATGAACCAGACTAAGCCCAGCGTCGACAGTAGAGGAGAACCGTCGTGTGCCAAACTGGTTGGTGGGGAGAAGGCGGTGCTTGTCCAGATCGAACATGAGTCGACTGGACACCCCCTTCTCGATGAGCTTGCTCAATGTCTCGAGCAGGCTGATGGGTCGGTACGCCTTTGCAACAGCATAGTCGGCCTTATCAGGCTTTGGAATGACTACGACGAGGGTGTGATGCCAAATGCGAGGATGGAAGCCGACAATGAGACAGGTGTTTGCAAGCCAAGCCAAGTGAGTGCCAATGACCGTCCACGCCATCTTGAGCATACCCCACCCAATGCCCGACGATCCAGGTGCGGACCTGTTGGTCGTCTTGCAAAGCAACGCGTGCAACTCTTTGACAGAGAACTCCACAAAGTCGCAACAAGGGTGAGGTGGGGGGTCATCATGTTGGGCCAGACGGGGAGGGGAGTCGGCAGAGGGGAAGAACCGCTTAGTCAGCAGGGAAGCGACCGCTTCAGGGTCCGTCGTGAACGAACTGTCTGCACAGCGAAGCGCATTCACCTCTGTCATCCACCGACCGTGTCTCCACTTGGCCACGTCCCAGACGTACCCTGATTCGACAGCGTCGTCAGCCCATGCCTGTTTTGCCAGCAAGGCCACTCATCGCATGTCCCTGCGGGCCTCTGCGCTTTCGTGGTTCAAGGAGGCATTCCGCAAGGCTTTCGCCGCGGTAGTGCACACCTCGTTCCACCAAGGGCGAGAGGATGCCCCTTTGTTCTGTTTGTGGGTCATGTGCTCCTCACAAGCTGTGTGCATGGCGTTTTGGAGAGTAACCGCAAATTCTTCGATCACGGCACAGGAGGTAAGAGGTAGGAGAGGGGGAAGGTGGGAGGCGATGGTGGCCCTCCACTCTTTCTCCTCGGCGGCGGTCAGATCCGTTTTGAACGTGCGGAGGGTCTCGACACGCGTAGTTTTGTTGCTACTCCTGGCGATCCAACACGTGCGAATGCCCGCATGATCCGACCCCAGAGAGGCTTCCCAATCCACCACAGGCAGGGTGAGGATGGCACCGTGAACCACAGCGAAGTTGTGCCATGTGAGGTCCAGAGTGGAATCGCGTTGCCCTTCCTGGCCAAGGCGGGTGATGGTTCCCGGGGGGGTCTGTAACTCGAACGCTTGTCGTGTGGCCCACTGCTTGAACAGGCGCACTTGCAGAGAAGGAGACCAGCCAGGTGGGGACCAAGAGGGGGAGTGGAGGTTGAAGTCACCAAGGAGTATCGTAGGTATAGTGGGATCCAAGTCAAGGGCCATAAGGGCCGTAAGACAAGTAGGATGCTCCACATCATGGTAAAAATTAATGACACGTAACATACTAGCGTTATCCGTAAAGTCAGTGATAAGTATACAATTATGGCGTACGATGTCCCACCGGGGAGCAACCGACACATTACGTAAGTGTCTAGGACGCGTGGTACCATATGTGCGAATGTAAGTTAGTACTTTGGCGGGGCTAGAATCGGTAGTGAATGGGGAGAGACATTTCCAGTTGGGGTGGGACACCCCACCTAGAATCGCTTCCCCCATACGTTTCTGATCCGCCCCCCGATTGCCTATAACAGAAAAGAATGGTTCCGAAATAAAGAGAAAATTGTCAGTATTGTTAGTCTCAAGGAGAGTATGCAAAACAGCATTCATCTTCCTCCTATTTGCAGCAAGGATGTGGTGCTCACGCATCGTCCCCCTCGCGCATGATGGCATCTTCAGCTCCCTTTAAAAAGTTCTGGAGCACGTGTGTATATGTGTGTTCGGCAAACGGACGCCCACCCAGCAGAGGAACATAGCGGAAGGCCGCCCTGACGATGAGCCCAAAGCCCTCATTGGTGACCTTGTCCAGCTCAATATCCGACCTCTTGATGTGTCTAAGGAGCATGCGGGCCCAAAGCCAGTTGGGTGGGGCAGTCAGCTTCTGGTTTGACTTGCACATCTTCTCCACGAGCGCCTTGCACTTGGCCACTGCTGCGGATTCGATGGCGCTGCCTGTGATGTTGCCCTGGATGATGGAGCCAAGGGCACACAATGTGGCCTTGTCCTTGTCCGATTTGGCAACCCTCCTGAGCTGTTTCGTTACCGTATGCCTGGAACTGTCGCCGCCGAGCTGGATGTCACAGTCCTGCATAACGAAGGTCCTATTTGTGCCGTATTTCATCTTTGTGAGGTCAGCCATAAGTTCCTCTGCAGTGTCCGGCAAAAGATATGTGGCGAGGAAAATGGAACCAGGCAACTTGTGGAAGAAATAGTTCATGGGTGTGATCGCATCTCCATTACCATTCCCCCCCCACTGCTCATCGATGGCGCGGAAGTATGCCGCGTGATCCGACTTATCAGCCTCATCAGCTTCGTCGGCAAGGGCAAGTCTTGTGGAACTGTCAGAAAGGGGGAGGTCGCTCATGGCAGCAAAGCAAATGTGGAGGTCCTCGACCGCCCGTTCACTAGTGTGTGCCAGGCCACCCCACGACTCATCCCAATCCGTAGCATCGTCTCCCACCTTATCATGGTGGAAAAGCTCAGGGTACTTTGCTAAGACTTTGTCCTCCGTTATGAGGTCTAAGGAGCTGAGTACCTGAATTCCGTCCACTCTGCACAGCAGTTTCGTAGCCGGCAAGGGCGTTGGGGCAACTGGGGCAGCGGGAGGCGGGATGTCAGGGACGTGACTAAAATTTTCGTTGTGTCCCGCATCATCTGAAGGCCAATCTGATATGTGGGCAGCAGAGAGGTTGGCGAGCGCAGCAAAGTAGTTGCTCGAACTGGCGACACCCTGGTAAGTGCGCGGGTTCAAGGGAGGTTTTGGGGCAATGGTATGGTCTGCGGCAACCGGTACAGTGCCTTTAGCCTCCGCTCTGTGCTTGCTCGCAAGTTTCCTCCTCTGCGACTTCGAAATTTTTGTAGGCAGAGTTGAGGTGGAGAGTGCGGGCATGGGTTCCCATTGCATTGGCAGCTCGTCTGGGAGGGCCGCGGCAGTCGGCTGATGGGTGGAGATAGGGGCAGAGAGTCCGGGAGGAGTGGGCTCAAGAGGCAGGGAGGCAAAATTACCCTTCTTAGGGCATTCCCACGACCTGGCATGATGACCAGCTTTTCCACACAGAATACACTTCAGGGGGCAATTACAGGGGCCATTGTGGCCTGCCTTGCAATGGTAAGAATGTTGGTCGGAATGGTGAGCGCCTCCGCAGCGATAGCATTTCACAGCATTGGGAGGGAGATGGCAGAGTGGTGAGCGCATGGTGTGGCCCATCAAGTGGCATTGGCTACACTGATTAAAGTTGGGTTGTTCACCTGCGAACACAACTGTGACCCGGCGTCCGAACATGTGAATCGGTGCGGTCATGATAACTTTTGTGTGTGCCCCAGTGGGGTCCAAGATGCAAACAAGGATGGTTGCAGCTGGTTTGGACTTGACCATGGCCATACTTTGCCATCGCGCATCATGGATGAGAGTGACACCGCAGAAGCATGGGTTACAGAGGACTTCCGCAGTGAGTGACGTGTCACCAGGAATGGTGCCGTCAGCAAGGGAGGATGGTGTGTTTCGAAGCTGAAGCCAAGCCCAGCCTTGTCCTGGGACAGCCTTTCCGTGACCACCAAGGGGACGGGTGAGGCCATTCTGGAATTGGCGGACTTTGTCAAAGGTGACTTGACCAGCAAACTTGTATACAAAGTTGCCGGTGGTCTCCTTCGACGAGGCCCAATGGCCACTGATAAGGGTGGGCGCATGTGTGCTAGCCGTTTCAAGCTGCCAACATGCGAGCATGGTGATAGTTTCGCCCGACCATGAACGGATGCTCTCTTCCTCAACCTTGTCAGGGAGGCCACCATCATGTTGGATCGTGATGTTGGTAAAAAGAGGAGCTGTGGGGTTGGTACGGGCAGGGGGGAGGGAAGTGTGGATTGGTCCCGAGCTATTACCTGCAAAAGCAGTGTTTGCTCGTTTCCTCCCTGCCGGAGTCCAAGCCGCCTCCTGCCGCGGGGGAGGGGCAGCCGTAGGAAGATGAGAGCCACTGGGCAACTCTGGGAAGTCTTTCTCAAGAGCCTCCAAAGCCGCTGCAGCAAGATCATCAACTGAGGCCACCGGGGCGGATGACTGTGGAATAATGACGGAAGGAGGGGTGGGTTCTGGGTGAGGAATAACCCGTTGCACAGACACGGCAGCTTTTGCTGGCGTTTGTGTGCGACGTGGCAACAGGACCTGTGGGTTAGAGGGTGCCGCTTTCTGAGGGGGCGCGGCCAGTATCGTAGGAGGAGGGGGGGGAGGGCGGGGGTCCGCTGCAGGAGCCCGGTGCCTGCCAGTCTCGACCGCGACGATCCGCTCCTCCAGCTCTCCGAACTTCTTGTTCATGGTGGTAATACCCGCGAGAATCTGGGCCAAAGGATCATTAGAGGGTGGGGGGGGGTGCAGACGTTACCTCAGTGGATGTTGCCTCCGTCTCCATCACATTTGCAGGGTTGTGGACTGAGGATTGGACGCCCCAAAGCTCGTCGTTGAGCGGCGGCTCTGGAAGCACCACCCTTGGGGGTTCCTCGTCTACCGTGTCGACGCGTGGTGGCTCTTGCAAGTCGGGGACCAGCACAATCGGGGCAGGCATCAACAGCACCACACCCTTGGGGAGTATGATGCAGTCGAACGCGTCTGCGAGCTCGATTAGCCGCCGATCCCTGTCTTCTTTAGTGCCATGGTGCAACAAGACCTGGAGGTCGTTCCAGAGGTCAGCTGTTCGTCACACCTTGATGTTTTGCGCTTCTTTCTCAACCTCCGCGTTGATGGTCAACATGCATTGCCGCAGGACCACCTCGCGGTTGAAGCCTTCGGAAGCGAGCTTCTTGTCAGCTTCTTCCCGCACCATCTTCTGGAACAACGCCTCAGCCTGCTCTTCCAGGTCCTGAGCGTGATTATTCCAGATGCAGGTGCGGATTTCTTCCACAACCTCCAAGTGGATACGGTGGCATCGACACTGGATCTCAGTCCGAATCGTGTCATGATGCTCCTGGAAAACCTGCGAATCAGTAGGGGCACGGATATCCGCGGTGTCTTCCCCTTTCAATGTATGAATGATGACTTCGAGCCAGAGGCGACGCCACTGCTCTAGGTCCCCCCTCGTCCCGTCTTCGAAGCTATTAACAATGCGATCCACCAAATCCTCATTAAAGGACTGGCGCACATCTTGGTCATTCCACATGAGGTCCTCGTATCGCTTGCGAAGCAAATCATGAGCCTTGATTACCGCCTGTTGCTTGTCTCCGTCAGAGGCAGTGGCAACAGCACGTTGAACCAAATATTGTTGTATATTGTCCCCGAGACCGGCGACAACCATATCGTAGACGTTTGTGACATGCATACCTTTGAAGTCAGGACGCATGTCGCTAAGGTGAGCCAACTGCTCCCCCATGGTGTGTAGGAGCTGGTTGTGGGTGTTCGGCTGCTTGATGCCAGGCGCGGTCCGGAAGGAATCCTTGTTGAAATTCAAACTGGCACGACTGAGCCGGCGGAAGTGCGGTGAACGCAAGGCCCCCCTCAGTATCACGCCGATCACGGTGTGTGACAAGCGGAACCAAGAAGTATGTGTAAGGCCGCGAACGCTATGGGTGTTGTCAAATGACGTCAAACCAGCGTCGAGTGCAACGAGCACTACTTTGACGGCACGGTTCAGTACATCATTCTCAATTGGGAAGGTGTTGTCCGGGCGCAAACGGAAGCTAGGGCCCGGGAAGTAAGCCGCGAACCCGAGCGCGGCATCGCTCAGGTCGCGTTTCAATGTCTCAACCAAGCCCTCGACGGATAGCACATCACTGTCGTCAAGCAGCACAGTTAAGGTGTGAGCGGTATTATCCAGTGACCCCTCCTCCAGGGGGGGGTAGCAGATATCGTCAAGGAAATTGGAAATATCACCGGGATTCCCAGCCCCCCCGATGTCCCGTGGTTGAGGGGCAGGGGTGCCAGGCTCGGAAATGTCCACCTCCTCCCAGGCTTCATTAATCTTCATGTCAATCGGAGACCCTGTTGCCGAAGGCGCATAGGGTGTGACCGCGTAAAAAGTGTTCACCGTGTTAATAGAAAGTGGGGGAAGCGCGCGAACACCCTGCTTAGGGGTAAGGCTGCAATCCCGGTTGGCATCAAGAAAGTTGGCCGCAAACGTGCCCTCAGAAATGGGGGGCACAGGCAGCGAGGCAGAGGGCTGTTGGTTAAAATTAGCTTCGAACGTCCCATCAGAGACGACGGGAGGCATGGCGGCAGCAAGGACATGATCGGAAGTAGGATTCGCTTCGAGAGTCGCCATGGACACGAGGCGCAACTCAGGGGGGGCCAGGGAATGGTTGCTCGAGCAAGGGTTGCCCTCCAAAGCAGCGGCCTCGTCAGCGAGACGGGTGTAGGAGGAGTCTGTGGAAGGGACGGGGAGGAGATCCGTCACCCTCATGAAAACAGTGATATGATGTTTCTTGGCCTCTTCAGCACGGTAAAGCATGCCCAAACGGTCGTGATCGTATGCGTCTTGCCCCAATAATGGGAGGTCAGGGCCTCCAGCAAGAGGGTGGGTATCGAGTGAAATCTCCTGCGTGTACTGTACCGGAGACTGGGTAGGGGGGTCGTAGGACAAAGCAGCCACCACCGCTTCGCCCCCCTCGTTTCCTTCGACTGGCTGCAAGAGCCCGACGTCGGGTGGGTAGTTAAATATGGGCCCCCCTGGAGGGAGACCCGGGTTGTCTGAAGAATACATGACCAATAGAATGTGTAGAAGAGCAGGGGTTGGGATAATGCGCAACTGTGTAAAGGGGATGGTGGTGGTAAGAGGTCAAGGGGCGTTGCCCACTGGTAAGTTACCTTACCAAAGGGTAGGAGGTCTCTGAGCTTGTTTAAGAGGAATGGAGGGTCACTCCAACAGTCAATGATATCACACTGACTGGCGTCAAACAAGGATGACTCAGGGTAATAAGTCCTGAGCTGAAGGAGGCGATGAGTTTCAAAAAAGTTCTGGGCACGTCGGAGTCTTTCTCCTTCTTGAAGATGGACTGGGAATACTGACACTGAAGGTATGAACCCCGATGTATTGGCAAGAAAATGATAACAACTTGTACTACCACTTACTAATTAAAGTAAATGGCTACAAGGGCGTGTTATCACTGTGTGTTGAGATAAAATTAAAGGGGTCCACCGGGATGCGGGGCATGAAACAATATGAAAGGAGGTGAGGGCGGGTCCTCACTGAATCGTCAAAATGGTATCCCTGGTATACCGCGTAGACGTGCTGCTCAAAAAACCCCAGGTAACCGTAAGTAGTTACCACACGTCTGTCCAAAAAATCGTGGACCTCAAGGATGACAAGCATATATACGTATGCTTCCCGAATGAGGTTGTTCAGCAAGCTGAACGCATCCCGAATGCCATCTCGGAAACTGTACTTGATGGACCCCAAGGGGAGGTCGTCACTTGGGAGGTCGAGGACTGCTTTGCAGCAGACGTAGATGGGGGAGATTCCAAGGGTGACGGCAATGTCACGGTGGCGGGGGTAGATGGTCAAGAAGTGGGGGGACGTGAAACGGAAGGAGATGACACCAATAAAAACAGGGGGCGAGTCGCACAGAGCCTCAGCTGTGCGAATGGTGTGGATGGAGAACTGGTGGAACTCCGAAATTTGTTGCCACTCCTCTCCTCGAGGGGTGTGGACAGCGAGGTACTGGTGGGGGTGCTCTCCTTGAACTTGGAGGCAGGACGGGGGGCAGTTGATAGGGGCAGGGGGAGTGTTTTCTTGGCTCTCTTCTACTACTGGTTCAGGAGATGCACGCTGCTCGGAGTAGAAGGCGACACGAAGCTCTGCAGCTTCGTAGTTGATAGGGGAGTCTGGGGTTGGTGGACGAGGAGGGGGCGTCAAAGGATGGAGGGCTGGGGATGGGATACGAAAAACGGGGGATGAGGCTGGACGAGGAATTGGTGACACCAACCTAACTGAAGGAGGTGTCCAGGGCAAAGGGGCTGGGGATGGGTAACGAAGCTCGGGGGTTGGAGTCCAAGCTACTGGCAGGGAGAGGGCAGGGGAACCTTGGGGGAGGCAATTTGCTCAACGCTTAGAGGAATCCCTGGTGGTGACGACAAGAAGTATGGGGGAAATGGGAGGTTCTGCCCTAAAGGGGACAATGGGAGACGAGGGGGCGATGATGGGGGCAGAGGAACACTTGGAAGACGATGAGGATGACAAGGGGGGGAATAATCGATGTTGTGGTATGAACTGGAATCAGCGTCCCACGCTCCAAACTTGGAGTAATCGTAGTCAGACACTGAGAAGGTTCGTGGTCAGCAAGCTAAGACTGTCCAAGTGTGATGAGTGTCTCACTGTTTATACGCAACAGAGAGACCAAGGATCACAAGGAACAGGGTGGCTGGTGTCGAACCAACAAGGGAGTAAAACAAGGAGAGAAGACAATGGACCATGAGTAACAAGACAAGGATGAGGAATAACCCAATAATGGGAAACTGCTCAGAAGACAGGAAGGTACAAGTGGGGATGTCGCAAGTGGACAGTCTGAGGGACTGTCTGTTACATTGCTCCAGCTTATATACCTGAATACATGGTCTGTGTGTACTTTAGGGGAGGCCCAACTCCGATCCACGGGTGGGCCCATGGAATACTCTAGAAGGATTCTAAAGATAGCATGGAATGTGCTGGAAGGTTTCTAAGTATATCGTCCAATAGCATTAATCCCTGACAAGCTCTGCTCATCAGGTGATTGATCAACAATCTTTGTTTACCGATCAACGGACTTTGTTTATCAATCAATGATCTTTGTTGATTGATCAACAAACAAGTCATGTGAGGTCATTTGACCTTTTGCTTGGTAAGTCCCGGTTCCAGACCGGTCCTTTCTTGAATAGGAAGGTAAGGATTATCCAATCCTTTCACGTGCATCGTCTTGGTTAGTTCCACTAGACCAATACTTCATTTTCCTGGGTTTGTATGCGCATTCCCTTGCACACTCTTGATATTCATGGGTTTGTCACGGACCATGGTATAGGTTCGTGACAACTTGGGGCACCTTATACTCAATATATACCTTCACAGATTCAAGAGGAAAGACAGCAATCAATGCTCTGCCTGCAGAGTGCCAAAGGAAACACATCAGCATTTCCTCATGGAATGTCCAGCCCACACACATGAGAGATGGGAGCTCCAGCTGAAGAAAGGGAGAAAAGAGATCAATTTCATGGAAGTTCTCATGAGCAAAAGTACAATAGTGATGCTAGCACACTTCATCCAGTCCACAGGAAGATTTACAGTGGTGGAACAGACCACTGAAAGACCAGTACAGCAAGTGAAAGTTCCCAAGTAGAGGTGAAAGGCACACAACTGCCCACATGCCCACCATGAGGAGTTAGAAGATGAGGCTATGAAGAATGACTGGATGAGGAAGTACATACAGAGACAAGGGGAACAGAGGGAGAGGAGTTGATCACTCATATATCAGCAACACCAGGCATGGTATGACATTTTATGCTTTGGAGGACATGTGATCTGGAGGTGAAGGTGCTGAGGAAGATGATGGGGTAGGGAGAGGATTCAAGGTAGCCTTACTACACTTAGATTTGGCAATGGCAGGCCACTGTAACAAGTATGACATAGTTGTATATTACATATGCATAAGCAAAAGAGTCTGAGATAAGGAAATGTAATCTGTCTACTCACATCAGTCAGATTGTAATAGACTGAGGTGTGTCTACAGCTATTGTAAGGCTTTTAAAGTATTTTACCTACTGGACAGTTGCAGGATACTCCATGCTTTAGCTACATATATGGCATGTATCAGCCCAATTCTGTACTACAACTGTCTTTGCAAAATCATGTGCTACAATTCGGTGTACCATCGGTCCATAAGTCTGAGTGATTGATTATCTTACTCCAACGTGGCATGCTCAGCAAATAACACCTGACACTTCATCCTCAAACCCTGTCACCATTTGCCCCATCATCATGGTGAAAAACATGCATGCCCAGCACACTCAACAACTGACCATTCACAAAGCCATGCCACTCTGGCATGACGAGGAGCTTTATAGTCCAAGGGTAGAACATGACTCATAGAGACAGGAGATAGTAGAAATTGTTTGTAAAAGTGCCACATAGGGTTATGCACCCCAAGGCACACTCAAATGGATTCCAAAATAAAAATAATAAATGGGACTAGACCCTATTGAAAGGGATGGCTGGGCCTTGGTGAGAAAGGTGAGACTGGGTGACAATAAGGGTAGGGTGTATGACATAGAGTGAGTGAGAGAGAGCATAAGAAGGAGAGGGGAAATGAGAGTGAGAGTGAGCAAGAGACAGAACAAGGGAGAGGACAGATGAGAGCAAGGAAGGGCAAGAAGGAGAACAGGAGTGAGAGGGAATGAGAGTGTGGGTGTGGGTGTGAACAAGAGAGTGGAAGAAGAAGACAAAAAGGATGAAGGAAATGGCAAGGGTAAAGAAGAGGGCAAGGATAACGAAGATGAAGAGGGCAGGGTAAAGAATACAGAGAGGGTAAACAAGAGGGTGAGAAAGTATGAGAAGGGGAGAAAGAATGAGAGCAAGGGTGAACAAGAGGATGAACAGGGGAAAGTGAGAATAAGAGGTGGGAGTGAATGAGAAGTTGAAAGAAGAGGACAAAGAGAATGAAGTTGAAGACAAGGGTAAAGAATTTGAAGAGGGTGAAGAAGAAGCCAAAGGTGAAGAAGAAGGTAAGGGTAAATAATACAGAGAGGGTAAAAAAGAGAGAAAGTGTAAAGGTGAAGGTGAAGGTGAAGGTGAGGAAGAATCTGAGAAAGGGTGAATAAGAGGGTGAACAAGAGAGAGTGAGAATCAAAGGGTGAGGGTGAACAAGAGAGAGTGAGAATCAAGGGGTGAGGGTGAACAAGAGAGTGAAAGAACATGACAACAAAGAGGGTGACAAAGAGGGCAAGGTGAAGAATATGAAAAGGAAAAAGAAGAGGGTGATTCAGCACAAGTGAGAAGAAGGAGAGGGGGGATGAAAGCAAGAGGGAGAATGAGAGGGTGCAGGCAAAGAAGAGTGTGGAGAAGAAGACAAAGAAGATGATGATGGTAAGGGGAAAATAGATGGTGACAGTGAAGAAGAGGATGAATATAAAGAAGAGGGTGAGTGTGAAGAAGAGAGCAAGGGTAAATGATGAAGAGGGTGAAGAAGAGGGTGGGTGAAGAATGAGTACAGGAAGGAGAGGAGGAATGATGGTGAGGGTGAGGGTGAGGGTGAGGAAGAGGGTGAATGAGGGTGAGGATGAACATGAGAAGCAGGAGGACAATGGAGTGGGTGAACAAGGATGAGGGTGAAGAGGGAAGAGGGTGAACAAGGGAGATGGTCAAGAAAATGGTGAGGATGAGAAACAGAAAAGGTGAGAAAACAGAGAGGGTGAAAAGAGGGTGAGGGTAAAGAAGACAGAGACAGAGAAGGTGAAGAAGTGTGTGTGTATGGTTATGGGATGGAGCATGATGGTTTTATTGGTTAGAAAGCAAAGATTAGCCCCTCCTAGAGGTCCATCAGCAAAATAATTGAAAAAGTTTAGGCCCTTATAATATATTGTAATCGCTGTGATGGTCATAAATAATTCCTTGATTACAGAATCAGTGAAAGCAGCTGTTAATGGCTCAATGATTTCATACACTGCTTATGTTTCCATGTGAATATCATAAGCAGCTCAATTATTACAATATATTTTGTAGATGGTGAGGCCTTTTGCTATCTGTAAGTCTCAACATGCCTTTTGCTGTCTGTGAGTCTTGATATGCCTTGGCCATAATTATAATCACTTTGGCCCATCCCAACTGTTGGTCATCACTTGCTACCTTGTAATGCCTTATATGTGGATCCAATTTGATCACCATGTCAGATCATATACCATCTGCCTGACAAGCGGCCACAAGTGCTTTGATTTGTTGTGATGGATTGCAGCTGTTGACAGCCTTATGTTTACATACACACTCATAATGGTGGAGATGCAAATTCCAGATTGTCATTTCATTTCTTTATGTACACTTCTGATCTAATATGACTATGCCTACCAATGACAATGTACTGGCTTGAGCTTGGGCTTGGGCTGTGGCTCTGTGCTTGTGCATCTGTGTCTCTCACACCCCTTGGCTTCCTTTTGTCACCATGTTCTATGTCCTTGTTGGGCTCAAATATGGCAATGGCATTGGGCTATGGACACCTCCAGTTTGTGACACTGGAGGGTTCTGTCACAAACCTATACCTTGGCCTGTGACAAACCAATGAACCTCAAGAGTGTGCAAGGGAGCATGCACACAAAACCTGGGAAGCAGAGTATTGGCCCAGTAGAACTAGCCAAGATGACGCACATGAAAGGATTGGATAATCCTTACCTTCCTATTCAAGAAAGGACTGGTCCAGAACCAGGACCTACCAAGCGAAAGATGACCTAACTAGTCATCTGATGAACAGAGCTTATCAGAGGCTTACTATAGGAGAATATATTTGGAACCCTTCTAGCATGTTCCACTACCCACCTGATAAGCGGAGCTTAACAGGGATTAATGCCATTGGATGGTATACTTAGACCCTTTCTAGCACATTCCATGGCCCCACCTGTGGATCAGAGTTGGGCCTCCCCTAAAGTACACACAGACCATGTATTTGGGTATATAAGCTAGTGCAATACAATGGACAGTCCCTCAGACTGTCCACTTGTGACATCCCCACTTGTACCTTCCTGTCTACTGTGCAGCTTCCTACCATTAGGTTGTTCCACATCCTTGTCTGGTTACTTGTGGTCCACAGTATCCTCTCCCTGTTTTATATCCTTGTTGGTTCAACATCAGCCACCCTGATCCTTGTGACCTTGAGTCTTGCTGTTGCAATTAAACAGTGAGCACTCATCACAGGTTCTGTCATATGTTGTCTTCATTTTGTATAGCTGAGAGTTGTGAACCAGTATTGTCCCTGGCATCTGTATTTGTAATGATGACCATGTGAAGTGCATGTTATGAACTGGCAGGTACTAGGCTGAGTAAGCACAACGATGAGCTGCTTGTAATGCTTACTGATGAACTACCATGGGCTTACTTAGTGTTGCCACAGCTCAGCTCAAATTGGCTGAGCCAGCCAAGCCAAGCCGTTTTGAGCAGAGCCAAGCTGACAAATCAGCTCATGACCAAATTCAGCTTGGCTATGGCTCACGAGCTGGATGAGCCAGGCTAAGCCATGGCTTGATTTGGTCACCACTGGTCCACTGAGCTGACCAGCAATGCACAGTGGCTGAGCAGTGAGTACTGCTCAACTTGGTGACAGCTCATGATGTGTGACTTGAGGTTGACTGGCTGAGCCAGGAATGAGCTGGCTGAAAATGGAAAACCCTCAATGTTCAAGCTCAAGCTTCAAGCCCAAATGTTCAAGATCCCAGCATTCTCAACCCTCACCCCTTGCCCTCTTGCCCCTTGCCCTCTTGTGCTCCTTGCCTACCATTCAATTACCACCGCTGTTGACACATCACCATGATTGCACCAGCACACCTTCCATCAGCATGCAGGACCTGCACTTTTGTGTGCTACCTATGGGTTGGCAGTTTGCTGTCTGCACACCATCATTGTCTTCCTTTCTGTGGCCCCTCTGTCTTCTGTCTACACTCTAACCAACCTTCACCCCCATGCACTCTGCCACCTGTGCTCTCTTCTTGTGCTATGCATGCATCATGCCATCTTCCCTTACCACCATTATCCGGCTGCACCCCACCCCATGCTCTCTGCTGCTGCCTCGCCACCTGGGGCCATCACCACCCCTGTCACCATCCACCACACTCCTTTCCCTCCTCTTGGACCACCCCTTCCCTTACCACCTTGCCGTCTCCAGCCCCTCTATCCCCAAGTGGTGCAGGAGAGGGTGAGGATGGGCCCTGCCTGGTCCCATCCTCTCCATCTCCCCCCACTGCCTTGCCACTTCAGAATGCCTCCCTCCCTCTCCCTCTCCCTCTCCCTCTCCCTCTCCTGTGACAATCAGATCCCACTCAGACCCCTTCCTCCTCTCCTTCTTCATTGCCTTGTTGCCTTGGTCACCACCTTGCCACTTTCCACTTCAGACCCCCCTCCCACTCCCTCTCCCTTACCACCTTGCCATCTCCAGCCCCTCTATCCCCAAGTGGCACAGGAGAAGGGAGGATGGGCCCCACTTGGTCCCATCCTCTCCACCTCCCTCACCACCTCATCACTTTGGAACATCTCCCTCCCTCTCCCTCTCCCATGACAATTGGATCCTGCTTGGACCCCTCCCTCCTCTCCTTCTTCGTCACCTTGTTGCCTTGGCCACTGCCTTGCCACTTCCCACTTCAGACCCCCCCCCACTCCCTCTCCCTTGCCCCTCAGACTCCACCCCCCTTTCCTGCACATGGGGTCTGAGCCCTGCTCTCCCTCTATGTTCTTAGTATTGCTAGATAGAAAAAATATATTGTCAAACTACATATATACAAAATATAAGAGTATTGATTTTGCTGCTGCCCCCATCATCATGACCACTGCTGTCATGCAGGTGTCAAACAGTCATCATAATTGTTACACGGGTGCCACATGGTTGTTGTTGTTGTTGTTGTTGTTGCTGGAATTGTGCAGCTATCATCGTTGCTGCTACTCAGGGCTGATTTGAGGTGGCAGGGCAGCCAGTGGATGGCTCTTGCTGTCACCACTGTGTCTGTTGCCACTGCTGCATAAACCCCCAGATGCCAAGCAATATTATCATCATTGTTATCTTCATGTTGGGGGCTGGGTGTTGTTGCTATCAAGTGCAGATGGCACTTTGAAGGACTTGGAAATGTTCCAGCGATGTTCAAGTGCGGTGGCTGGCATTCCCATGCTCCCATCTCAACCTTGTTTGCATCTCATCTCTCCTGATCTTACTTGATCTCTGGTCCATCTTGGCTCATTGGTTTGCTCAAACCTTCTGACTTTTTTTGTATTGCATCATATCTTGTCTACTATGCGTGGATCTCGCAAGAGGGCACCTTCTACCCCCAAGAGGACTCCCAAAAGGTGGGCAAACAGAAGGAGCTTCCTGGTGGGGCTCTTGAGATGTCTTTCCAGCTTGATGGTGTATATTCCTAGCTTGTGAAGTCTCCTGATTGGCTGATATTTGATTAGTTTCATCATCAGCTGCTGAGACATCAGATACTAGGTGCCATGTGCGCTTGATCTAGGCACCACATCTGTAGCTGCAGGTGGCTCCCCTGGACCCTCAGGGCAGCAACAGGCCTCAGAGGATCCCTTTATGGGTCCTTCAGTCTCTCAGTGTTCCAATCAGGTGAGTATTTATTATATTAAATTTATTATACATTCTTTTACCAAATTAACACCAGGGAGTCACTTGCTCACCTCAGAGTGAGACTTTTAACCTCACAGTCAGTCCTGGCCCTCCTGGGTCAGATGACTCTCAAGAAGAGGGTGCTCCTGATGCCCTTGGACCTGCCACTGGCCCTTCAACTCCAACAAGGATGGGTCAGAAAGCTGGTTCTAGGCTAACTGGTGCAGGTGATGATACCTTCAGATTCTTTCAACTTGATGATGAAGGGAAGAAGCTGTGTCAGTTCTGCTTGTAAGTTTATTTTTTAATTTTAATTTTTCTAATTTTTCACAGAGCACTTAAGCAGAATAATCCAGCTGTCACTGTTCACCGATATTAAGCATCTACTGCCACTGGCCTTCTGCATAACCATCTTCTGAACCACCATGCAGAAGAGTGGGTCAAGGCATGTCAACAGCACCATGTTGAGTTGAAGGGTCCACAGGGGAAAGCAGCCTTAGCAAAATTTGCTGGAGTTCCTGTGGAGCACCATGCTGAAGTGTGGATCTCATTTACTCAAGACAACTTTCTAGATGCTCTGGTACAATTTATTGTTGCCAATAATCAGGTTTTTATCTTTTTTGTGTGTTTTATTTTTATTTATTTTGCTAATTTATTTTAGGCAATCAGAATTGTTGAGAGACCAGAGTTTTGCCATCTCTGCCTTCAGCTCTGCCCTGAGCTGTGCAATGCAGACATTCCTCATCGGACCACCATGCAAAAGCACATACTAGATAACTTTTCAGAGGTAATCCACAATATGTCTAAGCATATTCAGGTGAGCTTGAATTAAATTATCATATTGCTGTCTGGCTAACTTCTTTTAGAGCAAGAATGTTGGAAACGTCTCATTCACCACAGATATGTGAACTGACCCTGACCTTAAGCCATATAAGACTGTCACAGCTCACTGGCTTGAGTCTGGTGGAACTCACAGTGAGAAAAAGCTAATCTTCAGAGCCTCCCTTATGGGATTTCTCCACCTCCCTGGGACTTACACTGGGGAGAGGTTAGCTGAAGCATTTTATTTTATTATCAAGTGTACTGGGCTTGAAAATAAGGTAATTTTTACTTTATTTATTAAAATTTAGCTAATTAATTTTATTTAGATTGGTTGGGTGACAACAGACAATGCATCCAACAATGTCACCATGATAAATGCCTTGAAGGCCAAACTGAAGGCTGAGGAACCTAATGCATTATTTTCAGCAGAGGACCATCACATCAGGTGAGTATTAATTACTTAACTTTTTTTGCTAACACTTCTTAGGTGTTTTGCCCATATTGTCAACCTCACCTGCAAAGACATGCTTAGAAAGGCATCTGAGACTGATTATGACCACATTGAGAAGCTTAGGAGGGTCATTAATTATGTGAGTTGTGTTTATATCTTTTTGTTATAAATTATAAGCTTATATTATAAAAGTTCACAGCTCATCCACAGTAAAAAAGGAAGTCAAACAAAAGTCAGGCCAAAGTTGAAAAAACCTGCATTTCAGTCAATGTTTAGTCAAAGGTCAACTGCTAGTCAATGAAAGTCAATTTTGGAAAACCAAAAATGATCAAAGGGAAGTGTGACTTGGGGAAAACATCACAAAAATTTTGAGCTTACTTGTCACATACTGTGCCATGCGGTCATGTGACATTTGGCACTAGACAAGAAGTGCGCTGCCTGTGAAGGCATGTAAAGAATATCCATGCTGTGAGACATTGTGTGATAAGAATATGTCTGGGTTGCATGTGATTGTGGGAAGTTCCGATCATGTGACCGGGTTGGGCTTATGCCCATGCTGGCTTATCAGAGGCAGAGGTCATTCCAGGCCCTTATCTTGGGGTTCTGATGGATATTTCTGATGGACTACTATATTAGTGTTATCTCTGGTTGGGTGAGTCATCGTGACTCTTATCCCTGATGGCCCTGATGGCTGTTCGCCTCATGTATGGGGTCTTGTGGAGTATCACTGATGGACACATGTTATTGGAGGATAAGCCATATGCTTATCATCAGCATTATAATTTAGCTTGGGACTCAGGTTAAAACCCAGTCCCTGGAGCAATATTAGGGTAGAGCTTTGGATGGTAGAGTCCTTAGCTTTGTATTCTCATATTCCCCTCACATATAGCATGGGGTTTCCCTGTTAATACATTGCTGTTCACTCTTTTGTTCCTCTTGTCTTGTTGTCCTTTCTAGGACCCTATCTATGACAGTTCCAATTCTTTGCACTGTCCTTGTTGTCATTCGGCTAGTTGAGGTGTCATTCCAGCTAGCATCGGTTCTCGTCGACATCATGTGTTCCAGTACTGGTGGTCAAGACGGTACTGAAGGTAGCGTTGGGTTGAAACATAACATTACTGGCATTTTGTTGATGTGCATAACCAAATTAGGCAATGTGAATGGCAAGTCAGTACAAGTCGGTACACAGTTGATGAAAGTAAAAGCTGACTTGGGGAAAAAAGTAGAAAAAATTGACATGACTTGGAGTGCATAACCAACTTAGGCAATGTGAATGGCAAGTCAGTACAAGTCAGTACACAGTCAATGAAAGTCAAAGCTGACTCAGGGGAAAAAAGTAGAAAACATTGCATGACTTGTAGTGCATAACCAAATTAGAGAATGTGAATGGCAGGTCGGTATGTGTCATTATCTGACGGACTTGATGGGTGATGTCAGCATCTGACGTGGCTTATTCTTTCATTACTGTACAATGACGTTGTGGCTTACTCAGGTCTTACTGTATGATTACTGATGATTACTGATAGTATTAGGGAACGTTACCAAGCATTAGTAGTAGTGGCTGTATCGCTGACGAAGGCGTACAGTCAAGAACCAGTTATAAGGTAGCTGTTGACTGATGTGGTCGACAGCTTGACTCTCTTGTATCATCACCAAATCTAGTCGGGTTCTCTTCCAAAGCCCGCCTCTCGCATTGCTCTCTTAGGAAGGCGCTTTCAAGCGTCCTTGGAACAAAGTCACGCCTTCGCGCGTTGACACGTATTGCTGAGTCACGTCACATTTGCCATCGCGTGTAGGGCCTAAGTCAGGCCACGCCGTGCCAGTCATAACATTAGAGTCAAGCTCTCCTCACACGCCGTGGCGCCAATCACAACCAAAGACAGTTGGGACTTCCAACCCTTCTTAGTCAATTCCAGGGAAAGAGACGCCCCTGCAAGATACGTCATCAATCGAGTCTGTTGGAGGACAATCCAAGACGATAGAAGAAGTGGAACGTTAGAACACTTCAATACCGGATACTACGCAGAGGCAGCCACAGCCCAACGATTTCACCCTATCGTCTTTCATCGCGAAAGGTGTTGTTGGGTGGAACTCAGGTGGAATCGAACCCAGGAATATTTTGAAGCGGCCAGACCAGCTGGCGATGATCTCAACTGCAATATTCTACTATCAGAAGCACGAGATATCGAAGAACAGGGAAGAATCAACGGGGAACCAGAAGAAGCACATTCGGAACCCATATCCCCAGAATTCCAACACAGAACACCAGCAAGATCGGACACCAGCCATACGAGTGAACGAGTCCATACCCCATCAATAGAAAACGAGCCTGAAGCCATCTACGTTCACGAAGAAGAACCCGCAGTTGAGGAAATCATCACCCAAACAGCTATGTTACATATCCCTGACCCAATTAGGATGGCTACTCAAACGCACATCAAGGAAATAGCCCCACTAGTCATCGATGAAAGAACGGGCCATGTTGTAAATATGGACCCAGAAGATCTACAAGCCGCACGACGGGCCATGGGCCCGGATGAACCAGATCAACCAGGAGGGTTCGACTTCGACTATAATGAACCACCTCCTCAACCATACGAACAGATCAATAGAGGGGTACAAGGACACAGACAACCGGATCAAGGAGGCCCTCCATTCGGAGGAGGACTGCCAGGAGGACCACCGCCCATGGGCGGAGGAGGACCGCCAGGAGGAATACCCCAAGGAGGAGGCAACGCCACAGACAAATTCATAGGAAACCCCCCAAGTTTGTTCGGCGGAGACAGGTCAAAAGTTGAAGGATTTATCCTTCAATGGGAAATCTACGCTGGGGTCAACGCAAGTCACTCAGCAATGAGGAATAAATACCAAAAAGCTATGTTATTCCTCACCTACGTCCAGGGAGATCTGGTTAACGCCTGGGTCATGTCTGCCAACCAATGGCTGGTAAGGGAGGTATCCAGGGGTGTTAGCCAATTCGACAACAGGCTGTGGAATAATATTCTACAAGCCTTTCGGCGACAGTTCGCCAACGTACTTAGCAAGGAACGAGCCCAAGCCCAACTGGACGCAGGAATTAGGATGAAGGAAGGAAAAATCGATGATTACATCGTGCTATTCGAACAACTCGTTCGTTACGCAGGATACGACATCAACGCGGAGCAGACCTTGAAGTACTTCATAAAAGGACTGCCCAGGACACTCTACGAAGCAATGTATCAACATGACTACCCCAGAACTTACGAAGAGTGGAGGGCATCGGCCCTCAAAAGACAGCAAAAGTGGATCCATATGCAGACGGTGCGCGGGAACTTGGACATGTTCAAAGGATCCACTAACAAAATTCAATTGGGAGCACTGGCGAAGCTGCTCGCCCCACTACCACACCCCGACGCAATGGACACATCGGCGGATCGAGTTAGAGGAAGACTTGCGGGAGCAGAGGATGTTATCAACACCCCACAACCTCCCTTCCCACCGAGAGGAGGATACCTTCAAAGGCAGCAAGGAAACCGACCTAACTTCAGTCAGGTCCACTGTTATAACTGCGACAAAATGGGGCACATCAGTCGAGACTGTCGCCAACCACAACAAAACAAACGCCAACAGATCAGGAGCACCGAAGAAAAGCCAAAGACTGGCTGAGAGGAGTAGCCAGCGAAGGAGACGATGTGAAGGACCTCATTCTGCAAAAGCTGATGGGGACGGATTTTTCAAACGCCTAAACCCGACGGCCTGGGTGAGGGCACTTCGTTGTAACTCAGTGTACATTATGCGCTACCGTTCTATGCGAATTCCAGTTCAGCTACACACGCATTACAACACGGCCAAGATAAAAGCTCTAGTGGACTCAGGAGCCACTGATAACTTTGTGAGTGAAAGCTTTCTCCAGCAAATGGGAATAAAAACACGGCTGCTAGACACGCCCAAACAAATTTACAATATCGACGATACCGCAAACAAAGCCAGACATATAAATCGATACATCATTCTTCGAGTTAATGTCAACGGAAATAACAAGGAAATGAGATTCCTGGTCACCAACATCGGGAAAGAAGATATACTGTTTGGGTATCCATGGCTAGCGGCCTACGAACCACAGTTCGACTGGAAGAAAGGAACAATTAACCGGGCACACCTTCCAGTCACAATCAAAACCGTCAACGTAACCGACAGGAGGAACGTTTTGGCCCATCTATTGATAAAATCAAAAGAACACATAGTGAAACAACTAAAGCAAGAGGAAGCACACGGACGAAGAGTACTGATCCCAGTGGTCGAACACGCTATCGCGGCCAAACCCAAAGACAAAGAAACCACCGTCCTACCTCCACAATACGAGGCATTCCGCAAGGTGTTTGACGAAGAAGCATCAACAAGGCTCCCAGAAAGGCGACCTTGTGATCACGCAATTACACTCCAACCTAACGCCCCGACATCAATCACATGTCGACTTTACCCTATGACCCGAACGGAAGATGAAGCCCTGGACGCGTTCATTGACGAACATCTGAAGAAGGGGTATATTCGACCCTCACAATCACCATACGCATCGTCCTTCTTCTTTATTAAAAAGAAGGATGGGAAGCTTCGCCCGGTCCAAGACTACCACGCTATAAATCAGCGGACGGTACGAAACCAGTACCCACTCCCATTAATAACAGATTTAATGCGAGACCTTGGTGGAGCGGTCATATTTTCAAAGTTCGATGTCAGACAGGGGTACAACAACATTAGAATCAAAGAAGGAGACGAACACAAGGCAGCATTCAAGACAAGACGAGGCCTTTTTGAACCTACAGTCATGTATTTTGGTCTTTGCAACTCACCAGCAACCTTCCAGGCCTTCATGAACAAAATATACCAACCAGTCATCGCCAAATTCGCACCGGAAGGAACACACATCCGCATTTACATGGACGACATTGCCGTCGCCACCAACGATTGTGGCACCTTCCAACGTACAACGGAGGCACACACAGCAGCCGTCTCAGCAGTCCTCGCAGTCGCCGCCGCCCATGATCTCTACTTCAAGTTATCGAAATGTGCGTTTCATGTTCCATCAATTGATTACGTGGGGGTAATCCTTGAAAAGGGGATGACGCGCATGGATCCTGCGAAATCACGGGTGTTCGCACGTGGCCCATGCCAACAAAGGTCAAAGATGTACGCAGCTTCCTAGGTTTTTGCAATTTTTACCGTCCCTTTATTCGAGGATTCGCCAACATCGCCAAACCAATGAACGAGCTAACAAGGAAAGATGTCGAATGGCATTGGGGATCAACCCAACAAACAGCCTTCGAGACACTCAAACAACGCATTACAAGTAACCCGATCCTCGTTCATCCAGATCCGAAGGAACAATACGACCTTGAAGTAGACGCATCAGGATTTGCGGTTGGAGCAGTCCTTATGCAGAAGGGATCCGATGGCAAAAAGCACCCAGTTGCGTTTTATTCAGCTACCCTCAATGAAGCAGAACGGAACTACGACATATACAACCTGGAACTACTAGCCATCTTGAAAGCACTACGAAACTGGAGATACCTACTAGTGGGATCACCACACAAGGTCAGAGTATTTTCGGACCATATGAATCTACAATACTGGCGAGACCCACAGAAGATTAGCCGAAGAGTCGCTCGAGAAGTCCTAGAGTTGGAAGAATATGATATCGAGATACACCACCTCAAGGGACGAGCCAACGGTAGGGCAGATGCGTTGTCCAGGAGGCCAGATTACGATACTGGAGAAAAGGACAACGATCGAGTCACCATCCTGCCCAACAAAATATTCATACAGACGATCACGGGAATTATACTGACACCTATCAAACAGGAAGAAACACGAATCAAAGCATGGGTTAGCCCTCATGAGCTCAAAAAGATAGATGGCGTCTGGTTCAAGAACGGACGAGTGGTGGTCACTGCCAAGAAACACGAAGAGCTAAGAGAAGTCATAAAGCAATGCCATGATGGGATGATGGCAGGACATCCAGGAATAGCAAAGACACAAGAACTGCTAGCCCGACACTACTGGTGGCCTAGCATGAAGACCGACGTTGTCGACTACGTTCAAGGATGTGCGGAATGCCAACAACACAAGGTCAACACTCGACCCACCAAAGCACCACTCGAACCCATCTACCCATGAATGGAAGCCACACCATTCGAAGTTATTGCGGTGGATTTCATAACTAAGTTACCCCAATTGGATGGATACGACTCGATTCTGACGATCACAGATCATGACTGTTCCAAGGCGTCGATATTTCTACCCTGCCGAGAGTCAATATCAGGAGAAGAAACGGCGATGCTTTATGCCTGAAAAGTACTTCCGCAGTTTGGACTCCCAAGCAAAATAATCAGCGACCGAGACCCCCGCTTCGCGGCAAAGTTCATGCGAGAACTGTGCCGAATCCTCCAAATACAACAAAACATATCGACCGCTTACCATCCAAGGACGGATGGGCAATCAGAACGCACCAACCAGTGGTTAGAACAATATCTTCGATTGTGGGCAAATGAAAAACAAGATAACTGGGCGGCCCAGCTACCGCTAGCAGAATTTGCTCATAACAATGCAATAAGTAGCACCACAAAGCAAACCCCGTTCTTTGTACTAATGGGGTATCATCCGAGAGATAAGTGGACGCCGGGAGCAATCAGCTTACCCAGCATATCCAACAGACTAGAACAACTAGTAGACGCCCAACGGAGCGCACAGGAGAACATGATAAGGGCCCAAAAGTTGTGGATCAAACACAAAAACACGCCTAGGTACACCATAGGAGACCAAGTATGGCTAGATGGGCGCAACCTACGAACGCATCAGCCCACCGCCAAACTTGCACCCAGGAGACAGGGACCGTTTGAGATTGTACAGGTGATGTCCCCTGTGAATTACCGGCTCAAGTTACCCCCGCAATGGAAGATACATGACGTGTTTCACACAGATTTACTCACGCCTTACAAAGAAACACGCATGCACGGCGTAAACTACTTATGCCCACCACCCGAACTAGTTGAAGGCGTGGAAGAATACGAAGTCGAAAAGGTGATAGACTCTCGAAGACATGGTCGAGGGCGTAAACTCCAGTACCTCATCAAATGGAAAGGTTACGCAGACTCGGAGAACCAGTGGGTCCCGTGGGACGACGTCCACGCGGAAACAGAGATAAGGAAGTTCGCACGATCAAATCCGAAGGCTGAGACTCACATAAAAGCAGCCCTGACAGGATCGTCCATGCCATCAACTTCTTCATCTCTTCATACAATGACCAATGTCCCTCTCTCCATTGTCCAACTTGACGAGATCGAGCTCCCCTGTGTCGACACTCTTGACACCTACAATGGAAACAACAACGTCGACGACCAATTCTGTTCAGCCTTCGAACATGTTAGGGCTGTCGCCAAACAAGAACAAGCCGCTCGAGACCTGGCCGAGGCTCGCCGGCGATTCCCCACTCCCGCAAGCGGCCGAGTGGAAGACGATGAGGAAGGAGTATGGCCTCTTGAAGGAGGTGATGTCATCATGGAGGCAGGATCAGATAGTGAAGATGACGGCAGCGGAGAGGAGGATGAGAATATGGTTGCTAACGAGGGAAGTATCGACCGATCCCTCGCAATCATCAACCCCTCCATGGCCTCGCTCACCACTACGGCAGTCAACCCCTCCGTCACCTCACTCGCCACCACTGCAGTCGATGAAGATAGTGAAGAAGAAGACGACGACAGTGATGAGTCATATCACGCCGCCCGAGTCATCTGCATCCAATGCGACCAACCTCCCAACTACTGCCACTGTGCTCCCCTCCCTATACCTCTCCAAGTCCGCACCATTACCGAAGAAGCCAGTGATGAGGCGTTTCGACCACCTCCAGTTGCTGTTGTCTACAGACCAACGGCGGAGCAGGGATACGAAGCGCGCGGTCTACCCCCCTATAGGGCAGAACGCGACCCATCGCCCTTCACTATGTGCCAAGCGAATGCGACGCGGGTCCCTCTCCGTCCCATATCGCCTACTCCCGGAGGATTCATCCTCAACAATGGGATGAACTGGGTCCCGATGGTCATCGAGCACGAAGGACGCCGAATCCCAGCCAAGTACGTACGAGTTCGTATGCTAGACAACCCCAAGGTGTTCGGGACGATGGGGAAGTACTTGCCCATCTACCGAGCGGACATCCACGCCAAACCATGCCAAGACATGGGCCCTGCAGCTGAGTACACTTGTGAAGAGCTCGGCTACTTCTGCACTGACTTCCGTGGAAAGCGACAGGTAGACGAGGCCCTTGCCAGGCTGGGGGATATCTCCCTCCAAGCTGAGGTGAGGCGCTACCGCGCGTCCATGGAGGTTGTAGCCGAGCTCGAGCAAGCTATCAAGAAGCTGGAGGACGATATCTTCGTCCATATTGACAGGGCTATGCACTCGTCGAGGAGGCTAGGGCGTGCTCATGCCCTCAGAAGGGTGCGAGATGAACACGAAACTGATGTCAGACTTACCACGGTGACGAATTGGGTTGTGGAGCGTGGGCACTCACCCTTGTAAAGGGGGTGATGTCATGATCTGACGGACTTGATGGGTGATGTCAGCATCTGACATGGCTTATTCTTTCATTACTGTACAATGACGTTGTGGCTTACTCAGGTCTTACTGTATGATTACTGATGATTACTGATAGTATTAGGGAACGTTACCAAGCATTAGTAGTAGTGGCTGTATCGCTGATGAAGGCGTACAGTCAAGAACCAGTTAGAAGGTAGCTGTCGACTGATGTGGTCAACAGCTTGACTCTCTTGTATCATCACCAAATCTAGTCGGGTTCTCTTCCAAAGCCCGCCTCTCGCATCGCTCTCTTAGGAAGGCGCTTTCAAGCATCCTTGGAACAAAGTCACGCCTTCGCGCGTTGACACGTATTGCTGAGTCACGTCACATTTGCCATCGCGTGTAGGGCCTAAGTCAGGCCACGCCGTGCCAGTCATAACAGTATGAGTCAGTACACAGTCAATGAAGGTCAAAGCTGGAGTGGATTACCAAATTAGGCAAAGTTGATTGCCAGTTAGGCTACAGTCATTGCAAGTCAAATGCAAGAGGTTTGAGATAGGATGTGATGAGTGCTTACTGTTTATATGCAACAGCAAGGCTCAAGGTCACAAGGATCAGGTGGGCTGATGTCGAACCGACAAGGGAATAAAACAGGGACAGGGAACAATGGACCACGAGTAGCAGGACAAGGATGAGGAACAGCCCAATGGTGGGAAGCTGCTCAGTTAACAAGGGTGGTACAAGTGGGGATGTTGCAAATGGACAGTCTGAGGGACTGTCCATTGTATTGCACTAGCTTATATACCCAAATACATGGTCTGTGCATACTTTAGGGGAGGCCCAACTCCGATCCACAGGTGGGGTCATGGAATGTGCTAGAAAGGGTCTAAGTATACCATCTAATGGCATTAATCCCTGTTAAGCTCCGCTTATCAGGTGGGTAGTGGAACATGCCAGAAGGATTCCAAATATATCCTCCAATAGTAAGTCTCTGATAAGCTCTGCTCATAAGATGACTAGTTAGGTCATCCTTCACTTGGTAAGTCCCAGTTCCAGACTGGACCTTTCTTGAATAGGAAGGTAAGGATTATCCAATCCTTTCACACGTGTCATCTTGGCTAGTTCTACTAGGCCAATACTCTGCTTCTCAGGTTTTGTGTGTGCGCTCCCTTGCACACTCTTGAGGTTCATAGGTTTGTCACAGGCTGAGGTATAGGTTCATGACATAGGGTGGGGAAGGGGCTGAGGACAGTGAAGGAGACAAGGAAGGGCACATGGGAAAGGGGTGCATGAATGCATGAAAAGGGTTCATGGAAAGGGTGCATGGGGGAGGCAGTGCATGAAAATGTGGAAGGGGTGCATGAGAATAGGGGTGGGAAAGGTGTGCATGGGGAAGGGAGTGGGGGGTGAGGAAGGTGTACATGGGGATGGGGGTAGGGGAGGTGAGGGAGATGAGGGAGGGGTGCATGGGGAAGGGTGTGGGGGGATGAGGAAGGGAGGCATGGGGGAAGGGTGTGGGAGGATGAGGAAGGTGTGCATGGGAAAGGATGTAGGGGGTGTGTGGAAGGGGTGCACAAGAATGGGGGTGGGGGGTGAGGGAGGGGTGCATGGGGAAGGGAGGCATGGGAAAGAGGGAAGGGGGGTGGGGAAGGGTGCATGAGGATGGGGGGGGGAAGGTGTGCATAAGGAAGGGGGTGGGAGGATGGGGAAGGTGTGCAAGGGGAGGGTGTGCATGAGAAAGGTGTGCATGAGGAAAAGGTCCACAGAAAAGGGGAGAAGGTACATGGGGAAGGGTGCATGGGGAAGGGGGAGGAGGGATGGAGGAGGGATGCATGGGAAATTGGGAGGGGGGAGGGAAAGTGTGCATGGAAAGGGGGTGGGGGAGGTTGTTGAGGTTGTGGACATGGGGAGGTTAGAGAGGTGGGGGACATGGGAAAGTAGGTGGGGAAGATGGGAAAGGGGGTTGCATGGGGTAGATAGGGAAGGGGGTTCAGCTGATATCATTAAGTGCCAGAGATAGAATATTTCAATTGCTATTTGGTAGTTCAGGACACCTCAGAAAGCTACACAATAGAGCATATATTCTCTCAGAGGACTGGGAACCCAAGTCTGTTACTGTTGTACAGGCTCAGGAGAAGTGTTCAATGTTGGCCAGTTCCTGGAAGAGACAAGTCCATACATGTGGGCATTAATGGGTATATGTCTCTGCATAGGATTCAGTGTTCTTGGAGCAGGGTAGTGCATACACTTGCCCCCACCACATATGCATGTTTTGTGCTCATTGGTCAGTTCAACTGCAGGGGCATCTTTGTCACCAGGCCCATCCTTGGCCATGGGTTCACAAATCCATATACAAAAACAAGAATCTCATCAGGCCTGCAACAGCACTTGGGAGGAAATCCCAACTTATTAACTACTCACATGCAGCATCATCTTCTTTGAAGTCATGGCCATCTATAGTGTGGTATGTGTCCCTTCCACCTCTTCCTCTTAATAGTTGGCTCATATCTTCCAGATCATGGGAATTGTGTACTCTTCTAAAGTTGTCATGATCAAAGAGAGTTTGCTCTACACAAGGGAGAACTATTTTACTGGTTTGTGTGTTCCCACCTTATGCCCATGTTGACCACTTCACACCAACTGTTAACATCAGGCTATGCACTCTTCTGGGGTGGCTGGACCATGAGCCTATGCAACCCTCTCTGTGGAATCTCTGTTGACATCACAGGCTTGATGGTGGCACTAGCTGATGCTGTGGACCCTGGACTGTTCATGAAGGTCCTTATTGTGAAGATGTTTGGGTAGTATTCTGGGTCAGTTTTGTCTTATTGGTGCATGTCCTTAACTTGCATAACAACCAGCCATTTCTCTAAAATAAATTCCATTGATGAATAGTTTGACTGCTTATGGTTGGCAAAGCTTTGGAGTTCAAGGCTGCTAACCTCACTGGAACTGCAGTAGCTCCTGTCACATTAGTCTGCTTCTAAGGCAAAATATAGTTTCATTGTTATACAAAGCTGGGTGCAGTACCATACCCACCAGCCCCATATTCATCTCTACTACTGGTGATTGAAACTAGGAGGGCTTGAATCATTCAGTGCAAACCCACCAAACAGAATGGGTCTCCTTTTTCTATGTAGCTCATCTTCTGCAATGTGCTGCATCATCGAGACAGCTAGACTTGTGCTAGAAGCTGGTACACCTTTTGGTGTGTCTTCCCAAGTGTGAACAAGATGCCAGCCCCATGTCACCCAACTTCTGTCCTCAAGTAAGTTCATCATCTTTATCCCTGTCTGCTGATGAATTGTCAGTGATGATGGCAAGAAATGCTACATACTACATAGTTACACTTTAGTGCAAGAAATGTTGTAGTAACTTTGGTAATTGCATGAGGTGAATCAGTAAACATGATGTCATAGTACCTGTAAGTATGGCTAAAGTATTGCTGTAAACACTTGCCACAACCTGTGCTCAAGTTCAGGTTGGGGCTTGGGTGGAGAAACAAGGAATGTGTACCCATACCTGAGTGACCCTTGCACCCAACCCCTGCAGGTTGCAGAAACCCATGGCAATCACTACCTGAAACAGTAACACCTACCGTTCCTGTTCCTCTTGCCCTCTTGTCCCACCCCCCTCTTTCTCTGTTCTTCTCACTCCTCACTCCCCTGTTCTCTCCATTCTCCTCTTGCCCAATCTTCCTACTTTTCTCATGCACACCCTCCTCCAGCCCTACCTTTCTCATGGCCCACATCTTGCACCTGCCCTCATGCCATGCCTTCCCTTGGTCAACCCTTTTCCTGGCCACCCAGTCCCCTGCTTTGACATTGTTGGCCAAGACACTCTTATAACAAGTTGCCCCAAGTTGAAGCCACTCCAAGTCAATCACAGCAAAGCTTATGCTAACATTTGCCATTTGAATAACTCAGTGATGGCTACTCTAATCACTTAAAGTAAACTAAGGTTCTAGTAGAATTTAAGAAGGTATACCTGCCCAAATACTTCCACATTTCTATCCATTTTATTTGAAATTTGGAAAAGATTTTGGTTTAGAGTGACCGCAAACCACATAAAGGTGGAATAATTCAGGAGAATTTAATTAAGTAGCTTAACATTGGCAGAAGACCCCCTATATATTGGCATCATCTGTCTGTCCAAATATATTCACATTTACTATTTTATTTCATGAATTATGATGAACGTTTTGTGCACTCACCTGAGAATTGACTTAGACAAAAAATCGTGTGTTCAGTTGGCTTTGCAGAGGCTTAATCTTGTGGCGTGGGATAACGTGCCACTGGCTGCCAACAGAAATCGAACTTCATTGTTCTTCCTTAACCTTTCTTCCTTAAACTTCTCATTCCTCCCCTCCTCACTTCCCCTCCCCTCCTCACCTTCCAGCACACCAAAGAACATATCCTGCCACAAGGACGACAACTTTCCAAGACCCTCAGTGGTCTCCCAGTCCACCCTATCATGACACGTTGTTGTTGCCATCACCATGGTCAAAGTCCTGGCCCCAATGGTTTGTTCATTTCTTTTTTTGTTTTCCCTTTCTTTCCTGACCATCCTGAATTGACCGCACCGCAGATCGTGTCCCTCTGCCCTCTTCATTGGATAGACCACTTTGCTGTTGCTTTCCCACAAAGTTTGTACATTTTGTTTTGTTTTTCCTTTTTTGTCTGTTCTTTGCTGACTGGTTTGAAATGACCGCAGCACATATTGCTGTGCCACGTTGTGCCCACACCCACATCACACGACCTTTCGTGCCACAAGTACCTGCCTTGCCAACCAAGATGAGTACTTTTTGTTATATTGTCTTATTTCACATTCTTATAGCAACCTTTGTAGGATACTGGTGGCTGCAATCTCACCACCACCCTCACTGTGCCTCACAAACTCTGCAGTACCAGTGACAATGGTGCACAATGACTGGAGCCGTCAACCATGACATGCCACAATGGTGCTGCAACCACCCACCGACCATGCACATCGCTGTGACGCTTGGACACAGGTTGAGCCTGCACACATGCAGCAGAGTGCACATGGTGTGCGCTCTCCCAGTGCCACCAACTGCCATGGTAGAGGTGCTACTGGGCTGTGCAAGCGTGGCGGCATGCTAATCCCTACAGGAGGGAGTGGTAAAGCTATTGTGAGCAATGGCAGGGGGCACTGTGAGGGCGGGGGTGGGAGTGGGTGGGGCAGTGGGGTCTCTTTTAGTATTAGTAATATTTTTATGTTTTATTTATAATGATGATTATTATTATCCATAACTTTAGTGTGACCATGACCATGACTGTGACTTGACTTCAACTGACTTTCTTTTGACTTTTTTTGGACTTTTTCAATGACTTTTCTGTGACTTCTTTGTGACTTTATCTTGACTCTCACCTGACTATAGTTAACTTGTGTCTGACTATTCTTTGACTATTATCTGACTATTATCTGACTTAGGATTGACTTTTATCTGACTTTGTATGACTTTTACTTGACTTGTATATGACTTCCATATGACTTTTCTTTGACTAAAGCCTGACTTTCATAGTCAAAAAAACCTGCATTTCAGTCAAGGAAAAGTCAATGACTTTTGAAGACTTTTAGATGACTTTTCTTTGATCAAAACCTGACTTTCATAGTCAAAGATTAGTCAAAAAAACCTGCATTTCAGTCAAGAAAAGTCAATGACTTTTACTGAACTTTTAGATGACTTTTAGATGACTTTTCTTTGACCAAAACCTGACTTTTGTAGTCAAAAATTAGTCAAAAAAACCTGCATTTCAGTCAAGAAAAGTCGATGACTTTTAGTGGACTTTTGGTGGACTTTTTCCTGACTTTCTTTTTTACTGTGACTCATCATTGAGGTGTGATCTATTCTCCAAGATTTTAAAGCAGTTAGACCCAGATAAGACACCATTGCAGCTAATTAGAGATGTGGAGACTAGGTGGTCATCCACCTTCTTGATGATTAAGAGGGCAATGGTGTTAAAAAAGGTAAGTTTTTTAAAATTGGATAAATTCTGCTGCTGAGTTCAAGTTAGGCAATTATGAAATTTTATGAGGAGAATCAAGGCCTAGAGCGATTATATGAGCATGATTGGGATGCCCTTGAAGTACTTAGGTGAATTCTTATGGTATGCACATATTTCTTCTTTCTAATTGTATATTTTAATTTCTTTATTAGTGTCCCTTCTATTATCAACAAGCACTCTCTGCTGAGAAGACACCAACACTTTGCAATGCAGTTTCTGCATTTGAGGGCTATCTGACCTCTCTGAAAACTTTGCAGAAAACCCTCACAGATGAGGGCAGAGATGTGGGGGCTATTATTGATGAAGGAATTGGTAAGCTAGAAGACTACTACAACCAGGCTGTTCAGACTCCTGCATATTTGATGGGAGTAGGTGAGTGACTTTTTTACTGTGTAAACCTGAAGAGCCATTTATGCCATAAACAGTTCTTAACCCTGTATCAAAGCTTGCCTGGTTCCACCAGAATTATAGCTCAGATGATACTAAGAAGGTGAAGGATACCTTTATCCAGGCAGTGAGTGGGTTTAATTTTCTTAAGCCATTTTGAAACTGACATCTTAAGTAGTTAAGGCCATTACATACCCCACCTACAGCCCCTGCTAGATCAGGTGCACTCCCTCCACCCACTGCACCATCTAGTGAGATGGAGACTGCCTTGGCATTTCTTGGTGTTGGTCCAGTGCATGGCTATAATCCACAGGCTGATACCTTAGAGGGTGAAGTTGAGGAGTACCTTGCTGCCCCACTTAAATATGCCAATGCTGTGGAGTTCTGGCAGGTGAGTAGAAGACTGTTCAGTATTAAGGAGTACTAATAGTAATTTGAATGGCAGGACCACAGAAGACAGTGGCCAATTTTTCAAGTTGGCTATGGACTTACTTCTCATCCAAGGCACTTCCGTACCATGTGAGTGTGTCTTTTCAGCTAGCAAGAAGACAGCTAGATCCAGAAGAAACCACCTTGGGCCCAAGATCATGGAGGCAACACAGATTCTCAAGTTCAATGCAAAGAAAGAACTTAATTTTACTGAAGGACAAAGGGAGACAGATGAAGTGGAAGAGTTGGAGGGAGAAGAGGCAGCCATTCCAGTTGAGGACTTAAGGGCTTATCTTAAGGAATTAGATAAGCAGTAGTTTGAAAAGATTGGCATATTACTTACTTTTGCCTGTAATTGTACCAAGGAACAATCACAGCCATCTCTATCATGTGTTGATGACTATCATGTCACCCCCCTCCATGTCCTCTTTACTCACTTCTCTCACCCTTGCCCTTACTCTATGCTTGCCCTCCTCTTCACTGATCAAGTGATCCTCCATTCATCTCTCACCTATGCCATTGCTCACTCACCCTCCCTGCCTCATCCCCACCCTCCCTGCCTCATCCCCACCCTCCCTGCCTCATCCCCACCCTCCCTGCCTCATCCCCACCCTCCCTGCCTCATCCCCACCCTCCCTGCCTCATCCCCACCCTCCCTGCCTCATCCCCACCCTCCCTGCCTCATCCCCACCCTCCCTGCCTCATCCCCACCCTCCCTGCCTCATCCCCACCCTCCCTGCCTCATCCCCACCCTCCCTGCCTCATCCCCACCCTCCCTGCCTCATCCCCACCCTCCCTGCCTCATCCCCACCCTCCCTGCCTCATCCCCACCCTCCCTGCCTCATCCCCACCCTCCCTGCCTCATCCCCACCCTCCCTGCCTCATCCCCACCCTCCCTGCCTCATCCCCACCCTCCCTGCCTCATCCCCACCCTCCCTGCCTCACTGTCACCCTCCCTGCCTCATCTTCCCCCTCCCTTCCTTACTGTCACCCTCCCTCCTTCACTGTCACACTCTCAGAGATAGAGATGGAAAGAGGAAGATAGAGACAGAGAGGAGGGTAAGGGCAAGGGTGAAGAGAGAGGAGAGTGGGAGACAGAGAGAGGGAGAGGGAGAGGGAGAATAAGGGGGGAGAAAATAAGGTAATGTAAAACCAATCAATTGGCAAACAGTTCTGAATGGCTCTGACCACCTATCTGTTTTACAGATGCAGAGAGAGAGGAAGGGTGAACAAGGAGAGGAAGAACAAGAGAGAAAGAATTAAGAAGGAAGACTAAAAAAAAAAGGGTGAGAGCAAAGAAGAGGACAGGAGAGGGGATAAATGAGAGGGTGAGGGTGAACAAAGAAGAATGAGCATAAGAGGATGAGGATGACTGAGAGGGTGCATGATCAAGAGAGAGGAAGACAAGGAAGAGGGTGACTGAGAGGGTGAGGGTAAGAGTGGATAAAAAAGAGGAAGAGGGTTAATAAGGAAGTGTGTGAGTAAGGAAGAGTTGGTATCAGAGAACATGAGAGAACAAGAGGGTGAGAAAATGAGAAACAAGAGGAAGGTGATGAATAAAACAGAGGGTGAGAGAGTGAGAATGAGAGAAAAAGGGTGAACAAGTGAGAGGGTGTGAGCAAGGAAGAGTGAAACCAAGATGATGCAAAAGAGGGTGAGGGTGCAACAGAGGGTGAATGAAAAGTTGAGGAACAATGTAGATAGAGATTACAGGGGAGGCTGAATGAGAGTGTGATAGTGAGGCTGAATAAGAGGCAAGGCTGTACAGTGAGAGTTAGAATAAGAGGAAGAAAAAGGAAGAGTGAGCACAAGAGTGCGAATGGGAATGAATGCAAAGGAAAAGGAAATCAAGAGGGTGAGGGTGAATGAGTGAGTGAGTGAGCACAAGAAAGAGAGATGGAGTGAGAGTGAGAGTGAGAAAGAGGGTGAACAAGAGAAAGAGTGTTCTGCTTATCAGAGCAAAGGGCATCAAATGGTAAGTGCTCTTGTCTCCTCCACTTATGGAAGAGGGAGTGCTGATTATTATAAATGGGGGAACAAGCCAAGATATGTGTTACAAAATTGAAACAAATTTAGATTGGGTGACTGGTATATGAAAATCTATAATTGAATAAACTTAGAGTCTACCCTCCATGTTGTGCACAATTTAAATAACCCTGTAGGGGTCCTATATTATGTACTGAAAGTTCAGAAGAGTTGAGATGAAGCCATGGCACAAAGAGGAGTGGGAACAGGGATACTCAAGACCAATATGACAATGTGGTGATGAAATGGCAAGATAGTTAGACCCTGAGCATCATAAAAGTACAATACATAATCATATTCATTGCAGGAAGTAAATGGGGCTAGACCCTGCTGAAAGGATGGCTGTGCCTTGGTGAGACAGATGAGATAGGGTGACAAAAAAGGGTATGGGTATGTGACAGAGAGAGAGTAAGAGTGAGCATAAGAAGGAGAGGAAAATGAGAGTGAGAGAGCAAGAGGGAGAACAGGGATGAGGGATGAGAGCAAGGAAGAGGGTGAGGATGATGAGGATGAGTGAGAATAGGTGAACAAGAGAGCAGAAGAAGAAGACAAAAAAGATGAAGAAAAAGGTAAGAGTCAAGAAGAGGACAAGAACAAAGAAGATGAAGAGGGCAGGGGTAAAGAATACAGAGAGGGTAAAGAAGAGGCTGAGCAAGTATGAGAAGGAGAGAATAGTGATTTGCTGGCCTGGCTTGGCCTGAAAGCCACAGCTATGGCTTGGCATTTGGGGGCTCAGACTTCATCGGATTCAGGACCAGGGCTGGCTTCCCAGCCTTTGGGAGCTTTGGCTGGCTTTGGCTTCAAGGCCACAGCTAAGGGCTTTTAGATCAAAAATAAGATACAGTACTGAGTCCAAGATTACAAAAGCTTGATGCACACATTGCACACACGTACATACACACACACCCTCACACGCAACTTCAGCAGGCAGCAGGCAGATACACAAGTCAAGAATGACAAAGCTAGGCCTGCAATGATGGCAGCCACAATTGTGACACCATGGACTACGCCACCTGCAATGTCGCCCTTGGTTGATCCACTCCTGGAAGAGTCCGATGAGGATGATGAGGGCATGGTGGACTGAGTTTTGGAATGGCATTGGTGGCTTCCGGTATGAAAGTAAACAAGGTGGGAGACAAGGTGGGAATCAAGGTGGGAATGGTGGTGGTGATCATAGGCAGGACGACCGGTGTGACAAGTAGTTGTCCTGGAGAGACCTCTGGAGAGTCTGAAAAAGAAAGGCAAATGGTCAGATGGGAATCACAAACGTTGAAGGTTTAATTGCTTGCCTCCGACAAGTTGCATCCAAGCTTCACCATATTTTTGAGATAAATGATCACTGTGAGACACACTGTGCCATTTTAAGTGGCATCTAAGATGAGTTGAAGTAGGTGAACCACCAAGTGAACGACAAATGCAGGCTGTTGACTGTATGCCTGGAGAGACTGCTCAGCCTGTTTTCTCATCAGTGGATTTGGCAAGGATTGTCGAACAATTTATACTCGGGCCAACTGGATTGTGAAAGGGGAAATTAGGTGTGAAAGACAGTGCCATGAGATTGAACGTACGATAGGTTGACCCTCCTTGACATCTGCTGCAGGCACTTGCAAGATTGTATTACAGTGTATGTGACTTGTTGGAGAAGTGTTGGAGAACATAGTTGAGCCGGAGCTGTGGGCTGAGCTGCTGTCCTGCAAAATTCTGGCACCGGAGCTGTGGGCTCCTCCTCATCCCCCTCATCCCCATCCCCCTCATCCCCATCCCCCTCATCCCCATCCCCCTCATCCCCATCCCCCTCATCCCCATCCCCCTCATCCCCATCCCCCTCATCCCCATCCCCCTCATCCCCATCCCCCTCATCCCCATCCCCCTCATCCCCATCCCCCTCATCCCCCTCCCCCTCCCCCTCCCCATCCTCCTCGTCCTCCCCCTCCTCATTGCTTATCCACCCCTTCTTGACTCACACCAGCTGAGTGTATGCACAAGGTATATTTATTAATAAGTTACTACACTTTTCTATGAGATTACTACACCCTGTCCCACCCACCCTAGCTTCCATTCACTGCTTGATTACCATATATACTTAAATTTCCTTATCCACTATGAGAGTCTGCTCAAGCTGCTCAAGCTTGGCTTGAGCTGGCTCATTTGGGATGGCTCAGCTTGGCTTGTCCCGTTATGGTCAAGCCATGCTTAGCTGAGCCAAGCTGAGCTGAGCTGAGCTGAGCTGTGGCAACACTAGGCTTACTGATATTCACTGTATGATGACTGATGATTCACTGTATAATTACCAAGGAGTAGTAGTAGTGGTGTGATAGCTAACAAAAGTGTGTGCCTTGGTTTAGTAATAAGATTGCTGCCGACTGATGTGGTTGGCAGCTTGACCTTTTTGTAGACTTGTGGAATCAGATCCCTTCTCACCTCTCATCCTCTTCAACTCTCAGCAGCACCTTAGCATGATCTGGTCGTCTAGCTCACATGTTAGAGAGGCATCTTTGAGTGTCCTCAGGAACTGTGCTTACATCAGTGTTGGCAGCTTCGGCAGCATAACAACACCTTGGCTTATATCAGCATTGGCTGCCCCTCAGCTTACATAATCCTCAGCAGCTCAAATAGGAGCATTGACAGCTATATTGGTAGCTAACTTGGCCATGCTACATCAGCAGCTCACTTCAGCAGTCTCATTACTTGGCAGCATCATCATTGTGTCTCTGAACTCAAGTCAAGCCTGTGCATAGCCTGCACATAACAGTGAAGAAAACAAAATACTCACCTCTTCCCTTGTTGGCTGCTTGCTCTGCCATTATCTCTTTGGTACAACATTCCTTGGTTTGTTCTTCCACCATTGTGAGAAGTCATCTGGGGAACTGGCACATTGTCTGTCAGGTGCAAGGCCATTCTCATCTCTGAAGAGCTTGCTGTTAATGGTCATTAGCAGAGTAAACAGGTGTTAATTAAGTACCTATGCATTCCAATGTCCAATAGTTTGCACTGTCCACTGCTTGTCAAACTTGAAGATTTGAAACAAGAAGTCTGTGAAGTGTTGATAGCCAAACAAACCATCCTTGCTACTCCATGTGTTCTGTGAACTCAAGGAGTGTCAGACCTATTGATGTGTAAGTTGTGACAGCAAGAACAGATGTTGTGTCCCCATAATTATAGCTGCATATACCATGATTGGTATAGTCACTTGTCTGACATTGCTCATCTTGGACACAGACCAGCAAGTAGGTTTGCCCCTTTTTGGGGATTTCCATGGCCATCCTTGGACCTGAGAATATAGCCTGCAGACACCCTCAAATTCAGTTAGTGATATATCATGTAGTCCAAAGCAACATACACACATGAGAAAATATCCCCTCATGAAGCCAGATAGGACCTTCTTAGGGTTGTAATTGTTTGGGTCTTCATACAAGAAAGATAGAGGGCTGGTTCTGGTCACATGGAACTCATTGGATCTGGCATTCAGTTTGGCTCAGACACTGGGATAATATCATCACAGAGATTTGAACAAAGGATAAGACTTACCCAACTGGATCTTTATTGTATCCTGTGAGATATTTGATTGGAATGAGCATGCACCCTCAGTAAAAAAGGAAAGTCAGATTTGGTCAGGAATTTTGCAACTAGTCATTTCTTGGGTCATTTTGGACCATCTTATGACAAATTTTGACTACTGAACGTGACCCTGAAAGGACTGTCAGGTACCTCAAAATGACTATTTGCAAGATTTGTGACTGAGATTGACCCTGATCAGACTTTCCTTTTTTACTGAGATGCACCCATCCTGTCATTGTGGAAACCACAATCTGATTTCATTTGGGACACTAACAGTAGTGGCATATTGGTTTGACTGGCCATTTTGGCCATAAGTCCCTTCACATGATTGAGGTCACTGGAGCAACCAGTTCCTATCCCATAAGAAAGCTGTGCCAAATGTGAGTGATGTGTAAATATAAGGGAGAATACTCACTGATCTCTCCACATTCTTCAAGTCCCCCTGTTCCAAATGTGTCTGAAATTCTTCACTGAATGACAGTGCAGTGGCACTGTAGATGCCATATTTTTCCATAAAGTCTTTGGTCATATATAACTATGAGATGCATTGTCTGTTATATGTGCATATACTTGACTCACAGAAACTGGTACTTGTGTGTGGAGCCTGGTGAGTCCTGCTCCCATGCAACAACTATAAGATTGTCAGCCACAATGAACAGGTGGACACAGCAAAGGAGAAATTGTCCCCAAAACTCTATAGCAGGTATGAAAGCACTACTGTTAGACTATGTCAGTACACTAGTCTGAGGAGAACACATCTGACTCATGGTGTAACAGGCTGTGGTTTCCCCTCAGGCTCACTGGTGCCCTGTGTTGATTTGCCACCCTTCTGCATAGATAGACTGACAGAGTGATCAGTGGAGGACATTGTGGTGAGGGGGGTATGAAGAAAAGGAATGGTGCATACACCTACCTTGCAAAAAAAAACCCTTTAATACACCTGTGACTGCTCCACAAAGTGTCAAATAATGGCCCAATTAGGCATACAACTTAACACTTATGGATAACCAAAAATATGATTCATGACACATCTAGAAAGTTGTCAGCATGTGCACATGTGATGAGTGGGAACACTCACTCAATGCCCTTGTATACCTATATCACAGATACACAAAGTCATAGTTATTAGCAAGTGCCATTTGTGTATGGCATTGATTGTCATGTATGAAAGGCACTTGCTAATAACTCACTGTGATATATCAACAATTGTCAAATTATTGATGAGTTTCCTTGATGGCTGCAAGCTCATTCTGATTAAGTACAATGTTTTGGAAAGACAGATCATTGCAATACATCACCAGCCATTGTCCTTCACCCTTTTCCTCCTTGACAATACCTGGTATGCCAAACCACAAGCCCTAGATGGCTACAACCTCACTACCAACTACAGGTTCCCACAGAACAAGAAATCTCAGGTGGACCAAGATCTCCTTTATGCAGAAATTCCCAGCAATGGTGATAATATCTTCTCCCTCTTTCAGTGTTGCCATGTGGCAGAGCCCCAAAATGGTCCTACCAATGGACTTCTTGTATTCTTGTAAGGACCTGTCATCAGATTCATGTGTGTTGTGAATGTAGAACAGAATTGTTTTGTGTTCAATGTTGGTTTGTATTTCTTGTGTAAAGATCCAATGACCTGTATGACTTAGTTCAAGAGTAGCATAAGTAGCCAAAGGACTTACTTCCTTTGGTTCAGGTGTAGATAGGCATCCACATGCGTAACCTGTGGGTTTTTTCAGAGCAACCTGTGCCTGTACCCCTCAAAAACCCATACCCATGATGAGGGTTTGGGTTTTTGATGGGTCAGGGATGGGTTCTACAGGTATGGAACCTGCATGGGTTGACCTGTGGGTAGGCCTATGAATGTGCCCGGTCTAAGCTGAAGTGAGGCATGAACATAAGCATAGAGCATAGTCTTTGCGTGAACGAATGGGGCGGCATGTGCCCATCTCTCTCTTCTGTGCCACCACCTGTCTTTCCTCCTCTCCATCCAGTTCAAAGAATCGGCCTCTTTTCTTTCAAAAGACAAGAAATAAGACTATCTAGGACTAAGCCGCCTAACCTGCCATTTGCTACACCACTGCAAAACTGACTTTTACCTTGCAGCGCATTATCAACGACCCCACCTGGGTGATAGGCCCGAGCGGGAGTATTCCACAGGCAAATCCCACCAGGGCGACCTACCCATGACCACAATCATGATCACTTAGCAGATGCCAGAGGCTTGGCCCCATGAAAACCAATGCATGGTTGCTACCTGGAATGCTCAGCCAGAGCACTGAACAAGATGAGCAAGTACAACACTTGGAGGTGAAGGACGCTTGGACAGGCTCAGCCAGAAAGAGAGGCCTACAATCAGAATAGGGGAGTCAAGAAGAAAAGCCAAAATTGCCCTCTCCCCTACTTTACAACGCAAGACACCTCAACGAGGACCAGGAGAAGGCAAATCCAAGGTGGAGAGTTTTGACCAGGTATGGGTTTTTTCTATGATCCCAGACTGGCACTGTGAGCTAACCTCCTTTTTCTCTCCTCTGCCCCGACTCCCCTGCTGTGTGGATTCAGCACTGTGCCATCCACTATACCTCCCCTCCTGCTGCTCGATGCCATTTGCCATCCATTGTCTGCCATGTGCTATTTGCCGCTCGCACCTGCTACCTTGGACCATCCCACCAGCAATGTGAATTGGATGCAGTCCATGGCACCTGAAAGACCATAGGCCAGGCTTGCTCCAATTTTGCAATCCGCCTTGTCATGTGGTTATATTCCTTCGATGACTAGCTTGACCCTCTAGAATCGTGTATTGTATTTACACCATGAGATGTAATCACTAACATGTACTAATGTGCCAATGACTTCCTGCTTCATGCTATTGCACCAGCGATGACCTGCCACCATGTGCCACCTGCCATTTGCCACTGCCATTTGCCACCTGCCACCCTTGTGCAAATGCATCGGCGATGCCGCTCTGTGTTTTGCACCGGTGATGACTGCCTGCCATTTGCCATTTGCCACTGCCATTCCGCCCTTGTGCAAATGCACTGGTGATGCCACTCCGTGTTCTGCACCAGCAATGACCGCCTGCCATTTGCCATTTGCCACTGCCATTCCACCCTCGTGCAAATGCACCGGCGATGCTGCTCCGTGCTCTGCACCAGTGATGACTGCCTGCCATTTGCCATTTGCCATTTGCCACTGCCTATTCCGCCCTCGTGCAAATGCACTGGCAATGACTGCCTGCCATTTGCCATTTACCGCCCTTGTGCAAATGCATGGGCGATGCCGCTCTGTGTTTTGCACCGGCGATGACCACCTGCCATTTGCCATTTCCCACTGCCATTCTGCCTTCGTGTGAATGCACTGGCGATGCCGCTCCGTGTCCTGCACCAGCAATGACCACCTGCCATTTGCCATTTGCCACTGCCATTTGGGACTTACCACCCTCGTGCAAATACACTGACGATGCTGCTCTGTGCTAATGCACTGGTGATGCCCTACTGCCACATGCCACATGCCATTTGCCAATCCCATCCATGCAAAATCACAGGGATGCCACTCCATGTTATTGCATAAGTGATGACTTGTCATCATATGTCGGTTGCCACTTGCCACTGCCACTGTGGGATGGTATCAATGATGACCTGTCGCCTATGCCGATGCACCAGGGATGACCTATTGCCCCGTGCTGATGTACTGGCAATGACCCACGCTTTTGCAGCGGACAAGGTGCTGAGGAAGCATGCTTGGCAGGTTCATGATCACCAAGTTCCACACAGGCGATTGCCATAAGCCAATCTGATCCTCTCCCCACCAATGGCCATTAAGACACCCAAGGGGTGAGAATCTGACTCCGAGTCACCTACAGGAATCCAGGGAGAGCAAGGGCACAACTTGGGTTTAAGCAGCAGATCACCTGCAGTAACATAAGTGGTGGATGTCCCACCATCCCCGTCTGCATGAGCAGCCACTGATAGACTCGTGGAGCACTCCTTCGAGTGGGATCGGCCACATGAAGTAGCAGAACACTTTGTTCTTTGAGTTTTACTGCCTGAGCCAGAATCCAATGACAGTCTGCAGGGAAAAGATTGGGTGATGAGTCCACTATGGGCACCTTTCACTTTGTTTGTGTATGGTAGACATTGCCGTTCCAAAGCTTGCAGGCACATTCACACCCCCACCCCATCATTGTACACTGAGGGAGGCACTTTCCTGTGTTGCCTCTGTGACATTAGTTCATGCCTGAGTCTGGGACATGTGCACAAGCGACTCGAGAGTGTTGACCCTCACAACAAGGAATGAGGTCGTGTTTTGAGCAGTAGCACTTGGCACTTAGAGTGAGCGTGAAAACCTGCAAGCCATTCTCATCTTGTTGTTGCCAATTTGCATGTTAGGCTTTCATCTTGTTTGATCTTATAAGGGGACCCTCTGTGGTTATTCACCCTTTAAGAGTTATTGCCTAGGTTGCAAGCCGTGCACTTGGCTTAGTGTTGATAAAAGGAAAGCCCTCAGATCCAAGTCGGATCAGTGTTTGGTGGAAATGCTACAAGCATGGTACTCAAAAACCTGTGATACCCCTGTTCTGGGTACAGGTTTTTCACAGGTAGGGAAAATGCTACTCAGACCCATACCCCTCTACCCCTACCTGCAACCTGTGTGGGTTGACAAAACCCCTGCTGATCACTAGGTGTAGAGCCCTGCAGTTAATTGCCATCAGGATCAGGTGGAGGGGTGGCCTGTTGACAACCAGGGTTTGTTTTAGTGATATCCTCTTCTGCCATCCTAAGTAGAATTGAGTAAAATATGTTTACCAATGTATAGCATACATACATTGGTCTGAGATGGTGCCATGAAAATGACTGGAGCAGTGATGTGGACCCAGTGAACAAGGCATTGACTTTGATAGTCACAGACATGTTTCCTACATCCTTGATGACCCCATTGTACCCTCTGGGCAATCCTTGAGTTATGATGACCCATCTACCCAGGAGTTACTTACCTCCATAAACATGCGCTTGTCTATCACAAGGGCATGAGTATCCTCCACTGCCATGATACAGCTGCAGCGCTTGGGTTGCTTGGAATTGTTAGGGCCACTGAACTTCACCCATAGCCCCAGTTTGAATTGGTAGAAGTTGGGGGCTGGGGAACACTGTTCTATGACATGCATGTGGGCATTAAACTGTAGGGGGGGGGTTGATATCCAAGTGAGTGCACCTTGGGGTACGCAACAGTGTCTATGATCTACCTTCCCATAATAAAGTGCATTACCCTTAGACATTAAAGCTCCCCCCTGTGCCAGGATGGCACAGTGTTGTGATAGATTTTATGTTGAATGTGCCAGGGCACCCTTGCATTGTGCTGTGGTGAAGGGACAGATGGCATTTGGAATTTGGTGGGGGAAAGTCAGTTTTCATTTGTTAGGCATGCCTTACTGTGCAATGTGTTGATGGCCCCTGGGTGTCCAAATCCTCTCCCCCTGCTCCCCTCACCCCCATGTGTGCTTCATCACCTGGTCGTTCTTCATGTCCTAGGTCTTCATGGGGTGTGTGTGGGTGGCTGTAGGCCTGCCACCATTGTTGTGAAACTTGTAAGCATTGTTCTGGTCCATCAATACATTTTTCGACTGCTGTAGATCTTCCTGCAGACAGTATGGGTCTGCTTGGCCATCATGTGCCACATTCACATTCTGACTTGCAGAGCATGTAGTTCATGATGTCCTTCTGTCCTCAATCTGTACATCTTTAGGAAGTTCTCACATTCCTTCTCTTCCCAAATACTTCTTTTGAGTTCCCAAAGGATCTCTTCTGCTTCTGCTGCATTGTGTGTGTCATCCAATGTGGAGTCTTGCAGGATCAGTGACATTGCTGCATGAGGTGATTGTGGCAGTTCTGAGGCTGAGTTCTTCTGCTTTGGTATTTGTGGAGGCAAAGGTGGGGGTGGTGGTGGAGGCAGGGGTGGAGGGTTGTTGTTGTCTCTGGTGTTGACATGGCTCTCTTTCTGGGCTGGTCACATTTGCTTTTGAGGTTCAATCTTGGTGTGTGATCTCTCCTGCTCCAAGTGAATGAAAAAGTCTTGTTGAGGCTTGAATTCACTGTTCAAGATCTTGAGTAAATAGAAGAAGAGTGCCTCCTTGATGGCAGCAGTTGGGTGATTTGGGCCATTGGCCCTTACAGCTGTTACAGCAGCCCTCACCATTAAAGAATGATAACCTGGATTGAGGGTGATCCACTTTATCTTTCCAGTTTTGCATATTGTGGAGTGTTTGTCAAAATGCAACCTATAAGGGACCCTTGGAAGCAAGGGGACTGCAGAGGAGGATATAAGACTATATTAAGATGGAGACAACTTTACTACTCACCTGCAGAGGAGGATATAAGACTAAGGGTACTTTTTCCGTCCTCTGCAGGATATAACAACCTGACTAAGCTACTACTAATTAAGGAAACTTGACTTGGAGCATTGTACAGACACAAAACAGACAAGACAATGAAAGGCACAACAAATAACACTCCCCCATGAATGTGCAAGGCTCCAAACCACTAACTGAACAAACCAAGCATTTCGGCACACTTCTGAATCTTCAGTCGATCCAGAGCCTTTGTGAAGATGTCAGTAGCCATCTCCTGTGTTGTCACAAAGGTGGGAGCAATCAGGCCATCCTGAACAGCATCCCTAAGCCAAAATAGACAAAGTGCAAGGTGCTTCATCTTGCTGTGGTGCTCTGGGTTCTTGCTCACTGCAATGGCGGACTGATTGTCCATTCTGAGCAGTGATGGGCCAGAGATGTCATAGCCAAGCTCCCCCATGAATTGGCACATCCAGAGGATCTCCTTGCCAGCCTCAACAGCTGAGATGTGCTCTGCTTCAGTTGTGGACAAGGCAACCAATGGCTGCAACTTGGAACTCCATGAGACCGCTCCAGAACCAATCCTGACCACATAGCCACCAGTAGACTTGCCATTGTCTGGGTTTCCACCATGATCAGCATCAGAGTAATTGGTGAAGGGTTCAGGCGAAGTGGAAGGCTGGTAGACAAGCTTGTGGTGCATTGTGCCCTTCAAGTAGCGAAGCACATGCTTGGCAGCTTGCCAGTGAGCTGGACCAGGGTTGGAGTTGAATCTGGCAAGAACTCCGGCTGCATAGGCGATGTCTGGCCTTGTGGTGATGGCCAGATACATGAGAGAGCCAACAACAGAGATATAGGGGTATTGGCACATCTCAGAGGCTTCTGAATCGTTCTGAGGGCACATGGAGGTGGAAAGACGAGTTCCAGGATTAAGGGGAGTGGAGACAGACTTGGCATCGCTCAGACCATGCTCCTGGATGAGATTGGAGATGAACTGGCTCTGGGAGATGGAGAGGCAACGATTGGGACGATCCCTGTGGATTTCTATGCCCAGGAGCTGAGTGGTGGGTCCAAGATCTCGCAGTTTGAAGTGCTGGGAGAGTTCTTGGATGACTGAGTCAATCTTGGCTCCATCTTTGCAGGCAAGTGTGATATCATCGACAAAAACAGGCATAAGAAGCCTCACATCATCCCTGAGGTAAATGTAGAGCCCATGGTCTGATTGGAGGCGATTAAAGCCCATGGAGGAGAGTGCAGAGTGAAGGGTCTTGTTCCAGACTCTGCCTGCTTGCTTCAAGCCATAGAGCGACTTTATCAGCTTGCAGACATGACCTGGACCTCCCACTTCAAATCCCTCTGGCTGGTTCATGTAGATCTCTTCCTCAAGAGTGCCATTGAGATAGGCATGAGATATGTCCACAGAGCGAAGCTCAAGGTCTTCCAGAGCAGTCAGAGCAAGAACAATGCGAATGGTGGAGTATCTGACAGTGGGAGCAAAAGTCTCCTTGAAATCAAAGCCTGGACGCTGAGAATAGCCCTTGGCAACCAGCCTGGCCTTGTAGCGGTCCAGGCAGCCATCTGCATTGTGCTTGACCTTCATGAACCATCTGGAGCCAATTGCACGCTTCCCAGGGGGCAGCTTCACAATCTCCCAAGTGCCATTGAGTCTGTGAGCGTCCATCTCTTCTTCACAAGCCTTCTGCCATAACTCTGCATCGGAACGTCTCTGGGACTGGCCATATGATGTGGGCTCAGGTGCAAGGGCCACACCAGCTTGGATGAGGTCTAAGGGATCTTCAGAGTCGCTGGAATCGTCATCTGAAGACTGCACTGCTGGTGTGGGCACCCTGGCCTGCCTGTAGCACTCTGGGACAGCCCATTGCTCTGGCAGCCACTGATCTCTGGGACGCCTGGAGCGCTGAGGGCGAGGTGGTGCAGGAGGAGCTGGTGCAGGAGCTGGTGAGGGAGAAGGGGCAGGAGGAAGAGAATGATATGTGGAAGGAGGTGTTTGGGAATGAGCTGGAGTGCTTGGAGGCAATATGGGAAGGACAGGGGGAGCAGGAGGAACAGGAGGAACAGGAGGCAGATCAGAAGCAGTAGGACCATCTCCCCCATGAACTGGCTTCTGTGGAGCTAGTGGAGTGTCCAGAACATCATCAAAGATGTCTGGAAGTGTGCAGGAAGTCAGGGGTGTCTCAAGGAGTGTGTCAGGACGAGGGGGAGGGAAGTGGGGAACAGAGTGCCTCTGAAGCATGAAGTAGCGCTCATCAAAGTCAGCTCTCTCTGAAATGACCACCTTCTTGGTCACAGGATTGTAGAACTTCCAGCCCTTGTAGCCCTGAGGGTATCCAATGAAGACACACTTCTCCATGTGTGCTCCAAGGCTCCCAAGTGGTCGCTTGTCCTGATGAATGAGCACATAAGCAGTACAGCCCCAGACTCGAAGCATGGAAAGATCTGGCTTGCTCCCATAGAAGGCTTCATGTGGAGTCATGTCAGGGAGTGCTGAGGTGAGTAACCTGTTGCTGGTGTGAATAAAAGTGGCCAGTGCCTCTCCCCAGAAGGCTGTAGGCATCCCAGACTCATAGAGCATAGAAACCACACCTTCCTCCATCGTCCTATTGCTCCTCTCTGCAACCCCATTCTGCTAAGGGCAATTCCTGACAGTGTGCTGCCTCTGGATGCCATGCTCAATGCAGAATGCCTCAAACTCCCCAGACATGTACTCCCCACCCTTGTCATCCCTCAGAGTGCCCAGTTTCGCTCCAGTGATGTTCTCAGCCCAAGCTTTGAACTGCTTGAATGCAGCAAAGGTCTCAGACTTTTGCTTCAGGACGTAAACAGCCTTGAAGCGAGAGAAGTCATCGATGAAAGTGACCCAGTAGCGATACCCTTGATGTGTGGGTACCTTCACAGGGCCATGGACATCACTGTGGACGAGTTGGAGCAGTTTTGAGGCTCTGGAGGTGGATGGTGGAAAGGGATCCGCGTGCATCTTGCCAGCTTTGCAGGCTTCACATACTGGATCAGGGTCTGCTTGTGAATCAAGTCTAAAACCCATCACCAGGTTGCCTGAATGCAGCTTTCTGATGCCTGCCAAGTGGTGGTGGCAGAGGCGACGATGCCAGAGGTCCCAGTCCAAAGGGAGAGTGGTGGCAGTTGAAAGGGAGGCGAATTCTTCCACAGGAATGGTGTCCCCAACCAGGTATGCAGCATTTGAGGCTCCAGTTTTTGCTTGGAAGGCTATTCTGTTGTCCCTGATGAATTGCATGGTGTCTTGCTCAATACAGACAGTGAAATGGCGATGGAGAGTGAGGTATAGCACAGAGAATAGATTACTGCATAGAGCAGAGACATAAAGAACATTAGAGAACTCTAGAGGAGCCATTTCCTGCCCATTAACCACAGGATTGAAGCGAACCGACCCCACCCCCTCAGAGTACACCACAGACCCGTCAGCCAGCCTTATTTCGACTCTATGTGGCTTCAAATTTCGCATCCAGTGCCTGTGGCAAGTCATATGAGCTGAGGCGCCAGTGTCTGCATTCCAGGAGGTGTGAGAGTCATGCTGGAATGAGAATGAAGAAAGGGCACTTGCTGAGGCAACTGAAGCAGACTGTGGGGTGTCTGAGGGTATCTGAGATGATGTGGAGGCAGGGGAAGCTGTGGAAGATGAAGGGAGGTTGTGCTGGCGGATCAAGCGCTCCTTGAGGAAGCACTTAGCCTCAGTATGGCCAAGGCGAGAGCAGAAGTCGCATTTGGGGCGACCTGGAGTGCTGTTCTGGGAGTTAGAGGTGGATGGAGCGAGAGGGGTGGACTGGGAGTTATAGGGAGGCTTGGGGCGCGATCTGGAGGGTGCTGATGAAGCAGCAAAGGCAGAAGAGGTGCCAGAGAGGTTGGAGCGAGTCTGATCCATGTTTCTGAGCGATTGGATGACTGACTGCTTGTCAAACTTGTCCAGGACTGAAATTGTGCGAACTACATCGTCAAATGAGTGTGGGAGCACCCTGATGATGGCCATAACAGCCAGCTCATCATACAGGTTGTCCAGAGTGAAGGAAGTGGGGGAAAGCGACTTTATGGCCCTAATCTGCTCATCCACCTTGTCAATGAGTGAATCTAGGGACTCTGAATCGTCCTTCTGAGTGGAAAGGAGTGTGTGATAGGCATTGAAGCGAGGGGCAGTCCTCTGTTGGACAAAGGAGGCCTTGAGGGTGTCCCAGATCAAGAGAGGGTCATCTTCACAGTCCCTAATAAGCACCCTGAGCTCATGGGAGATAGCAGTCTTGAGGGCTCCAGAAGCTCTCTCAGCTTTAACCTCCCACCTCTCCAGTTTGTCCTCGTCTGGAGGCACAGCAGCAGTCAGGATGCTGCCCTTAGCCTCCAGGACTTCAGGTTTGCCAGTAGGCTTCTTCTCTGAGCCAGAAACCAGCCTCCAAAGGCCATTGAGCTGAAGCCAAGCCTTCATGTCATCAGCCCAAAGTCGATAGTTTTCACTGGTAAGAGCTGGAATAGAGGAGGCTGACGCGTCTCGCGAAGTGGACATGTTGTAGGCAGTGGGTACGATGATGTGGCGAAGAATGGAGAGATTTGAGCAAGTGGATCAAGTGGAAATGAAGGAGAGTGTAACAGATGATGGAGAGGGGTTGAATGTGTGTGTGGAAGACTGAGACGGCGCAAGGTGAAGGATGCAGCCAGGAGCACAGCAGATACGAAGTTTAGGCGCTAGGCAGGGCCCATAACCTGTCAAAAATACGACCTATAAGGGACCCTTGGAAGCAAGGGGACTGCAGAAGAGGATATAAGACTATATTAAGATGGAGACAACTTTACTACTCACCTGCAGAGGAGGATATAAGACTAAGGGTACTTTTTCTGTCCTCTGCAGGATATAACAACCTGACTAAGCTACTACTAATTAAGGAAACTTGACTTGGAGCATTGTACAGACACAAACAGACAAGGCAATGAAAGGCACAACAAATAACAGGAGGCAGCTTCATGGGCAGCCAACTGCCTGGGCTGCCTCTGACATGGGGACTCTTGGGGTTATCAAGCCCCCTTTTTGGGGCCCACCACAGAGGCAAGCCACCCTTTCCCTGTGGACTCACAGGATCGTCTGCATCCTTGGGCACAGATTCAATGCTGGGGGTTGGTGTGGGCTGTGTCAGTTGGACCACTGGATTGTTGCCACCCCTGCCTTCTCACATGCCAGGAATAGGGGCAGGTATTAGATTGACTGTCTATGAGAAGTAAGTGCTGTTACTCTGAGGTATACACAGAAGTACTCACCAATCTGGGGGCACAAGTAACAAAGCAACCACAGGCAACTCCTGTGAGGCTGTGGACAGGTTAAGGTTCAGCTCAAGAGTGGAATTTGGAAGAGCCATGTGCAGGCTGAAGGACAGTGCTCAAGTTTTAAAGGTGAACAGGCATCACTAATTGTCTTCTCCAGATGTGATGCTCATGTGACTTGCCCAAGTCTAGGTCAATACAATTGTGGTGATCCTTGCTCTCACCATTACCACTAGCATTGGCAGATTACAAGTAATGGGACACTCCTGCACACACTGCAGCAACTTGTTCCAGACCATCACCTCACTTGGCAAGCATGCAAGTGCTTGCAGAAAGAAATGGTCAGGACAGGAATTGCCAGAAACAAGGCCATCCACTCAAGAGCAGAGATCAACCCTGGATGCAAATGTCCTCATATTGGAAGTCCAGAGGAAGACAACACAGAGGTGCCAGGGCCATCTGGCAGTAATGCATCAGAGGTATGTGTTCTGTGGTATCCTGCACAACAGACATCATGAACAATCATCCATAGTTCACAGTACCTGTTGTAGGGAGTCCATTGCCATTGCCACCCCCCACACCTGTCACAATACAGTTGAGGCACTCAGGACATCCCATCTCTCTTCCATGCTACCTCAAAGATTATGTCCCTCATGGAGATATGTCTTTCACTCATGTACCACCCCAATTTCCTATGCCATCTGAGTGCAATGATTGCTCCACTACTCCAGAGATCTTTGAAAGTCCCTTTCTGGATCTATGACCACATCTTTTCCAGACCCATGCAAAAAAACTCAGTATATTCCAACAATACACACACGCACTGACATGGATCCCAAGACACAAGGAGAGACTAGATCTCCTCTGTGATTTGCCATCATTGAAAGTCCAGCCCCCCCATCCTCACAGGGACAATACATGAGATCTCACACAGTATGCCCAAACCCTTTTCACCATTTCCTAACTTAAGTATTGCCTTTACATGGTGATGTACTTCTCTGAGATGGATGAAAAATCCAAGAAGCACATGACTTTGATGGCTATGACAATTGGAAGACCCAAGATTCAGTACCAAGGAGATGAGGGGGTTCAATGTGCACATAGAAAATGTGCATTTGGACAACTACCTGAAGGATGGAACACACCCTTTTCAAACTGAGGATGGTTGGCAAGAATCCATGGTCCATATTCACCTCCCAGTGAAAGGGATGCATTTTGAATCTGAGGAAGATGCACCAATGCTACCAATATGTGGTCTTTTTCATTGGCAAATCACTGACATCATTCAAACAGTTTGCAAGTCCAATGCTGCTGAAACATTCCACTTCATGCCATACACCATGCACTGGCACCCTGACCCCTGGGATCCAGACAAGTATGAGCAAGTCTTCACTGACACTTACACTGCAGATGCAATGATACAGGTGCAGACAGAGGTCAATAACCTCCCACAGCAAGAAGGCAATGTTAGGGAGTGCATAGCACTGGGGCTCATGCAGGCCTCAGACTCCATGCAACTCTCAAATTTTGGGTCAGCTTCAGTGTGGCCAGTGTACCTGATGTTTGTGAACCAGTCCAAGCTAGAGAGAGTGAAGCCTCACATCATGCTGTGCATCACCTTGCTTACATTCCTTCATAGTGACCACTTGAACCATGCATTTCATTGATATTAATCACAGCTTGGTGGAGACTTTACCAGCCAATATCAAGAGAAGACTGGGCAAACACCCAGCGCAGAAGTTGAGGTCCACAGCAAGTGTGAGCTCTGCATGCTATGTGGGACCTCCTCTTGGATGAAGACTTTGTCAAGGGATCTATGAATGGTCTTGCAATATGGTGCTCTGATGACATAGAGTGTGTATTCTTCCTTTGGATCACTACATATTCTGCTGACTATCCTGAAAAGTAAGTAGCACAAGCATCACCACCACAACACTAATATACTATAAGGGTACTATTATCAATGATCAAGAACCCTGAGCTTGCCCCTTGCCCAGTGTCTAAAAAAGAAGGATATATCCAATGTGGGTACCCAGTCAGAAGCTTGAAAGTGCAGGCCTCACACCAATAATAACCAAAGACATGAAGCTATTGAAGAGGCACACAAGACTATGTTTGAGAAAGGATCAGCTATAACAAGCAAGCAAGTACAAAAACACCTCAATGCTCACTCCATGGTGCCTACACAGGTAAGTACCCATCTCAAATGGTCAAGACTTACTGACAGTTTATCAGAACTGATCAGTGTAGGACAGAACTACCATGACATTTTGTTGTGGACCTACTACATGAATTTGAGATCAGTGCCTAGAAGTCAGTGCTTACCCATTTGACAGGATGCTATATGCAATCCCAGGGGAGGGAATAGGTCATATAGGGATCCTATATACCAGGTATGCCAGTGTGTCTTAGCTTCTCAACACTAAATACTTTGCAGACTTTGTAGCATGCCTACTTTGGTTTGTGACACCATTTACAAATTACCCAAGAATGTCTCAGAGCTGAGCAAGCTAGCTGCTTGAGACTATGAAGATATCTTACTGCATACCATAACTTCACAAACTACAATTCATCAACATGAGTGTGCAATCCCTGTCTTTGACAGGCTGTTTCCAGAGCATCAAGGTGCTCTTGTTTCTACTGACCACTTGGCATGCTTATGTCAAGTTGCACCTACATACTGACACAACTCTAGCAATGTTGGAACTGGTTGGCACTGTATTCTGCCAAGCATTGAGGCACTTTGCAGCTGAAATCTGTCCCCAATACATGACCAAAGAACTCCCAAATGAAGCTCAAGCACATGTCACACACCAACAAGAGTTAACAGTGTGTGGCAAGGCAACAAAATGGAGAAAGGCTGCCACTGTCAGGGGCAAACAGTTTAATATGAACACCTTCAAGCTTCACTGTATCCCTGACTATATTCAAGGGATCTGGAAATATGGGATGACATATTTGTACAGCACCCAGATAGTAAGTCCATCCATCATATCCCCTGATTGCATTGCTCATTTGGTTGCAACAGAGTGAACTTGCGCATCATCTATCTAAGATGTGGTTCAGGATGTCAAACAAGACTCATAGCTTCATTATCCAAATCACTATAAAGGAAAGCTGGAAGGGGTATTACAAGGTGATGATGGAGGCAATAAACATGGGCCAAAGTTGGCCTGATCCTGTACCAATGTCACACCCAGACCATGATGACAAGGGGGACACACTAGTCAACCCAAGTGAGCACTATTGGATACCCAAGGTGGCAACCATGAGACCTCACAAGTTGGCTGGTCGAACACCAGGGAGACCCTTCTCTTCATGTGAGTGTACAATTCTTGTCTGTTCAAGTTGTTGTGTGACAGATGTTTGGGCAGGATTTCTGACCTCATCTTATGGACCACCTATACTCATGCCTCAAAGGGCAGCCATATGATGAAGAGTACACCTTCTCAAGCCAAGAACATGACAGTATCATTATTGAAAAAAAACTGAATGTATGATCACAAGACCATTTGGTTCAGGTCCACCACATATGATGCACACAGGATAGAAGAATCCTGCAACCCACATACACATGTCGATATCATGGTCCTGTCCCACAAAGACAAAGTGAATGGTTGTGCACCATTTCCATGCTGGCATGCAAGAATAATCAGAATATACCATTTCTTGGTGTGCAAGAGGACTGAAGGGGAGGCAGGTCTTAGCCCCCTTCATGGATGGATGTCCTCCTGGTCCAATGGTTCAGTTTTGACTCTGCTGGTTGACAAAGTGGTTGGGGAGCATGGCGACATCAGGAACCAGCAACCCTAACTTAAACCACAAACCCTAGGGTTAGGTTATGTACCTGACCACATAAGCAGACAAATCTGTGTTTCAGAATAGAGTTTAGCTACAAAGTTGATAGGAAAGCTAAAGGGAAAGATTGCATGTATAGTAGAAATTTTCCTCATTGGAGTATAGAATCTTTTATCTCTCTAATCATATCTGGGGGAAGGGTGCAATGACTGTGATACTTTCTGTTTTCCCATGCTGCCTGTGCACCTGTCAACTTGCCCTCACCATAGGCATGGATAAACCTTGCTGAGTGATTAGCATATCTATAGATGCAGTAAGAAAGAAATGAACAGAGTAAGAAATAAGTCTGTAAACACCAATGAATTTGTTCAATGGGTATGTCATTCAGAGAAGCCAGTACCTTCTTTTTCATCTCATCAATGGTTGCTCCTCTCCCTGCAGTCTGAAAGTGAAGCTTGGCAGCACCCCAGTACTGTTCAATATAGTTTAATTCACAGAGATATTTTGGGTAAAAATCACAGAAGTGGCCATGCTTCTCAATAAGCTCTTCAAGTTCTGACTTCTGAGAAACAGAAACTCTGGCTCTCCCCAGTCAGAGGGTTTACACCCCGGCACATCCTTGATTCATTTTTAGAGTTGGCTCACTTGGCCCTGGGTGCTGCATGGCAAGTTGTCAGCCCCATAGAAGTGAAATCAGGATAAAAATACCTTTAGGCATCCTTTTTGCTGATAAGACATTGCCAGCTCTTTTCCTGTGTGAAGGGGCATTGTCAAAGAGAAAAGCCCCTGTGTGTTTCCCTTGGTCTTGCCTTTAAAAATATCAATGGCATTGTCCACCTGTTGAAGCAGGTTTGCTGAAGTGAACCAGCGATCCATATTAATTGCCTGGTTTGAAGATGACCCTGGCGTCTCTGCAAAATAGTCAATATAAAAGTGGGCCTTTAAAGAATTGAAGACAGACTCAACAATATCATCAGGTCCCTTATTAAGCAAGTGACCCCACTCAAATGTTAGAAAATCTGACACCATGATTGACTGCCCATCACCCATTGGAAGTGGTGTGGCTTTACTGGTGCTTGCAATCCAGTGGGTCTTTCTGAAGTCATTTTGATAAAACACTGATTCATCATGGGTGACAAGGATCAATCTGAATCTTCCACCCTTCACAGGGAAAGCATTTTGGGGTCTGTCACAAACCTATACCTCGGCCCGTGACAAACCCATGAACCTCAAGAGTGTGCAAGGGAGTGCACACACAAAACCTGGGAAGCAGAGTATTGGCCTAGTAGAACTAGCCAAGACGACACGCATCAAAGGATTGGATAATCCTTACCTTCCTATTCAAGAAAGGTCTGGTCTGGAACTGGGACTTACCAAGTGAAAGATGACCTAACTAGTCATCTAATGAGCAGAGCTTATCAGAGACTTACTATTGGAGGATATATTTGGAATCCTTCTGGCATGTTCCACTACCCACTTGATAAGTGGAGCTTAACAGGGATTAATGCCATTGGATGGTATACTTAGACCCTTTCTAGCACATTCCATGACCCCACCCATGGATCGGAGTGGGGCCTCCCCTAAAGTATGCACAGACCATGTATTTGGGTATATAAGCTAGTGCAATACAATGGACAGTCCCTCAGACTGTCCACTTGCGACATCCCCACTTGTACCACCCTTGTTAACTGAGCAGCTTCCCACCATTGGGTTGTTCCTCATCCTTGTCCTGCTACTTGTGGTCCATTGTTCCCTGTCCCTGTTTTATTCCCTTGTTGGTTCAACATCAGCCCACCTGATCCTTGTGACCTTGAGCCTTGCTGTTGCGTATAAACAGTGAGCACTCATCACAGGGTCTGTGTTCAATCCCATCACTGTCCCAGGTGTGAAATCACTTTTCATACTCCTTCCATCTTATAACAAAGGCAATTCTGTATGCCACAACGTCCTCATGCTCATGTCCATCAAGATACATGCCATTGTGCATGGGGCCATAGTGATAGCTAAGCTTTTGCTACCAGTGATGTGCTGTGCACTCAGAAATTGAAGTGTGGGAAATCCCAGACCATGAGAACTTGCCCTGTATGACTGGGCCAGAGACAAGCTCCACAACATTGCTTGTCATGATATAGTGACCCTTTGTGTGGGACATGAGCAGAGCCTTAAGAGTTGTTGCAAGATCTCCATCATCAAGAATGCTCCATTTTGACTGGCCAAGGTGGCACAGAGGGAGCTCCCCAGACTGGATGAAGGTGAGTATCCACTCCCAGAGATTTTGTGCCTGTCCCACACCACACCCTTCAACTTTGGCAACCAGGACTGATGCATTTGTCCAGCCACACTTTGAATTTGGGTCCAGATAGAGGTTCAAGACCCCTATCATCCCTGTGAGGCAAGCATGGAGGATAAGGTCCAGCCATGAGTCACAAGACTTCTTGACCAATTTTGGAAGGGCTTTTGAGAGTGCCACCCAGTACCTCCAGCCCTCAAGTGGCTTCTCTGCACCCTCCAGCACTGGTGATGCATGATCAGCTTCCAAGCCAAGCTTGCTAGAGTGCCCTGAATGAGTTGTGGGGGACCGACTCAGAATGGGACCAGGTGAGTAACCCCCCTTTTCATCAGCACCATCACTATCATTGACTGCCCCAGCATATTCAGCCCCAACACGCCAAGTTTCCATGAAACCAGCAGAGTAAGGGTTGTCCCCTCCAAGAGTGCCCTTGTTGACCACTTTGTACCACCCAGCCACAGCGATGACTTTTCAGCTCTCATCCAAGCACTCTTCCTCTTCCTGAGTGGCCCAGTGTCGCTCCTTCCCCTTCTCAGGTCGACTCTCCAGTGGCTTGTTGTCACTGCCAACACCCCTGGATTCAGAAGTTCAATCATTGGGATCGAGAACACGTCACTGCATGCAACCCCTTTGAGAGCTTGGGATTTCATCTTCCCCAAGCTTTCTTCCTCTTCAGCGAAGGTACATGGCCCATTTTTGCCCACCTGTTCAGGCTGATCAAGTGGACTGGGGACGAGGCAGGGGCCAGGGCTGCGACTTTTGGCAGTTGCACTCTCTGCACCAACACTGTGACCAATGCCATCTGGTGCACAATCAACATGACTGGGTGCAGATCCAGCAATACAACTGGGCACAGATCCAGCAGCATGACCAAGTGCAGCGCCAGCAGGACCAGGTGTGGCATCATCTTGATGGTGCCCTCCCTGCCCTTCTTCAGGGTTGTCCCTCCCAGGCATTGAGCAATTGGTAAGTCCACCATCACCAGAATATCCTCTCTGGCTAATGTTCTCCTTCTCCTTCAAAGCCATGAAGGAGAATACATTGTGGTATCCTCATGATGCCAGCTCTCCATGAGCCCTCTCACAGTATTGAAGGGTTTTTTTGGAGGTTCCTCAGTACATCTTTGGAGTCTTTCTTTTATTTTTTGCCTGCTCACTCTCCAGCTGAACAGCATGACACTGTGCCACTTGCAGCGCAGAGACAAATCACCACAGATCGGACTCATTGTTGATCTCGGCATCATCAGGTGATTCATTGCATCTGACAGGCCATTGGAAATCACATCAATGCCTCCTGGACTTGGGCTCTTGAAGATTTGCTCTGGTGTGTCCTCATATTCTATATTCTGGTCTCCTAACTCATCATTTTGAATGTCATTAGGCCCATGTTGTCCTTGATGATGACAGAACCAGGCGCTAGTATGACAATCATGATTGTGCTGATCACACCAATTTCAGGTAAGAACATACATTTTTTTTGTCCCTCAGCCTTTGCTTGACATGCTATTGCAAGGTTTGTGCACACACAATGTTCACTTTCTTTTTACACCCCATGGATGTGTTGCTAGGTCTTGAGTGGATGAGCAGGCATGTCTTTTCCATACTGTAGAAATCATGTGATGTATTATGTGATGTAGACAAAAATGATATGTGATTTTGACAAAATCTGCCAGTCGACTTGCAAAGGCAAGAAAATGCTTTTGGCAAAAAAACATTGTTAAGGCAAACCCCCTATCAAAAGTTATTATATTTTTTTAAATGACTGATATTTCTGTAGCTATGTATCTGTACTTTAACCCTATCTAGTTACATTTGTCTAATATGATGGTGGAGTGGAGCATTTGCATGAGTGAAGAAATCAGACATTTCACCAGATTAGGGTTGCTGGTTCCTGATGTTCTCTGCCTTAGTAGGGGTGTGATAGCTGATGAAGGCATGTGCCCACATATGGTTATAAGTGGACTGCTGACTGATGTGGTTGGCAGCTTGACCTTTTTGTGAACTTGTGAAATCAGATCCCTTCTTGCCTCTTATCCTCTTCAACCCTCCACAGCACCTTCACATGATCTGTTTGTCTAGCTCACATCTTAGGAAGGCATCTTTGAGTGTCCTCAGGAACCACACTTACATCAGCCTTGGCAGCATAACAACACCTTGGTTTACATCAGCATCGGCTGTCCCTCAGCTTACATTAGCCTTGGCAGCTCAATTAGGAACATTGGCAGCTATATTGGCAGCTGCTCAGAATCGGCAACTAAACTGAGCCATGCTATATTGGCAGCCTCATTACACTCAGCAGTGTCATCATCCCATCTCCAAGCTCAAGTTGAGCCTGTGCATAGCTTGCACAGTACATTAAGGTCAAGCTCTCTCTGACACTGTGGCAACAGTAATCACCAATGATGGTTGGGACTTCCAACCCTATCGCATAGATTTTAGAGAGTGCAACACCCTGGTTCCATACATCTAAGGAAGGGTCAGGTGGAGGACTATCCCAGACTCCAGAAGAACAGGTGACTACAAAGACTTCAACACAGGCTACTATGCAGAGGCAGCCACAGTGCAATGGTACCATCCCATAGTATTCAACCAAGACAGGTGCTGCTGGGTGGAACCAGACACCAATATTTTGAGGCAGTCAGCAGCAGCAGATGATTTAAACTGCAATATTTTACTCTCTGAAGCATGACCAATAGCAGATCAAGGGTGCATTGATTGACAAGAAGAGTCCAAGAGTCCACTCCAGCATCAGCAGTGGTATCACCAGAATCACAGCACCACACTCCTGTGCACTTGGAAACAAGCAACACCAGTGAATGGGAAGAAACCCTGTCAATCTTAGCAGAAGAACCTGAACACATTGTGGTTCACTCCTCAGAAGTGGACATGCTGGCCCAGCAGACAGCTATGTTACACATCCCAGACTTTACAGAAATGACTACTCAAGCCATTACAGAGGAGCCCCAACCACTCATAATAGATGGATGCACAGGACATGTTGAGAATCTGGCACCTGACGATGTGATAGTGGCACACCAAGCCATGGGTCCCAATCAACCTGACCAACTGTGTAATGTTTCTACTGAACATTGATCTGACTTGGACCCAAAGGTATGCCTTGATTGAGAACAAGACAACAACAGCTGAACAACTAAGGCCAAAAATGTGAGACAAACCAAACAACAAGGGCTTCACCTTATACTAGAAGGATTTGACAGGGATCTTCAAGAGAGAAAGAGGACAGACCGCACAAGGATCAATAAGATGAGGAGGACAAGGCTAAAAGCCAACACTTCAATTGTACTCAAGGTAGATCTCAAGACAATGAAGCTAAGGACTTGTCTATCAAGACAGAGCTCCTTAGATACACTACAGGGCTGACTCCCAATCTGAGTCCCAAATATCATAAGTATTGTATCGTCCAATCAGCCATCAGGGATAAGAACCAAGGCAACATACAGTACATGAGGCAGAAGGCCCCACTTGAGTCAGAGATAACACAACATGTGACTCACTATCATCCAATAATCATCCAGCACAACATCAGTGCATGATAAGTACAGCCAACAGGCACATCAGAATGTTCCAGTCAGATACAGCCCAAACAGGGACAATTTTAGACCTTCCAGCTATTGGGAATCCCACATCCAATGCCACACTAACCCTCTCAGGAATTATGACTCAACCTGAGGAAACTGTTCCCCCATCACTTATCCTTTTGGCCAGATTCACATGACCTGGGGGTCTTAGCCCCATCAATATGATGACCTGGGGGTTGCTGATCACATGCTCAATCATGTGAGTCAGACTTGATCATTCCTAAATGAATCATGTTGCCAGTGTTATTGTCCACAATGAAGTAATCATCAGCACTTAGCATTTGAGCGACCTCAAGCACTTTGTCACTGTCTAACTTCAGCAAATCTTCATTGCCTTCTTCATTGACTCATACCACAGGGGGGTCTTCAGCCTTCTCAGGCAACCCAAACCTGACCTTCATGTGATTGGTGGTGTTGCTGGTCATGACATGTTCTCCACACATGACAAACTGGGAGGGTTCAAATTCAACCTGTTTCATTGCCCAAACAACCTCACAAATTCTGAACATATTGGCAGAGACAGAAGAGGAGGGGTGGTGGACCTCCATACATGGGAGGAGGAGGAGGAGGAGGAGGAGGAGGGCCTCCACAAGCTCCCACACCCCTGCCAGCACCACAAGACTGGGGGAGCAACAAATTCATCAGCAACCCCCCAGCACCTTTCAATGGGTTGAGGGTATTTGCAGAAGGATTTATCCTGCAGTGGGAAGTATATGCTGGAGTTAATGCTAGCCATCTGTCTATGAGGAACAAATACCAAGAAGCTATGTTATTCCTCACCTACATACAAGGAGACCTGGTTAATGCCTGGGTCATGTTGGCCAGCCAATGGCTTGTATGCAAAGTTGAAAGAGGAGTCAGCCAATTTGATGACAGGCTGTGGGAGAATATCCTCCATGCCTTCAGAAGGCAGTTTGTGGATGTGCTAAGCAAGGAACATGCACAAGCCCAGCTCAATGCTGGCATTCACATGAAGGATGGAAAAATTGGCAACTCAATTGCCCTATTCAAGCAACTCATCCAACATGTAGGGTATGACATCAATGCCAGGCAGACCCTCAAATGATTCATCAAAGGACTGCCAAGGGCACTCTATGAAGCAATGTACCAACATGACAACCCCTGAACATACAAACATTGGAGGGCATCAGCACTAAAAAGGCAGCAGAAGTGGATACACATGCAGACAGTACAAGGCAACCTTGACATGTTCAAAAATATTGCTAACAAAGGACTATTGGGGTCACTGGCCAAACTACTGGCCCCACTATTAAACCCTGATGCAATGGATACATCAGCTGACCACATTCAAGGATGTGTAGCTAACATGGATGAGGTGCTTGTACATGAGCAAAGACCACCATACCCATCAAGGAATGGATGCCTACAATGCCAAAAAGATGGGCAACGCAACTTCAGCGAAGTGCAGTGCTTCAACTGCAAGAAGTGGGGCCACATCAGTTGGGACTGTTGGCAGCCATGCTGCAACCAATGGACACCACAAATACAAGCTGCCAAGGAGGCACCCAAGACTAGTGAAGACAAAGCTGATGAATGGCTTCAAAGAGTAGCAGGGGAGGGGGATGACATCAAAGACCTAGTCCTTCAAAAGTTGATGGGGACAGATTTTTCAAATGCCTGAAGATGGTGGCCTGGATGAGGGGAATTTGTTGTAACTCCATGTATATTCTGCACTACCATTCTGTGAAAGTTCTGATCACACTGCATATGTGTTACAACATGGCTGACATCAAAGCATTGGTAGACTTGGGAGCTACTGACAATTTTGTGAGTGCATGCTTACTAAAAGAAATGGGAATAAAAATGTGTCCATTAGAGAAACCAAAGAAAATATATAACATAGATGACACCATGAACAAAGTGGGCCACATTACCAGCTACATAATTTTGAAAGTAACAGTAGCTGGGGAAGCTAAGGAAATGTGCTTCCTAGTCACTGACATTGGAAGCAAGGACATTCTATTCAGCTACCCCTGGCTGACAGCATACAAGCCAAGATTCAAGTGAAGGCCTGGCACTATAGCTGCCAAACACCTTCCCAACACCATCCAAACCATCCCAGTCAACAGCAAAAGCAACATATTAGCACACAGACTAACTGCTGACACTGGATGGAAAACTGCCTTTTACCTTTGACAAATTTAAGCATATTTCATAATAAAAGGCATTTTTTATCTACTACTTTTCACTATGTGAAATGTTAATAAGGATATTAAATATTGTTAACACAATTTTAAAGCACAAGATGTTAAGAATATTGATTTCCTTTTCCATAATAATGTCAGTGTTTTAGGGGCTGTCAAGGTCTTATGGTAACAATATTATGACAAAATAAAATCTGTGCTGTCAACATATTTTGTTTCAAAATCACATTGATGATATTAATCACATTATTAACATTTAATGACAGAAAATGGTGCATAAAAAAATCTTTTGTTATGAAATATGATTAAATTTTGTCAATGGTAAAATTCAATTTTCCATCCATTGTGAAAAAGAAGAAATCACTTGGCAGCTAGACAAGGAAGATGCGGCAGTATGAAGGGTTGGAACCACAGCAACTGAGCTTGTGGTAGTGGCACAACCTGAAGAGAAGAAGGAAGCAACCCTACCACTACAATACCAACAATTCAAGGATGTATTTGACAACTGAGCTGCCACACAGCTCCCAGGAAGACATCCATATGACAATGCCATCATACTACAACCAAACATGCCAACAACTATCAACTGCAAGATATGCCTGATGGTGGCAACCAAAGATGAAGCTCTAGACAAGTTCATTGACAAAGAGCTGAAGAAAGGATACATCTGCCCATTGCAGTCACCCTACTCCTCATCATTCTTCTTCATCAAGAAGAAGGATGGAAAACTAAGGCTGGTACAGGATTACCAGCAAATTAACAACTGGACTGTACACAATCAATACCCCTTACCACTCATATCAGATCTAATGAGAGATCTTGGCAGAGCCCATCTATTCACTAAACTGGATGTCAGGCAAGGGTACAACAACATTACCATCAAGGAGGGCAATGAACATAAAGGCTGATAAAGCTGTCTTCAAAACATGCCAAGGCCTCTTTGAACCAACAGTCATGTACTTTGGACTGTGTAACTCACCCACAACCTTTCAGGCATTTATGAACAAAATCTATCAACCCACCATCACACAATTTGAAGCCAAAGGAACGCACATCTGCATCTACATTGCCACAGTGATGCACTCAAAAAACTCGGCAGCTCTGACCACCAATGCACATTTGGCAGCAGTCTCAGCAGTCCTATCAATAGCCAAGGACCACAATCTGTACTTCAAATCGGACAAATGCTCCTTCCACACTTCATCCATTGATTACCTGGGGGTAATCCTTGAAAGGGGATGACACACATGGATCTGGTGAAGGTGGCAGGAGTATGCAACTGGCCAACACCCACAAAAGTCAAGGATGTGTGTAGTTTCCTAGGATTTTGTAACTTTTACCACCTATTCATTTGAGGGTTCGCTAACATTGCAAGACCTATGCACATGCTAACATGGAAAGATGCCAAATGGATGTGGAGAGAAATGCAACAAAAAGTATTTGAAGCCTTGAAACACCAGATTACTAGTGAACCAGTGCTTGCTCACCCCAATCAGAAGGTACAATATGACTTAGAAGTTGATGTGTCAGGTTTTGCAGTCAGCACGGTAATGTTACAAAAAGGCAAGGACAGAAAAAGACATCCAATCATATTCTACTTGGCAACCCTCAATGATGCCAAATCCAATTACGACATCTACAACCTAGAACTACTGGCAATAGTAAGAGCTCTACACAACTGGTGGTACCTTCTCATAGGATCCCCACACAAGGTCAGAGTATATTCCAATCACATGAATCTACAACACTGGTGGAACCCATAGAAGATTAGCTGCAGAGTAGCTTAGGAGGTATTGGAGCTTGAGGAATACAACATCGAAATCCACCACCTGAAGGGCACCACAAATGGACAAGCTGACACATTGTCAGGACAACTGGACTACAACACCTTTGAAAAGGCAAAGACCAAGTAACAGTACTACCAGACAAACTGTTTATAAAGACTATCACTGAAGCCTGGCCTGAGGCAAGGGAACAGGATGAACAGCTGCTGACCCTGTGGATTGATCCCCACAAACTGAAAAGGCTTGATGGGACATGGTTTAAAAATGGAAGGATCATAGTCACAGCTGCCAAAGGTGATATCCAGCAGCTCATTTGACAGGATCACAATACACTCACTGCAGGTCACCCAGGTATCACCAAAACCAAAGACATACTCACAAGGCACTACTGGTGGCCCACCATGAAGAAAGACATCACTGAATACATACAAGGTTGTGCTGAGTGTCAAAGGCACAAGTCAATACAAGACCTATGCAAGCCCTTGGCCCCATTATTCCCAAAAGAAGATGCAATGCCATTTGATGTGGTAGCTGTCAACGTCATAACTCAGTTGATGATATCCTCAGGATATGAACCAATCAACCAACATCAAAGCTTGTGCCCAGATGGCATGGACCCTTCAAAATCACTCAGGTGATGTCCCCTGTGAACTATCAGCTCAAACTACTGGCACAATGGATGATACATGATGTGTTTCACACTGACTTGCTGACTCCTCTCATACCAACATGGGAGGGGGCACAAACTGCAATACCTCATAAAGTGGAAGGGCTATGCTGACTCAGAGAATCAGTGGATCACATTGGACAATGTTCATGCAGAGGATGAGATAAGGAAGTTCAAAAAATCTAACCCAGCTGCTGAGACTCACATAAAAGCATGTGAATCAGCCCATCAAGCAACATTGACTTCCAACCTCTCATGTCTCACATTCCCTTCACTATCATTGACATCAATGAGATTCCCTATGTCCATACCCTCACCACCTACAACAAATGCAATAATGTCAATGACCCCTTGTGCTCCACAGCTGAGCACATCTGAGCCACAGCCAAGCAAGCCAAACAATCTGCAGCTGAAGACCTCACCAAAGTCTGCCGTCACTTCCCCACTTCTGAAAGGGGGTGGGTTGAGGAGGAGGTTGACAGATAGCCTATTATGGCAGAAGGTAGTCAAGGCCTGGAGGGAGGATCAATTAGAGGTCGTGCTGAAGTCACAGATGGGGAGACAGATAAGGGCAGAGTACCTTCTGCAGCAAGTGCATGTTCCTCCACTGTGATCAAGATATCCATGGACTTGGATGACAAGTCAGTCCTCCTATCACAATGCCACTGTGGTTTTAACCTGGTGTCAGCACACCCCTGACTACTGCCACTGTGCCCCCTGGTGAGTGCCACTCTGACATGCAGTGGACTACACCATCATCCCTGCCCCAACTCATGCAGCCAAAGAAGAAATTAACAACAAAGAAACTGGTGTTTGGTTCTGCCAGACACCCATGGCAGTGATGGCAGTGGTTTATAGAACAGTCACTGATGAAGCCCACACTGGAGGAGGAGTACCAATGAATCATGGACAGCACAACTCTTCACCCACAATGGCACAACATGTTCTCCATACCCTATCACCCACTCCCCACAGCTTCATCCTCAACCAGGGGGTGAATTGGATACCCCTAGTGATTGAACATGAAGGGCAAAGGGTACCCGCTCAGTATGTATGTCTTTGCATGAGTGACAACCTAGAAGTGTTTGGGACAATGGGTAAGTGGGAGCTGATATACCAAGGAGAAGTGCATGCCAAACCCTGCCAAGATATGGGTCCTGCAGCTGAGTACACCTGTGAAGAATTGCAGTACTTCTGAACTGACTTCCAAGGCAAGCAGCAGGTTGATGATGCCCTCATGTGGCTGGGGGACATCTCCCTCCAAGCTGAGGTGCAACACTATCATGCTGCCATGGAAGTTGTCACTGAACTCAAGGCTTCCATCAAAAATCTCAAGGATGATGTTTTTGTCAACATTGACCATGCATGGCACTCAGTGCAGAGACTGGGCAGGGCACATGCAGTAAAGAGGATACATTATGAACAGGAGATGGACATTGGACTGATGATGGTCTCTAATTGGGTCATTGAGCATGGACACTCACCCTTGTAAAGAGGGTGATGTTACAATTTGGCAGGTATTAGGCAGAGTAAGCATGATGATGAGTCGCTCATGAAGCTTACTGATGGACTACCACTGGCTTACCAATACTTGCTGGTGTCTTAGTGTACAATTACTGATGATTAGTAGTAGGGGTGCGATAGCTGATGAAGGCATGTGCCTAGGTACAGTTATAAGTGGACTGCTGACTGATGTGGTTGGCAGCTTGACCTTTTTGTGAACTTGTGAAATCAGATCCCTTCTCACCTCTCATCCTCTTCAACCCTCCATGGCACCTTCACATGATCTGTTTGTCTAGCTCACTGTCACAAACCTATACCTCAGCCCATGACAAACCCAGGAAACTCAGGAGTGTGCAAGGGACATGCACACAAAACCCAGGAAAGCAGAGTATTGACCTAGTGGAACTAGCCAAGACGATGTGCATGAAAGGATTGGGTAATCCTCACCTTCCTATTCAAGAAAGGACCAGTCCATAACTGGGACTTATCAAGTGAAAGGTCAGATGACCCCACATGACTTGTTTGTTGCTCAATCAACAAAAGATCATTGATTGATAAACAAAGTCTGTTGATTGGTAAACAAATATTGTTGATCAAGTCACCTGATGAGTGGAGCTTATCAGGGATTAATGCCATTGGATGGTATACTTAGAAATCTTCTAGCACATTCCATTGTCCCCCCCCTGTGGACTGGAGTTGGGCCTCCTCTAAAGTATGCACAGACCAGGTATTTGGGTATATAAGCTAGTGCAATGTAACAGACAGTCCCTCAGACAGTCCACTTGTGACATCCCCACTTGTACCATTCCTTGTTTACTGTCACATACCATGCCATGCAGTCATGTAACATTTGGTGCATGTGCAAGCATGCTCTGCCGGTGACGGCAAGTAAAGGGTATCCATGCTGCGAGACATTGTGTGATAAGAATATGTGTGCCTAGTGCACATGATTGAGGAGAGTCCCGATCATGTGACTAGGTCAGGTCAAGCATCTGCCAGTTATCAGGGCCAAGGTCTTTCCATGCCCTTATCTTTGGGGTTCTGATGGATATTTTGATGGACTAACTACTTTGAGTATTATCTCTGTTATCTTTGATATCTGTTGATGGCCCTATTGGCTGTTCACCTCATGGTAAGTCCTGTGGTCGGTATCATTGATGGATGTTTGTGATTGGAGGATAAGCTGTATGCTTATGTTCATGTATTAGCTTTATGGTTGGAGCTCAGGTTGAAACCAGTTCCTGATTAGTATATAGCTTTGGACTTGTAGTCGTAGAGTCCTTAGCTTTGTATTCTCATATTTCCTCACAACTAGCATGGTGGATCCCTGTTAATGCATTGCTGTCCTTTCCTTTATCCCTCTTGTCTTGTTGCCATTTTGTGCTGTCTATCTATGGTTGTTCTGATTATTCAGACTTCCCTTGTTGTCATTGGCTAGTTCAGGCATCATTCAGACTAGCATTGGTTCTTGTTGCATTGCAGTTGATCCTGTGCAGTGGTCAAGACTGTATGGAAGGTAGCATTGGGCCAAAATGTTACATTTACTGTGCAGCTACCCACTATTGGGTTGTTCCACATCCTTGTCCTGCTACTTGTGGTCCATTGTTCCCTGTCCCTGTTTTACTCCTTGTTTGGTTTGTGTTACGATTCACTGTGCGGACTGGTAAGCGAGATGATGAGTCGCTCTTGAGACTTACCAAGAACTACTATGACGCCTTGCTTACTCTTCTACTTGGCTTGGTAACTGTTTGATTACTGATCATCGTGTTTGCTTATTGATCATCGTGTCCCCTTACTCATGAAGTACTATGTTGATTACTGATAGTAGTAGTAGTGGCTGTATCACTGACGAAGGCGTACAGCCAGTGTTAGTTATAAGGCAGCTGTCGACTGATGTAGTTGGCAGCTTTACTCTTTTGTATCATCCATCGAATCCAGTCGGAGTCTCTTCTCTCGAGCCTGAGTCAAGTATCGCTCCCTTAGGAAGGCACTTTCAGGTGTCCTTGTGTCTAAATGTCACACCCGTGAGCGTTGACTCACATTGCTAAGTCTCATCCTTCGTCCACCACATAGCAGAAGCCTAAGTCAGGCTTGGGTCGAAACGCGACCATAACATCAGAGTAAAGCTCTTCACTATGCCGTGGCGATCATCACAACCAAGGATGGTTGGGAATTCCAACCCTTTCAAGTCAACTCAAGGGAAAGAGATGCTCCCGCAAGATACGTCATCAATCGTGTCTGGTGGAGGACAATCCCCAACGATAGGAGGACCAGAAACCTTGAACATTTCAATACAGGGTACTACGCAGAAGCAAGCACTGCCCAGAGATTTCACCCTATCATCTTTCATCACGGGAGGTGCTGTTGGGTAGAACTCAGGTGGAACCGAACCTACGAATACTTCGAAGCAGCCAGGCCAGCTGGCGACGACCTCAATTGCAACATACCACTAGCCGACACATTACCAGTTGAGGAACAAGGAAGAACCAATGGAGAACCAGAGGAAACATACGAAGCCATATCCCCGGAACTCCGGCATCGAACACCCGCAAGATCAGATATTAGTCACACCAGTGAACGGGCACCAACACCATCAATAGCGGAAGAACCAGAGAACATCCATGTTCATGAAGAAGAACCCGCAGTAGAAGAAATCATCCAGCAAACAGCTACGTTACATATCCCTGACCCAATCTGCATGGCTACTCAAACCCTCATCGAGGAACCAACGCCACTAGTAATCGATGAACGAACGGGTCATGTAGTAGACATGAACCCAGCAGATCTACAAGCTGCACGAAGGGCTATGGGGCCCGATGAACCAGACCAACCAGGGGGCTTCGATTTCAACTACAACGATCCACCCCCTCAACCATATGAACAGATCAACCGAGGCGATGGAATACGAGGATATCCATATAGACGCCAACCTGACCAAGGAGGTCTACCACCTGTAGGACCACCACCGCAAGGAGGAGGAGGCCCACCGCAAGGAGGAGGAGGACCGCCACCAGCAGGTGGAGGTCAAGGAGGACAACCACAGGGTGGCCAGTCCACAGACAAATTCATAGGAAACCCTCCAAGCTCCTTTAATGGAGATCACTCAAAAGTAGAAGGGTTTATCCTTCAATGGGAAGTATATGCCGGGGTGAATGCCAGCCATTCAGCTATGAGAAACAAGTACCAAAAAGCTATGTTGTTTCTCACATACATTCAAGGGGACCTGGTTAACGCCTGGGTCATGTCCGCCAGTCAATGGCTAGTCAGGGAAGTCACAAGAGGCGTCAGCCAATTCGACAACAGGCTATGGAATAATATTCTACAGGCCTTCTGAAGGCAATTTGCCAACGTGCTAAGCAAGGAGCGCGCTCAAGCTCAGCTTGACACAGGAATACGGATGAAGGAAGGAAAAATTGACGACTACATCGCGTTATTTGAACAACTTGTTCAATACGCAGGATACGATATTAACGCCGAGCAGACCCTCAAATATTTCATAAAAGGGCTGCCAAGGACATTGTATAAGGCCATGTATCAACACGATGACCCAAGGACATACGAAGAATGGAGAGCATCGGCTCTTAGAAGACAGCAACAGTGGATTCACATGCAGACGGTGCGCGGAAACCTTGACAGGTTCAAGGGCTCTAACAAAAATCACGTGGGAGCACTGTCAAAATTGCTTGCTCCATTACCACACCCAGACGCAATGGACACCTCTGCAGACAGAGTCAGAGGAAGACTCGCTGGGGCTGAAGATGTCCTCAACACTCCGCGACCCCCATTCCAACCAAGAGGAGGTTACCTCCAACGCCAAAGAGAAAACCGTGGCATTCAAGACTTTAGTCAAGTACGATGCTACAACTGCGGAAAAATGGGGCACATCAGCCGAGACTGTCGCCAACCAAGACAGAATAAACGGCCGCAGCAAATAAGGAGTACAGAAGAAAGGACGAAGTCTGATGAAGACAAAGCCGAAGACTGGCTTAGGGGAGTAGCCAGCGAAGGAGACGATGTGAAGGATCTTATCCTTCAGAAGTTAATGGGGACGGATTTTTCCGATGCCTAAACCCGGCGGCCTGGGTAAGGGCACTTCGTTGTAACTCTGTGTACATTACGCGCTATCGATCTATGTGAGTTCCAGTTCACGTTGACACACGTTACAACATGGCCGACATAAAAGCACTAGTGGACTCTGGGGCCACTGATAACTTTGTGAGCACACGTTTCCTAAAGAAAATGGGGATAAAAACGCGCTCCCTAGAAACCCCAAAACGGATATACAATATTGATGACACAACAAACAAAGCGGGATATATAACCAGCTATGTCATCCTTCAACTCAACGTAGGAGGACATGACAAAGAAATGCGGTTTTTAGTCACCGACATCGGGAAGGAAGATATCCTTTTTGGATACCCTTGGCTTGCAGCATACGAACCACGGTTTGACTGGAGAACAGGAACAATTAACAAAACACACCTTCCCATCATTGTCAAAACAGTCAGTGCAGCCAACCGACGCGAAGTCCTCGCACATCTCCTGGAAGAAGGAAAAGAAGATATTGTTGTCCAACTAGAAAAGGAGGTTACGAGAGGACGACAATTGGTTATTCCACCCACCACAAAGGAGGCTACAGAGCCAAAAGAGGAAAAAGCTGTAGTCCTGCCTCCACAATACGAAGCGTTCAAAAATGTATTCGACGAAGAGGCGTCAACTAGGCTGCCCAATCGAAGACCTTATGACCACGCCATCACACTCCTCCCTAATGCCCCAAAAGCACTGACATGCAGAATCTACCCCATGACTTGCAGCAAAGATGACACGCTCAACGCATTCATCGATGAACATCTCAAAAAGGGGTACATCAGACCATCGCAATCACCTTACGCATCATCGTTCTTCTTCATTAAGAAGAAGGACGGAAAACTCCAACCAGTCCAAGACTATCGTGCTATCAACAGATGGACGGTGCGAAACCAATACCCCCTCCCTCTCATAACAGACCTAATGAGAGACCTTGGGGGAGCTGTAATGTTCTCAAAATTCGATGTCAGACAAGGCTATAACAACATTCGGATCAAAGAGGGAGATGAACACAAAGCCGCGTTTAAAATGCATCGAGGACTTTTCGAACCCACGGTCATGTATTTCGGGCTCTGCAATTCACCGGCAACCTTTCAAGCATTCATGAATGAAATCTACCGACCAGTGATTGCAAAATTCGCCTTGGAAGGAACGAACATTCGCATATACATGGACGATATTGCTATCGCCACTAACGATTGTGGCACCTTACAGCAGACAAATGTGGCCCACACTGCCGCGGTCGCAGCGGTTCTTCACATCGCATCAGAAAATGACCTCTATTTCAAGTTGGCAAAATCCGCCTTTCACGTCCCGTCCATTGATTACCTGGGGGTAATCCTTGAAAAGGGGATGACGCGTATGGATCCAGCAAAGGTGAAAGGCGTTCGCGACTGGCCTGTTCCAATGAAAGTTAGGGACGTGCACAGTTTTTTGGGGTTTTTGCAACTTTTATCGCCCTTTCATCCTAGGATTCGCCCACATCACACGACCACTAAACATGCTAACACGGAAGGACGTGGAATGGCATTGGGGTCCAGACCAACAAAACGCATTCCAGGCACTCAAACACCGAATTACGAGTAACCTGGTCCTAGCTCACTCAAACCCTGAGACCCAGTATGATCTTGAAGTAGACGCATCTGGGTTTGCAGTGGGCGCAGTACTAACACAGAAGGGACCCGACGGCAAGAAACACCCAGTAGCATTCTACTCAGCCACGCTCAATGAGGCCAAACGCAACTACGACATATACAACCTCGAGTTGTTAGCCATTGTGAAAGCGTTGCGAAACTGGAGGTACCTATTGGTGGGATCGCCACATAAGGTCAGAGTATTCTCGGATCACATGAACCTCCAATACTGGCGAGACCCACAGAAGATTAGCCGAAGGGTAGCACGAGAAGTACTGGAGCTAGAAGAGTATGATATCAAGATACACCATCTCAAGGGCCGAGCAAATGGACGAGCGGACGCACTATCATGAAGACCAGATTATGACATGGGCGACAAAGACAATGATCAGGTCACTGTCTTACCAAACAAGATATTCATACGAACAACTATCGGAACCGCACCGTCTACAATCAAACAGAATAAAAGGCAAATCAACATGTGGGTTAGCCCCCATGAGCTCAAGAAGATTGACGGTGTGTGGTTCAAGAACAGAAGAGTTGTCATCACTAGTTGCAAACATGATGACCTAAGGGAGGTCATTAAACAACACCATGATGCACTGACGGCGGGCCATCCAGGGATAAGCAAAACGCACGAATTACTGGCTCGATACTACTGGTGGCCTCAAATGAAGAAGGACGTCACTGACTACGTACAAGGGTGTGCTGAATGTCAAAGGCACAAAGTCAACACTCGACCGACAAAGGCACCACTCGTACCCATATATCCACAACCAGAGGCTTCACCATTCGAAGTCATTGCAGTAGACTTCATAACCAAGTTGCCCCCCTCTGATGGGTACGATTCAATACTCACGATCACGGACCACGATTGCTTGAAGGCATCCATATTCATCCCCTGCCGAGAATCAATGTCAGGGGAAGAAACCGCAATACTCTACGCCCAGAAAGTCCTTCCATGATTCGGACTACCAAGCAAGGTCATCAGCGATCGAGACCCTTGGTTCGCAGCAAAATTCATGAAGGAACTGTGTCGTGTCCTTCAAATTCAGCAAAACATATCGACAGCATATCACCCAAGGACAGACGGCCAGTCAGAACATACAAATCAGTGGTTGGAACAGTATCTGCGACTTTGGGCAAACACAAAACAAGACAACTGGGCAGCCCAATTACCATTGGCAGAATTTGCCCACAACAATACGATAAGCAGCACCACTAAACAGACCCCATTTTTCGTGCTAATGGGGTACCATCCAAGAGAAAAATGGGCGCCAGGTACAATCAGCGTGCCCAGCGTGTCAAGTCGTCTGGAGCAACTAAAAGAAGCTCGACGGAGTGCGCAGGAAAGTATGATAAAGGCCCAACAGTCATGGGTCAAACACCGAGATACGCCCAAATACGCCATTGGGGATCAAGTATGGCTGGATGGGCACAATCTACGGACAAATCAACCGGCCGCCAAACTTGCGCCCAGAAGACAGGGACCATTCGAGATAGTGCAGGTGATGTCCCCTGTGAATTACCGGCTCAAGTTACCTCCGCAATGGAAATTGCATGACGTGTTTCATACAGATTTGCTTACGTCTTACAAAGAAACACGCATGCACGGTGCAAACTACCTGCGCCCACCCCCCAAATTAGTCGAAGGCATAGAAGGAATATGAAGTCGAGAAGGTACTGGACTCCAGAAGATCCGGTCGAGGGCGCAAGCTCCAGTACCTCATCAAATGGAAGGGATATGCGGATTCGGAAAATCAGTGGGTCCCGTGAAACGATGTCCACGTGGAGGCAGAGATAAGGAAGTTTAAACAATTGAACCCAGAGGCTGAAGTTCACATAAAAACAGCCTTGACAGAACCGTCCAAACTTCCATCCTCTCCCACCTCCTATAACATGTCCCATGTCCCTCTCTCCATTATCAACCTTGACGAGATCCCCGACACCAGCACCCTCATCACCTATGACCACACGAACAATGTGGACGACCCCTTCTGCTCAGCAGTCGAGGAAGTCCGAGCAGTTGCTGAGCGAGACCGAGCAGTCGCTGAGTGAGACTGAGCAGTCGCTGAGTGAGACCGAGCAGCCGCCGAGCGAGACCTGGCCGAGGCTCGCCGGCGATTTCCCACACCTGCAAGCGGACGAGTGGAGGACGATGAGGAAGGACTACGCCCTATTGAAGGAGGTAATGACAGCATGGAGACAGGATCAAATAGTGAAGAGGACGGCAGCGGAGAGGAGGATGAGGATACGCTTGCTGACGGAGGAAGTGTCCTCCACCCCTCCACTGCTCACACCTCCACCACAGCAGTCGACTACGTCAGTGATGGAGACAGTGAAGACGAGGACGACGAGAGCGATGAGTCTTACCACGTTGCTCAAGTCATCTGCACCCGGTGTGACAATCCCCCCAACTACTGCCACTGTGCTCCCACACCTGTACCTTTCCAGATCCGCACGCTTACCGGAGAAGCCCGTGATGAGGCGCTCCAACCACCGTCAGTTGCTGTTGTCTACGGACCAACGGCCAAGCTTGGGTACGAGGCACGCGGCCTCCCCCCTTACCAAGAAGTGTGAGACCCATCACCAATCGCTTCGCGTGGAGCGCATGCGACAAGGCGCCCTATCTGTGCCATATCGCCTACCCCCGGCGGCTTCATCCTCAACAACGGGATGAACTGGGTCCCCATGGTCATCGAACACAAGGGACATCGCATCCCTGCCAAGTACGTGTGAGTCAGGATGCTCGACAATCCTGAGGTGTTTGGAACGATGGGCCGATTCTTGCCTATCTACCGTGCCGACATCCATGCAGAGCCCTGTTGGGACATGGGCCCCGCCACTGAGTATTCCAGAGACGAGTTACAGTATTTCTGCGCTGACTTCCGTGGAAAGCGACAGGTAGACGAAGCCCTCGCTAGGCTTGGGTGTTACGTGCAGGTTGCACGTGAGCCTGATGTAGGCAACGTAGGGGTGAACGCGATGACTTAGCAAATCCTCAAGCGCGTAGGCTGAGTAATCGTCTCAACGCTCAAAGGCGGAGTTCGGGTATTCGGCTAGATACAAGTGCGGTTGTATCTTAACCTCGCTTGTTCTTGACTCCAATGGTCTTTGCTGACAAGGAGAATGAAGCCAAGACCGTTTGTGTTCTGAGAAGAGGGAAGTATACAAGAAATCCAAGCTGTCGACCACATCAGTCGACAGCTGCCTTATAAAGTACATCCAAGCACCACTACTACTACCATCACTAATAGTAGGTAACACATCTCACTAATATCCTTACAAACATTCGTCAGTTGCTCACTAAGAGCATCAGTCATTGTATCATACATGAATAAGTCCCGTTACTTGATAAGTAAGCCTTGGGAGCAACTTGTCATCCCGCTTACTGTTGCCCAAACGTTACATTGGGGACATATCTCTCCAAGCCGAAGTAAGGTGCTACCACGCTTCCATGGAGGTCGTCGCAGAACTCGAAGCGGCCATCAAGAAGCTCGAGGACGACATTTTCGTCCACATTGATTGAGCGCGACACTCAGCGGCTAGGTTGGGACAAGCGCATGCCCTTAGGAGGGTTAGAGACGAACACGAGACAGACGTCGGACTGACCACAGTGACTAATTGGGTAGTTGAGTGTGGGCGCTCACCCTTGTAAAGGGGGTGATGTTACGATTCACTGTGCGGACTGGTAAGCGAGATGACGAGTCGCTCTCGAGACTTACCAAGAACTACTATGACGCCTTGCTTACTCTTCTACTTGGCTTGGTAACTGTTTGATTACTGATCGTCGTGTTTGCTTATTGATCGTCGTGTCCCCTTACTCATGAAGTACTATGTTGATTACTGATAGTAGTAGTAGTGGCTGTATCGCTGACGAAGGCGTACAGCCAGTGTTAGTTATAAGGCAGCTGTCGACTGATGTAGTTGGCAGCTTTACTCTTTTGTATCATCCATCAAATCCAGTCGGAGTCTCTTCTCTCGAGCCCGAGTCAAGTATCGCTTCCTTAGGAAGGCACTTTCAGGTGTCCTTGTGTCTAAACGTCACGCCCGTGAGCGTTGACTCACATTGCTAAGTCTCATCCTTCGTCCACCGCATAGCAGAAGCCTAAGTCAGGCTTGGGTCGAAACGCGACCATAACAGTTTGACATCAGCCACCCTGATCCTTGTGACCTTGAGCCTTGCTGTTGTGTATAAACAGTGAGCACTCATCACACTCACATCTTAGAGAGGCATCTTTGAGTGTCCTCAGGAACTGTGCTTACATCAGCCTTGGCAGCATAACAACACCTTGGTTTACATCAGCATTGGCTGTCCCTTGGCTTACATAAGCCTTGGCAGCTCAATTAGGGATGTTGGCAGCTATATCAGCAGCTGCCCAGAATCAGCAACTAAACTCAGCCATGCTATATTGGCAGCTCATCTGAGCAGCCTCATTACACTCAGCAGCATTGTCATTGTGTCTCCAAGCTCAAGTCGAGCCTGTGCATAGCCTGCACATTACAGTGATGGAGATGAAAATGACAACAATCTTGTACTAGTGGCTACTCATGATGTGTGTCACATACTGTGCCATGTGGTCATGTGACATTCAGCACATGTGCAAGCATGCACTGCCTGTGAAGGCAAGCAAAGAATATCTGTGCCATGAGACATTGCGTGAGAAGAATATGTATGCCTAGTGCACGTGATTGTGGGAAGTTCTGATCATGTGACTAGGTTGGGTCAAGTTTTTACTGGTTATCAGAGCCAAGGTCATTCCAGGCCCTTATCTTGGGTGCTGATGGATGTTCTGATGGACTGAGTCATTATGACTCCTATCTCTGTTATCTTTGATATCTGCTGATGGCCCTGATGGCTGTTTGCCTCATGGTGGGTCTTGTGCTCAGTGTCATTGATGGACATTCATGATTGGAGGATAAGCCTTATGCTTATCTTCATGTATTAGCTTTATGATTGGGAAACCCAGTCCCTTATTAGTATATAGCTTTTGACTTGTAGTTGTAGAGTGCTTAGCTTTGTATTTTTATATACACCTCACGTCTAGCATGGTGTTTCCCTGTTAATATATTGCTGTCCTTTCTTTGATTCCTCTCATCTCTGTGTCATTATCTATGGTTGTCCTCATTATTTGGACTTCCCTTGTTGTCATTTGGCTGTTCCAGGTGTCATTTGGATCAGTGTCAGTTCTTGTCATGTCAAAGTCAATCCTGTGCTGTGGTCAAGACTGTACGGAAGGTAGCTTTGGGTAGAAACATTACAATGTGGATGTTGTTACTGCTGCAGGGTTTGCTGTGCGATAATTCATTCTATTCAAGTTTCTAGAACTTGTGTGACAGTCCAACAGTCAACAATGATTATAACATTATGTCATGATATAAAGAGATAGACTTGAGAACGATGATGCCTTGCAAGCCATCACAAGTTGGCCAGTAGACTCTCAAAGACAGTCATCCATGATCACAGTAGATTATCATATTATGTTATATATCACACTGCCTTACAATATATTACAATGTATTTATATATCCCCAATTCCATAATACACTATAAATTGAATATTGTTTTCTGATGTGGTCATCCATCTTAGTTTGGATATATATATTACTATTTACTTAGATCTAATCATTTATCACACATGACTACAGACCACTCTTGTCAGTCTTTGTCTTTCAGCATGATTCCCATGGCCCTGGTGCTTGGAATATGCTGAATTTAAACTCTGCTTTCTTTGACTTTCTGTCGACTTTTCATTTTCATTTTTCTGTATTAATAAATTTTAAAAATATAAGTGGCCCAACTATTTGTGTGGTGCATATACAATACAAAACTAGGACAAATAACATGTGAATCCTTTGTTTATCACCCTTACCCTCCTGTTTGGTTCCATATGACCTTCCCCCCATTTGCACCACCCCTTGCACCCCCCATTTGCCCTGCCATGAGAATGCAAAGAGGCTGAAAGGTGAGTCTTCCCCCCCCTCTCCCACCACCTTTGACCATGTTAGAACAGGAGCAAATGCGGACATGTTAATGGGTCACCCATGAGTGACCCCCCATCTCCCCATTCACTTGCAAATGGGGGAGGCTGCTGCTACAAGCAAGGAGGTGAGTCTTCCTTGCCCCCCTTCCACTGCCATTGACCACACATGCACAGGACCATGTGGTAATGAGTGGGTGACCACCCCCCTTCTTCCCCCTTCCTGCCCCCATCCCCCTGTGAATGGGGAAGGAAGTGGGGCCCTATGGAAGAGTGTAATGTTTCTACCAAACATTGTTCCGACTTGGAATTCTAGTATGCCTTGATCCAAGAACAGGCCGACAGCAGTTGAATAACAATGGCCAAAGACGTGAGACGAACCAAATGACAAGGGCTTTGCCTTATACTGGAAGGATTCAAACAGGGATCTTCAAGACAGAAGAGGACAGACCACACAAGGATCAACAAGATGAAAGGAACAGGCACTAAGCCAACACTTCAATTGTACTCAAGGTAGATCTCAAGACAATGAAGATAAGGTCTTGTCTATCAAGACAGAGCACCTTATATACACTACAGGGCTGACTCCCAATCTGAGTCCCAAACATTGTAAGTATCATATCGTCCAATCAGCCATCAGGGATAACAACCCAGGCAACATACAGTACATGAGGCAGAAGGCCCCACATGAGTCAGAGGTAACACAACATATGACTCACTATCATCCAATGATCATCTGGCGCAACATCAGTGCATGATAAGTACAGCCATAAGGCAACATCAGAATGTTCCAATCAGAAAGACCCTAAACAGGACAAAGCCTAGACCTTCAGCAGCCGGGAATCCCACATCTGACTCCACACTAACCCTCTCAGGAATTATGACTCAACCTGAGGAAACTGTTCCCCCGTGACTTATCCTTTAGACCAGCTTCACATGATCTGGGGGTTTACTGATCACATGCTCAATCATGTGACTCAGACTTATGCATTCCTAGACAGATTATGTCGCCAGTGTTATTGTCCACAATGAAGTGATTGTTGGTACTTAACATGCAAGCAACTTCCCAAGTCTTGTCACCATCCAACTTCAGTGACTCTTCATCGTCTTCTTCATCAAATCACACCACAGGGGGGTCTTCAGCCTTCACAGGCAACCTAAAGCAAACCTTCAGAGGCTTGGTAATGCCACTGGCCATGACATGTGCTCCACATGTGACAAAGAGGGACCACACAGTGACATGGGCATGTGTGGTCCCTCCTCTGTGAGGCACCCCTTCCACACCATTTGTCAGTGAACACAGGGAGGGGGGCAGGAAGGGGGGGAGGGGGGGCATGCAGTGGGCAGGGCATGCATTGGGCAGGGCATGCAGTGGGTGGGGCATGCAGTGGGCAGGGCATGCAGTGGGTGGGGCATGCAGTGGGCAGGGCATGCAGTGGGTGGGGCATGCAGTGGGGCAGGGTGGTGCAGCGCAGTGTGGGGCAAGGCAGCATGGGGTGGTGCAGCACAAGGTAGGGTGGCGCAGGGTGGTGCAGCATGAGGCAGCATGGCATGGCATGGTGCAGTGCAGGGCAACACAGCATGGCACAGCATGAGGTAGGGTGGTGTGGCATGGTGCAGGGCAGGGTGGCATGGGGTGGCCCAGCATGAGGCAGGGTGAGGCAGGGCAGGGCAGCATGGGGTGGACCAGGGCAGTACAGGGTGGGCCAGGGCAGGGTGGTGTAGAACAAGGCAGGGTAGGGCAGCGTGATTCCTTCTGCCTGCCCCCCTCTGTACTGTAATGACTTAGGTGAAAAAGTTCATAGTTTATGTAATGTTTATTTACTAGTGTGCAACTAAAAATAAATGACTTGAAGTATTGATTTTATTAGCTATTAAGTGTGGTGATGGTTAGAATATAGAAATCATTTAGGAGGAGTCCTTGTGAAGTTGTGAGCTACAGCTGATGAGGTCAATGGGGCAAGGGGGATGTGGTAAGAGAAGGCAATGATACCCTAAGTCACCTACAATGACATAGAGGTGCACCTTGGAGTCCTTGAGTTTGGGAAGTTGCAGAATATAGCAAGGAATATAGCATCACTATTGATGTTGATGATGCAGTCAGTCTGTTTCATATCTCATATCAACTGTACATTTGGCTTAACTTGAGCAGATTCTGTGTGGCTTCAGTTTTGGGCTTGGATATGATGCAAGTTATCTTAAAGGTGTGAGGTAACCTCCGACAGATGAGGGAATCCAGGGCATGCATAAATCAGAGTGACAATGTAGGCATAAGGGAATAACCTTGGCAGACTCAGTGAATACAAACAGGGAAAGTCAAGGATGTCTGACTTATGCTGTTGTAGAGAGGGGTGTGACTAGGAAGTCTTACAGGACTTATGCAGCTCCTGGACTCATACATCAGCAGGATAACATGTTTTGGAGTCTCAGGACACCTACTATTCATTTATGACTACTGTAGTAAGCAGCTATCAGTCATGGACACTTACATGTTGCCAGCATTAGCATTGCCAGTGTTTCAGATATATTTAGCACCCATGTGATTGTGTATGATACTAGGGCTTCAGATTCAAGCTGTGCTTTAAAGCCAGCAAGTAACTGTATATAAGATGTAGTAGTCAGACCATAGCTTGCCAGCTTGGTTTTTTTGAGTCATCACTTGTCTTTCACATCGTCAGCTACACACAAGTCTCTTGGCTTGTGTCTTGTATACAAAAGCCATACCAGTCCATCAACTGAAGCTTGCCCTTTGGGTACCCTAGTGTCTAAGAAGTGATCTAGAGGCTGTGTGATGTGGCTAAGTCACCTGTGAATATCTTTCATCTGTACTCTCACTTGTCACACCCCAGAAGGGTCCAAGTTAGACAAGCATTCAGTGATGACACTACATTCCAACTTGTTGGCCTGGCTGAAGGTCCAGCCAGGTCACAGGTGCAATCCTTGAAAGCCTTTGTATCCTTTCCTAGCAAGTGAAGACCATGAGCTGTTGAGCCAGTTCAGACTTGATGGTGTCTTCAGGCTGCCAACAGCAGGGTTTTCCACTATACAAACCCCAGCATTGATTTGGTTCATCTGTAAAATGGTAGGTTGTCAGGACCAGTCAGAAACATTAGCTGAGCACTCTTTTTTTACAGATGGCCTTGCCTTCCTTGAACCCTCATTCTTCTGTTCCCTTGCAGATGCAGATCCCTGGCAATATCATGGGGTTGCAGCATGTGTTTCTCCAATCTGGCCACAACCTCACTCATGTGTCCTTTTGTTTTTATTAGAACTATCTTTTTTGATCATTCTATGCCTCCTTCAACTGATATGCAAATGATTCCTTAATTGCCAGGGCAAACATTTATCTGACAGAGGGGGTACTGATGCACTGGCATGATCTTCATCTTGTTTTTTTTGTTCTTGTATTTAAATGATCAACCACATACTGTGTCTCTTTATATCTTTTTCCAATACTTGTAACTGCACACATTGCTCTTGTTGACTTCATTTCAGCACAGCATCTGTAAAACAAAGTGCTCAGCTAAGAGTTTCTGACTGGTCAGAAACCACCATTTTACAGATGCAGAAGCTTATTTCATTTTAAGATCCAACTACCTCCTGGGACTGCATAGTACTACTCAGGCCACAATCACCTTGCTAGCTTGGACATGTAAGTGGAAGTGAGAAATGTGAGTTGCTAGGCATTCACACAGTAACCTGTGGGTTTTTTAGAGCAACCTGTACCCATGCCCTCAAAAACCTGTACCTGTGACAATTTAAGACTCAGTTTCTCTGTGCTGTAAATGTATCATTCTCCTGCTGTTCTTGAAAACCCCCTTTTGCCTGAACTACTCATGTGAACATTGACTTGCATATTGCACACAGCTGATTCCTGTTATGCCCCCTGTGGCTAAACCCAAAATGTCTTTGAACTTCTCATCTCCATCCCATCCCCTTTGTCTATGTCTTTCCCTTGAGATAACTCTCTTATACTTGCACTTCACCCTTCACTGCTCCTGTCTCCACTCCCCCTCTCTTGCCATCTCACCCACCTGCCCTCTTGCCCTTTCTCCTGCCCTCCCTCTTGCCTCTCTCATGCCTGTCCTCTCCCTCACTCCCTTTGGAAGTAGATTACACTGTAACACTTTGATACACACTCTGATCACATCATTTGTCAAGCTTCTTGAGCTTCTATTTGCTCTGATCACATCAATCGTAGAGCTTTAATAGTATTCTCTAACAGTTAGTCCTTGATTACACAAAACACATGCTTTCAAGGACAAGGGGACTTGCTTATAAAAGGACAATGACTGAGCAAGTTGTCCTTACCCCTTTCTTTACTCATCTCTTACATTTCTTACTCTCTCATACACACATGTCTAATATCATACCTGAGTTCTTGTTCTGTGCCTGAGCAGCCCGACTGATTGAGTGTCACTGGCTGATGCCAGTGCCTACACCCTTTAGCTTTGCAGACATCATAAGAGATGGCCCTTTCTGTCATGGCAGGGCCTGTGAGGGTGGGCATGGTTTTGGTATGAGGGAAGGTCATTATTTGTTTGTCCCTCCCTCCTGTTCATTGGGATGGTTAAGGCCCTCAAAGATATTTTTTAAACCAGTTGGTAATGAGCTGACACCTCATGAAGTGGCATATAAGAGGAACAAATAGAAACTGGTTACATTTTTAGGGGCTCACTTTCGAGCTCCTTTTAACTACTGATACAAGTACTTTATGTTTTTGGCTTTTGTGTGTATAACAGACCACAGATTGCCACAGCAGAATACTACAGTAAGTAATACATGTACTGGTGCACATGATACAACAAGGGACAATAGAGAAACATACCAGCACACAAATCCATATGCATAGTTGTATACTATGTGAGCAATAAACAGGATGACAAACAAGATACACACATATACATGAACCAATGACCATATGAAACACATACCACATGAATTGATTACTTCACTATTCATCCTCCCACATGCACTGATACACAGACATATATTATTTACATGTTTTTATGCATTTTTCATGCATTTTTACACATTATTTATGAGTTATTACTTGTTATTTACGCGTTTTTATGTGTAATGTTGCTTTAATTATATCTTAGATATTTTAGCAAATCTTTTAAGATTTATTCATATAGAAAGAAAGTAGAAATAGATGAAATGAGAAGTCTAATAAAAGTCAAAGAAATCAGAGTTTGAATTTTGGCAGTTTTCAAGTGCTTGTATTAATGTAACTTTATAATTAAGTAACTTATAAATGTTTGATTCAAAATTTATATATTAGATTAGTAGCATAAAATAATAAAATTTTATTACTTTACAATTGCCTAATCCATTGAAACATAAGCACCAAAAATACTCAAAAAAGCGGAGTTTAAAATTTCGGCAGCCTCCAGGCACTAAGGGCTGTGGGAATCTTGCTGAATGTATGCAACTTCTCTTGTCACTTGCATGTCCTTCAACAGAGAGGGGAAAGAGAGCAATGGAGAATAAGTGACCCCCTCTGTCTCTCCCCCCCTTCCCTTTCCCCCTCTGTCTTCCTTTCCTGAACTAATGCTGCTAGGGATTGGGAACTTAGCATGAATCTCTTGCAGTGCAAGTGTCAGACTGACTGCCTACTTTCTTGATTCACACTCCTGGATAGGTGAATTGCACACAAACAATATGTTTATTAATCAGTAACTACTACAAAATTGATCTACTACTTCTTCCCCATACCACAATTGCACAGTATCAAACAGTGGAAGCCAAGAGGATCCAAAGACTGAGCCATGAAATCCAGGTAGCCAAACCTCCTATGTTGAGCTAGGGTAAAAGGTAGTTACATGGGCTTATTTACATAGGTGAACAGATGGGGGTAGCATAATCAAGAGGGTAGCCATGAAATGAGATCATCAGTAAAGTAATATCAAAAGCAATATAATAAAGATCCAAGTAGGGCAAGTCAAGTCACCTGACATGGACAGGAATCCAAGTCAGCTAAAATGTTGGCCAAAGCACAGACTAGTGTTGCATTGACCCAGAGTGGTGCAGGCTTTGCCAGAGGCAGTTTCCAAGTGTGGGAAAGTGGCAGCCAAAGCAGCCAATGCATGGGAAAGCAGTGGCCAAAGTGGTCAAAGTGTGGGAAAGCGGCAGCCAAAGTGGCCAATGCATGGGAAAGTTGTGACAATTATGAACGACATGCAAATGGGTAATGAGTGGAAGTGCACTTGTAGTGATCAAAAGTGATGGCACACATGACATTTTCTCCAGCACTCCTCAACACATTTGCTCAAATAAAATGGTAATGCACTGTTAGATAGATGTAAAAATCATTTGACATAGAGTATAGAGTGTAAAGAGTGCGTTTATGAAACTAAAACCAGGTATGACCACCTTTTGCTGCTAAAACAGCAGAAACACAAGCCGGCATATTGCTTATATGCTTATTGATTGTATCTTCTGATATCTCCTCCCAGGCCTTGAGAACAGCAGTCTTGAGCTGCTCAGCAGTAGTTGGAGTGTGCCACCAACCACACAACATATGTTTAAGCTCAAGCCACAGAGGCTCAATTGGGTTGAGATTGGAGGAGTTGGGTGGGTGGAAAAATAGGGGCACTTGGTGATGATTAAGCCACTTGATTGTTGATTTGCTTCAGTGACATGGTGTGCCATCTTGCTAAAACTGAATAGACCCCCTCTCTTGCTTCAAGGAAGTGTAGAAAGTCCAGAAAGGACCTTCCAAGTCTTGCTCTTGGTAGCGCTTTGAGGTCATTCTGCCTCCCTTCCCTCCTGGGTATTCCATCACAACCAACAGCCCCTTCCTGCCTCCCACAATGCCTCCTCAGAACATAACATGTACAGTTGATTGCTTGAAGGTTGGGACCAAGCACTCCTCAAGTATCCACTCACCCTTCCGCTGTGTGACAAAAATATGACCACATTTGTTGCTAGCCCACACATAGCACTCATCTGTAAACATGATGTGGTGCCAATCTTGAGCTTTCAGGCTCTTGTTCTTCTTGGCCCAGAGAAGTCAAAGGTGTTTATGATGAGGGGTGAGGAAAGGGACTTTTCGTGCAACTCATCAATGGTAACCCTGTGCTGCGAGAACCCTTCTCATGCTCCCAACCGAGGTTTTTGTTGCAATTTGGTTTGTCAGCTTGATAAGAGGCATATGTTGGTTTTTTCTGGCAATTCGAATCACTTGCTGCTTGTCATAGTCAGTTAGCTTGCTAGGTCGACCAGGACATGGTTTGTTTTCAGTTGAACCAGTTTGCTTGAAGTGTCAGATGACATTTTGTGCAGTCCATGGTGCAACTTTTCTTTGTGAGTGGCAGCAGAGGTGTTTCCACTGGCAAGATAATATCCAACAAGGGGATTCTTTGTGGGTGTGTCAAGCTCATGTCAAGAAGTGTTGGATTGAGGCATTCATATGAGGGGCTACAATATCAATGTCACATAAAATTGGAATACAAAAATGTGTCTAACACAACTACATTACATAAATGCCATCACTTTTGATTAGTAGGAGTATATTAGTAAGTATATGTGCATGCAGGCAGTGTCTGTGCAGTAGATAATGCTGACTGGGGCAAATGAGTACAGGGAAGTTAAAGGTAAAGTAAACAAATGCCCACCTTGGTTACTGCATGCAGAAAGCAGAACTGAGGTGCTACATGCTATTAAGAAGTTTAATTAGACATGGAAATACTAACTGTACAGTACCAAAGTTTTCCACCTCTGCACAGATACAAAATGCAATGCTGTGGCCATTAACATGGGGAGGTGGTATAGTACTTGGCACAGAGATAAAAGAAAACAGGATTCAAATATAGTTAACACAATGCACAGGTTTGCATACCACCACATTGGAAATCTGATGGTAATTAAATGGGACTGAGATACTTCAACAAAAGTGGCAGCAGCAGCTGGAGGTGCAGGAAAGTGTTGGAAAGTGTGGCAAAGTGGTGGAAAGCATGGAAAAGCAGCGGCTGATGTACAGTATGGAAACTAATGAAAAGAGTAAAATCAGTGCTTTACCAGGCCAGTGGAGTGTTGGTCATATTAGCATGAACTCCATCTGTTGCTGGCTTGTTTACCTTTGCTCAACCCAAACCAAGAACAAGTGTTCAACATGATATTGGATGCTGCACTGTCAACATGAAGTACTCTGTTCTTTCTCCAAGGAGCAGCCATTGCAGGAAAAACATTTGTGTACAATGCAATCTGCCATGCCATGCAAAGTAGAGGTCTCATCATTCTATGCTTTGCTTCATCTGGAATAGCTTCTCTGCTTCTACCTGAAGGCAGAACTGCACACTCTGCTCTAGAAATTCCAATTGACTTGGATGAACAATCCATGTGCGCAATCAAAAAAACTTCTGCATTGGTGATGTTCTTGAAATTGGTTAGATTTATCATTTGGGATGAACGTTCAATGCAACATTGACATGCAATTGAAGCTGTCAATCAAACTCTCAAAGACATCTGTGAAAATAAATACATCTTTGGGGCATTCCTTCTGTTTTAGGAGGCAACATTCTTCAGATCCTCCCTGTCATCAAACATGGATAGCATTCTGATGTCATTCATGCTACTCTCATTTTGTTACAACTCTGGCTCCAGATTTCTCCACATATTTTGAAGCAGCAAACAAACATGCAACTTGGCAGCAATGATGAGAACAAAGTGTTTGCTCTGTGGCAAAGACTTCTTGTGCAAGGTTGCCTCAACAATGAAGATGGACGCATAGAAATTCCACCTCAACCACATCTATCAGAAAACACAGTGGATGCACTCATCAAACATACAATCCCAATGTTTGTCTCCCACAATGTGATGAATACTTTAAAAATTGCTGTATTCTTTGTCCCTGCAATTGTGAATGTCATGAAATCAATGACATCATTCTTGACAAATTACTGGGAGATGTATTCAATCTATAGGCCATCAACACTGCTTTTGACCAAGAGATGCAACTTCCATCCCAAGACACATATCCTGTGGAAGTGTTGCACTCAATGAGACTGTCTGGCTACCTCTTGCTCATTTACAATTTTAAAGTTGGTTGTCCCATAATAATCCTGCAAAATTTGCATCCGCTAGAAGGGAAGTGTGATAGATGGAGAGGTATTATCACTCACATAAGCACACTGGGCTTTGAAGTACATTTACTAGAAGGAAATTTACTAGAAGGAAAAAAGTGCTCATCCTGAGGATCAAAATGATCTTGAATGACCTGGAAATACCATTTAACCTTCATTGAATCCAATTCCCAGTTGCTCTCTCCTTTGCCATGACAATCAACAAACCACAAGGTCAAAGTTTTGCGACAGTGGGAATCAATTGTTCAGTCATGGTCAGTCGTATGTTGCCATCTCATGAGGAAGAAGTGTCAATTTGATTAAATGGATTTTGGATGTGAGAGATAAAAAACTTAATACTAAGAACATTGTTTTTCATGAAGTTGTGTTTTAGTAGCTATTACTCTACCAATGTACAACTTTGTCAGTCATCTCATAAAGTTGACACAATAATACCAAATAAGTTGTACATCCAATGCATCAGAAAATTGGTCGTTGACCATGTGCTAGACCTGGTAAGCATAAGATGAGACAATGCAGCACAAACAACCACAACACAATCAGGAGACTCAGGACCAAGGTGTCAAGAATTTCATTGTGGATATCTTTGCATTTGGCCATTGTCATGTACTTGAACTCTTTTAGAAAAGGATCAACTGACTCCACAAAACAGTCTGTCACTACCTAGCTGTGACAGGATACATGAGGTGCCAAAAAAAAAATGAAAAGGAGACTGTGTCACCATCATGACCCTAAAAAGACTATTTTGATCACAATCAAGATAACATTTTTATTTACACTACAGAAATTTCTGTCCATAACCTGATCCTGCATATGACCTTTTCTGATGTAAAGTATTCAATGAATATGTCACTGATCTTCAACCTGTTATTGAATCAGGCACTTTCCTCTTTGCTTTCTTCTTCTTTTGTGACACAATCTGTCAATAAAAAGCATTTTAGTCAGTGCTAGCAAAACCAGAAGATAGAAATCTACTTCAGAGATCACCTCAACATCTGAAGACTGATTTATGTGATCTGTCACAGACATGTTGCTGCAAACTAATTAGCATAGTAAACTGTAGGTTTATTCATAATGAACTTACTTTGCAGATATCTTCCTTTGTGCTCTTTTGTTAGATGCAATTGAATTTGAAGGCACATGACTGTTTGCAATGCTGACACTTGGGCAAGGTGTGGACAGGTTAGATGAGGTCAGAGGTGGAGCTGTTAGTGTGTGCTTTTTTGCAGTGATCCTGCTCTGTTCACTCAGTGAGGTGTTGGTCATTGCACATCCTAAGACCATTTGTGTCTCACTAATACTGGCTGCAGATGGTGTGCCAATTGCTCTGGGTGATGAACTTAGTAACATGCTATCATACAGTGCAAAAAAAAAACTTACAGGGCTTTCAGCTTGGATTTGCAAAATGGCTATCATTAATTGTCTGCTATTAGTAGGAAAAAAGACCAATCATGTTGCTACTTGGTGTTGTCAGTGATGAATGCACAGAAGAAGGATGAACAAGATTTCTGACATTGTGAGAGTTGTTGAGTGTTGTCTTCATCTTCATTGTTGTCATCAACACCTTTGACTTGCTCTGGGTGTTTGTCTTCATGGTTCACCTGTTTGACTTTATCTGCATGTTCCTCAGCCTTTTTGTCTTCCACATCTTCATTTGAGTTGGTGTCTTCATCATTGTCACCCTCATCTTTGACTTGCTCTGTGACTTTAACTGTGCATTCCTCAGCTTCTTTGTCTCTGACATCTTCAAATTGATCTTCATCTTTGTCATCACTGTCCTCTTCTTCATTGCTGTCTTTGTCAATGATAGTCACACCATCATCAGTCTCTGCATCATTGTCTCTGTCTGCACCAGTGTCATTATCTGTGTCCTTGTTAGTGCATGTGCCATCACTGAAATCATGGCATTTGTTCTCACCTGCTTTGATCTCCAACAAACAACTTGGTGATTAATCACAATGTCATGACTTTTGTGAGCTGACAGGACTTGAAACACACCTTTGTTTTGACTTTGTGATTTTTGCCCCTCATCTGAATGAGGGTGCTGAAGATGGTACCAGTGCAAATATTCTGCCAATGTGAACAATTCTGCTTTGTGATGATTTTCATAAAGTCTTAATTAAAAAGTGGATACTTAGATTTGATCTCAAGGTACAACACCAATTGATATGTGCATGCAACACTCCTCCATGGCACTCCTAGTGCACTGTGCTTCTCACCCAGACTCTTCCAGCAGTGTCTTGCTTTTGCTCTCATTTCCTTTACTTCATTGTTGTTCAGGACTGTACCAGTCTTGTGTTGCAAAAACCAGAAAGAAGCACTTTCACCTGGGTGGGTGTGCCAGTGTCCAGCCTGAGCCAGTCACGTCTTCTCTTTTTGTTCAGTCTTACACACTTGTACTAGTATTTGATGTGTGAATAATCAACTGGATTCAACTGTGTGATCTCTTGGATAATGTCCAGCATCAGGCTACTTGTACAAGCAGACATGAGTGCATCATGTGACTTTCTGTAAAAAGACAAAACTTTAGGATCACTCCAGAGCAATGAAAGGCAACCATCATACTGAAGCATGTCATGTCAACCCAACAATCTGATCTACTTCATCTGCAAGCATGTATATGCCATGTTTTGAATGGAAAGAAGCTGTACCTTCATCACAGCACATAGAATCACCTGTGGATTGAAATGCATCATTGTTTGCATACAGAAGAGAGTGGGATGTGCATTCACCTTAGGATGCATGTTGAAGTAACAAAGAGCAGTCTCTAAGCAAGGTAATTGTTGAGAGGGTTTTTCACATACTTGCCATTGCTTGTGCACCTTCAAATACATTTCAAACACACCCATCATACCCAAAGCAGCCACTTTGATTCATGATGCCTCAAAACAGCTTCTCACTTTAAATGATACAGAGAAGAGAAATAAAGAAATGGTTCTTGAAAAAACATAAAAAAAAGACATGTGCAGAAGAGGGTTGCACAATCAGTTGAAGTGTTGTGTACATTGTGATTTTCACATGATTGGAAGTGAAATCTTGCAAGTTTCCTTACACCAAACAAATTGCATTCCACAACAATGTTATCTAACCTTCAAAGGATATGGAGAAGATACAGAAAAGTGAAAATTTGGCTTTTAAAAAGCTGCAAGTCAAAAACACAAGCAGTAAGAGCACAACAATTCATATTTTGCCATCATGTCTTCCTACAGCCATCTGAACAGTTTCATTCACTTAAGATGTATTATTTTACATTTCAACTTTTAAGCATGCCAGATCTTTGAACCTGCTACACCCCTTCTTAAGCACATCCACAACACTCTCTCCACAACACACTTCCACAATCTGCAGCTATCAATCTGAGAGAGTGCTCTGCACCAATTAGCTATCACATTGAAAGTTGCCACTGCATTTCCCCTTCCTTATACAGTGTTCTCCCTTCTCATCAGATGTTCACAAATGCATCTTCATTGAGCATCCCATAAGTGCATGTTTGATCCATCTGTTCAGTGGAAACCCACCTGTATCCACACTTGGAATAGTCTAATTCAAAGTGCAGATAGCCTTTCTCTTTTTTGCAATGGTGAAAGCTTGCAAATTTTGATTGATAGTGTGCATTTTCAGTTTTGCAGTGTGATGAGACAGTATTGTCCTCTTCTTTTACAAACTATGATGAGTAGCCAAACTTGTTCTTACAGATGGCCAAACATATGACTTGACAAGATGCTTCTGATGGGAGTTGTGGTCATTACTTACTCTGCTTATCATGTTTGCATAACTGTGACCTAACCTCTTTTGGGTCCACTCTGACAAAAGCCATCTGATCAGATCACCTATAGCACACCTGATGAACACTGCTTACTTTGGATGCTACTCTTTTGGCATAACTATCAGGTGCCATTACTCACTTTCTACATTTTCTGACTCATTGCTTAGCTTGGATCTTTGATTGACATTCTTTTGACTTGTGTGCTAGAACTGGCACCACTCCTCATTTGATGACTCTCTTTTGCCAGTACATTCATTTCCGAAACCTTCCTCATGGCCATCAGCAATGACAAACCCACCAGATTGTTTAGCAAAGTCATTTGCTCCCTCCACATGATTTGGCAAAACTTTGACTGTGAACTGCACTCCCAAGGCATGGTTGTACTTATCATATCAAACAGTCTAAGAGAACAATTTCTCCTCGTCATTCAAGATCATGCTATCATACCCTGCAAAAAATGGTGTAAATTGATACCAATTCCTCTATGTCATCATCATAGCACATGTGAAGGCCCACTTTACTTTCTCCCTTACTCCTCTCTGTTGACTCATTTCACCCCCTGTTACCCTTCTATTGTTCTACTTATGGACCATCCTTTGTTCATCATATTTCTGAATTATTACAATTGACTCATATTACTGTATAATGACTCATTCCTAGGATCCAGTTACTAGGCCCTTAAGGCTGTATTGCTACCCTGACTCATACTTGACTCATATATGATGACTTGCCTAACTATACTATACAGTATATAAGGAGTAGCTTGTATTCTCCTATACCCCAGCTTTATCTTCTCTTTGTCTTGCAAATCCACTTGTTTCCTCTCAACTCTACCATTGTTTGATCACAAGACCTCATCAAATCATCAAGTCACTGAACCACTGAACTAATTTGTCTCTACAGGGAACCACTGTACACTCCACATGTACCCTTGTACCCTTGTATCCTTGTATCCTCAAATTCTCAAACCTTAGTCTTGGACTCACATCAAGTAACTTGTGTCTCTGCAAGGATGTGACATAAGACAAACCTCTTTTCTAGTCTACTCACACAGCACCACTGAAACCTCATCACTGAACCATCATGGTGTTCATTGAAGTCACCTTCCCAGCCAACAACTCCTTAGTAGTTGTTGAACAACAACTGGTTGATGATCTCCCAGCACAAATCAAAGGAGCTGCCTTTTGGTATAAACCACTCAATACCAAAGCAGGTTATTACATCATTGAGAAAAACCAAGAGAGTGAATGACCATACCCACCAAATTCATACACTGGGACAACTTAGATGCTTGGTTTGCCCTTACCTATAACAAACAGGATTACTATACTCATTGAGGCCTTTGCATTGCTTCACAAAACACTTTTGAACTAGGATGCTGGGACAACACTGATCCAACTCACCCTCAATACCAACCACCAACTTCCACCAGTTCCAATCCCATTGATACAGCAATCACTATAGCAACTGCCCAGTTACAAACCACCATCTTACTACTGGGAAACTTACCTCTCGACCCACCTAAACCACTGACAACCATGTCAGCTAACACTACCACTGTCACCTGAACTCCCCACTAGCCTACAAGGTGTAGCTCCTGGATTATTCACAGGAGACCAAAGCTCGTCTGACAAGTTCATCCACAAGTATAAACTATACTTCATGTTGAATGCTGATCACCCATCCATCAATAACCCTTTCACACATGTCATCATGGCCCTCACATACGTCAAGGGGCCACTCATCAATGACTGGGTCACCATGAAGATGGAAGAAATCATTCAACATACCACCACCAGTGAAGCAAACTTCCTTACCAAGACAGACAAAGCTCTTTAGACCAGTTTTAAGGCACCTTTAAGATGGCATGGGGGACACTGCTAAGAAGCAAACAGCCACCAATCAACTGTTCAAGCTGATGGTGAAAGATTTTGATGTGGACACTTACAGCACCACTTTTGATCAACTTGCAAAAGCTGCAGGATGGGACTTTGACACACTTGGTACCATTGCACAGTACAGATCAGGACTGTGTGATAACATTCACCACTGAGTAGTAGACCATGACACCACTCTGAACACCATGGACAAGTGGCAAGAGGCAGCTAGGAAGGAGGTTAGAAGAGTTTGTGAGTTGTACAACAATGGCCTTATAGACAGGTGTCCTGGACAATTTACTCATATCCAGCAGACCACCAATAATCAGAGGCCCAACAACAACAACAATGTAGTCCCTATAGATGTTGATGTTACTAATACTGTACCATTCAAACAACTCACAGATGAAGAATGTGACCAATACAGAAAAGAATGTCATTGAATCTGCTGTGAACAACAGGACATATGGCACAAAACTGTCCCAAAAACACCAACACTCCCTGCATATATGCCAATGACACCCCCACACCTACCAGCACCCCCATTCCCACCACCACACTGACTTCAAACCCCCCAGTAACCACCCCACCTAAGCTCATAAAAGTACAACAAATTCATGCACTTATTGAGAGTATGAATGAAAAAAAAACATGGCAAGTTCCTCAACAAGCAAGACATAGGGGAGGATTTTTAGTTGCAGTGAGCTAACCAAGCACCAGCATTGCTCAAGTTCATGCAGTCAGCCATAGTGGGCATCTAGCAGCAATACCATGATAATTCCATTGCATTGTCCCCTCCATCCCCCAATGTGAGCATTCAAAGACCAGAATAGATTAGATTATCATAATTTAATCACATGAGATGAACAGTGCTGTATGGTAATGGCAAAAGCTGAAAACTTAAGATTTTTTTTTCTTGCTAAAGAACACCAGTGAAGCAACTTGCCATCCCCCACTCTCCATGAACAGTGACAGCTTCTTTCCATCAACTCCTGCAGCACCAGCTCCAGATGGCACAGCTTCTAGGAGCCCTTATAACAATCAAATCTCTACACCATCACAAAGGACACCAACTCATGGCTCTGGTGTTGCTCCAGGTTTCACAACACCTAACAGATTTAGTGACCCTATGCTGCCTCCTGCCCAGCCATGATATCACTCCTCCTTCTCCAACTTGCCACAGTCATTGTCCTTTGACTCAAATGACTTTCAAGACATCAACACCCATACAGGGTATGGGATCCCATTGTCAGTGCTGCCTTCATTGACACCATTTCCCAGTCCATGGGATTCTCAACCACCACAGATGAGGACTATTGAAGTATTCTTCACTCCATTCTGAGAGTATGTCATGCTTACACATAGGTTAACCTGCTCACTAATAAGAAACAAATAGCACCAGATATTTGGAGGGGGCACCTTCAGCTCTCTATCTATCATACTGGGCTCATGTATGCAATAATCAAAGAATGCCATGCCATAGCTGACACCTGTCATGCTGATTGAGCCATGATGGCTGAGATCCAGACTCACCTTGAAGAGATGTTCATGCTCATGCTGGAACAAAAGGAATGTATTCAATTTTTTTGTTATTTTACTGCCACTGAGCCCTTCAGATGAATATCTGTTTTGTCACTGGGGAGTTACTCCTCAATCCCAACTGATTGTGTTACACTCAATTGAGTATCAATGTTGAGGTAAGCATGTCTACCTCAGGACTGAGCATCCAACATGCTCACTGAACTCATATATAGATCAGGATCTGTGAAAAGCAGAAGGAGCTCCACTTTTTCAATATCTTTGGAAACTTGGCCCATCAACATCTCCTTGGGAGCACAATCCAATGTACTTGCTCAAGCTTGTGAAACACTTACCAAGAGATGGTAGGAACAGCCCCATATTTCATTCATACAAGTACTGATACATATCAAAGCTGCATGATAGCGTCATCAGTTTCCATACCTCAACACTTGATGACTTTGTCATCAATTTATCCAATCATTTTGTTGCTACCCAACTGCCACTCATGCATCCTTTTGTTGCCCATGTCACTTTGCTGATGCATACTGCATCCACAACACTTCTACTAACTAACCTTTATCTATGTAGTGGCAATTTGCCATGGAGTACCCACAAGTCCTGGACCAAAATGGCTGAAGAAGATGCCAATGATGATGAACCAGCTGAAAACAGGAGCTGGAGTGACAGCACCCAACCTGATGGTCCCAATACTGAGGAGAACTCATGGCCATCCAGTGCCATGTCAACTACATCCCAGCATAAGGTAGAAGCCATCAGGAACCCACACCCCCAAAAACCCTAGGGTTTCCTTTACATAATGCTTATATAAGTGGACACAAGTCTGCCAGTGTGATGATCACCAAGGGTAGGGGGATGGGTGGCTTAGTGGATGTGCCACCTCCCCTGGAGCTGCCTGTCAGCTGCCAGCTCTAGGAAAGAGAGTCCTGGGTACAAATCCCAGTTTGAACCACTCTTGGGGTTTTAGTGGGTATTGCCAGTGAGCTGAGTCCCACACTATCAGTGTCGAAACAAGGCACCAGTGTGCGTAAATGCATTTCCCCTGGAAACCCTGTCGTGTGCATGTGTTGCCTGGCAGGCTTCATCCCAGTGGTAGGGCCTGATTCCCAATTTCTTGCGCCTATCACCATGCTGGGAAAAACCTAGCAGGGATTTCCAAAAAAAAAAAAAGATGGTCACCAAGGGTGGCTGACCGTGGCAAATGCTGGGCAAGGGACTATGGCCTGCTTCAACCCTCAGCATAGCTCAGCACAAATTTGTGCTCTTAATGCAATGCACCATTCTGTTTCCCTGTTGATTGAACTGTGAGGGTGATCAAGACCTTTATATTCTATGGAAGTATAACAGTATGAATTTATGAACCAATGGTACCCTTAGCCTCCAAAATGCTTTCAGGTGGTAATATTTGGTGCCCATGGTACTTCCTGTTTGCCCATGCAGCCTGTGCACCCAAAAGTCCCTCCCAGTAAGCAGCAGAAAAATGCCCAGCTCAGTTGGTGAACCTAAGTGGAGCGGTGGGCGATGAGAGACAAAAAAACAGAGAAAGAAAGAACTCACTGTTGAATTTGAAGGATGGAAACACTGTTGAGACACTCCCTGACCATCTTTTCCATGTCTTGGACTGACTTCACTTGGGGAGCCACACGGTATCAAGCTTTTGCTGCACCCCAATATTTCTCAATAAAATTGAGCTTGCAATGATAGTTTGGATAGAAGTTGCAAAGATGGTTGCGCCTCTTGATAAGCTCCTGGAGCTGTGAACATTGATTTGTGAAATCAGGCTGGGAAAAGAGAACACACTGGCAGCAGTAGTCCATGCAGTTGGGGGGCACTTGAAATCCAGGCACTGAACAGGTAGCCCCCTCTTCTGTCCACAAACCATGTTGATGAAGTATCTGCTCCATGCCCTTGAACCAACCAGGCATGGAGGGGTGGTCTTCTGGAAAATAAAAGGGCTGTTCTTCTCCTGAAGGTAATCATCCACTACACATGCATGGACCCCCAGGATGGTGTACCTAACCCCTCTTTGGGGCTGAGGGAATTGAGAACAAAAAAAATGAAATGAAAGAAGAATGCACCCTTCACCATCTGTCAAGCTGAAGGAGTGTTGTCTGCACGCTTCTGATGGCTTGGAGCATTGTCAAAGAGGAATAAAGCTTGCACCCATCCCTCAGTCAGGCCATTGAAGATATTGTTTGCATGGTCTACCTGAGCAAGCAGGTTGTCAGCTGTGAACCATCCATTGTGATGAGTGCTTACTGTTTATATGCAACAGCAAGGCTCAAGGTCACAAGGATCAGGTGGGCTGATGTTGAACCAACAAGGGAATAGAACAAGGACAGGGAACAATGGACCACGAGTAGCAGAACAAGGATGAGGAACAACCCAATGGTGGGAAGCTGCTCAGTAAACAAGAGTGGTACAAGTGGGGATGTTGCAAGTGGACAGTCTGAGGGACTGTCCATTGTATTGCACTAGCTTATATACCCAAATACATGGTCTGTGCATACTTTCGGGGAGGCCCAACTCTGATCCACAGGTGGGGCCATAGAATGTACTAGAAAGGGTCTAAGTATACCATCCAATGGCATTACTCCCTGTTAAGCTCCGCTTATCAGGTGGGTGGTGGAACATGCTAGAAGGGTTCCAAATATATCCTCCAATAGTAAGTCTCTGATAAGCTCTGCTCATCAGATGACTAGTTAGGTCATCTTTCACTTGGTAAGTCCCAGTTCTGGACCGGACCTTTTTTGAATAGGAAGGTAAGGATTATCCAATCCTTTCATGCACGTCATCTTAGCTAGTTCTACTGAGCCAATACTCTGCTTCCCCAGTTTTGTGTGCGTGCTCCCTTGCACACTCTTGAGGTTCATGGGTTTGTCACAGGCTGAGGTATAGGTTCGTGACAGTATCCCCTCTTAAGGACTGTGCTGCACCATCAGCACTCTAAGGTTACTTGGTCAAGGTGCAGAGGGGTTTCTGGCATGAAACTGTTGAACTAGGAGTGATGCATGCTTCATTTGTGATGCAGGGAGCCAGGAGTTTTCAGAATTAGGGTAGCCTTTCCATTTGAGGAGGTACAAGATCCCTTTTTTGTTGGGTGATACTTTGGACTGGTGTACTGCTTCAACTTTGTAGTGTTCTTCTTCTCCTTGAACTATATCTGGAGGAGGTCGGGTGAAGTTAGGTCCATGCACAGGAGTTCCTTTGTATGGTGATATCAGAGAACTGTGGAAGACTGGGTGGATTTGCCATGACTTGGATAGTTGGAGTTTGCAATTAACTCCCCATGTAGATAGTACTTTGAATGGACCATGGCATCTGGGGGCTAACTTGGCTTTAGGGTGTGTGGTGTGAACATTGGTTCCTTCTAACCAGACTAGGTCCCCTGGTTTGAACACATGGGAAGCAATGGGTACTCTGGATCTCTTCATGACTTCTGCAGCTACTTTTCGTGCTGCTGTAACTTCAGACCATACTTGGTCTAAGGTACAAAGGCATTCTTCTACTGTGGGAATCTTGGTAGCAAAGTTTACTGGGGGAATGAATTCTGGTTTGAATCTGTACCAGACTTCAAAGGGGGACCTTCCTGTGGCACTGTGTTGGCGAGCGTTGTGGGTGAACTCCATGAAGGGTATTAGTTCTACCCAATTGTCTTGCTGGAAGTTACACAAAACACAGAGGTACTGCTCCAACTCCTGGTTGACTCTTTCTGTTTCACCATCTGTTTGGGGGTGGAAGGCTGTGGACATGGTGGACTTGACTCCCAATCGTTCCCAGACTTCTTGCATGACTTTAGAGAGGCAAATTGGGGTCCTCTATCTGAGATAACTTGGCATGGTAGTCCAGTTCATCTCCAGACATTCTTCATGTACAACTTGGATGTTTCTTCGGCTGTGATGGTTTTATTGCAAGGGGTGACAATGGTGGCTTTACTGAGGCGATCTACCACCACAAACAAGGAGTCATATCCTTGAGAGGTAGGAAGGTCTGTGATGAAATCCATGGTGATAACTCCCCATATGTCTGTGGGTATTTGATTTGGTAACAGGGGTACTTGAGTTCTTGGCTTGATTTTAGTTGCCTGACATGTGGTGCATCTGTCCACATAACTCTTGACAAAGGTGGATATCCCTGGCCACCAGAATTCTCTTGATACTATTTCATAGGTCTTCCATCTTCCTGGATGTCCTGTAGCTACATGGTCATGATATCTCTTGACAATGTCTCTTCGAAGTGCATCATCTTTTGGGACATAGACTTGTCCTCTGAATAGAATGATTCTGTCTTCTAGGTTCCATTCTTCTAGGCCTTTAACAATGGATCTTGGGCCATTCTTTAAGATAGCTTCTATGGCGATGCTGACATCTTGTTGTATTCCTGACTTGACTTGATTCTTTGGTGTAGGGTTGTATCTCCTAAAACTGTGACTGCTGTAGGGTGGGCTGCACAAATTGCGTAAAACTTGGTGTCCAGTAGGGCACACAACTCATCTTCAGTTGCTATCCCTCTTTAAGATTGGGATGCCTGGACAGAGCATCAGATTTATTTTGTACGCACAGCTTGTGAATGATGGAGAACTTGAAACATGAAAGGAACAAAGCCCAATGCGCTTAACAACTTGTGAGCTTTTGCTTGGTGGCAAAGTAAACTAAATTGCCATGGTCAGACCAGATTTCAAGGATATCATCATGTCCTTCAAGGTAATGTCGGAACATGTCCAAGGCTCTGATGATGGCAAGGAGCTCTTTATCATGGATTTCATAATTCTGTTCCACTGGTTGTAGGGACTTGAAATGATATGCAACAGGGTGCCACCTGTTCAAGGCATCGGGTTGTTCAAGGATGGCACCTGTGGTGAAGTCACTGGCATCGGTGATGAGGCAGAAGGGTTTACTATGGTCAGGAAGAGCAAGGACAGGGGCTGTGATAAAGGCTTGGATAAGGGTGCAGAACATGGATTCCTGTGATGTACCCCAGAGGAACAGAGTCTCCTTTCTAGTGAGGTCAAACAGTGGCCTGGCAATGGTTGAAAAATCCTTGATGAAACATCAGTAGAAATTACAAAAACCAAGGAAAGCTTGGACATGTTTGACAGTTGTGGCATAGGCCAACCAGTGATTCCTGCAACCTTAGCAGGGTCCATCTCGACTTGGCCATTCAATATAACAATTCCAAGATATTCAATAGATGTCTGAGCAAATACACATTTCTCAGGTTTGAGGTAAAGGTCGTGGGTCAAGAGACAGGAGAGGACTTCATGGGTCAACTTGTCTAACAAGGCAGGATCTACTGAAAAGATGAGGATGTCATCCAGATAGACTACAACATGTCCTCATCTATCATGTCTTCAAAGATGTTGTTCATCAAATGTTTGGAATGTGGCAGGGGCATTGCAGAGACCAAAGGTCATGACAGTGGGTTCAAATAGGCCCAGGGGTGTTTTGAAAGCAGCTTTATGTTTGTCTTCTTCTCTGATATGGATATTGTTGTAACCCAACGAATATCCAACTTGGTGAAGTACCTGGCGCCACGTAGTTTGTTGATTAGTTCAGGGATCAGTGGTAAGGGGGCAGCATTCTTGATCGTAATGTCATTGAGTGCATGGTAGTCCTGTACTGGACGTAACTTGCCATCCTTCTTGTCTACGAAAAAGAAGGGGCTGGCCATAGGGGACTTGGAAGGGCGGATGTATCCTCTCCACAAATGTTCTGTGATATATTCTCTGAGTGCTTCTGACTCCTTGGGTGTGAGTCTGTAGATGCCACAATTGCACATCTTAGGGCTGGTTTGAGTTCTATGGCATGGTCCCATGCTTGATGTTTTGGAAGCTGGTGCGAGGCTGTTTCACTAAAAACCTTGGAAGACTTGTGATATTGGCAGGGATGTGATCAAGGGATTGTTTGGGCGCATTTCTTGCTGCAATAGCCATACTGGCAGTGGACTTTGATTGGATAGCAAGATTGTCATACTTGCTAAAACTGTGATGATACAAGAAGATTTCCAGGCCTCCTGGGCAAAGGCATCTTCAGTTGTAAGGGGTTCATCCTCTACTGGATGTAAGGCATTGATGGTGGTAGCCCACATTTGCAGCTTTCAGGATGTGATTACTAGGGGATACTTGGACAAGATACAATTCTTGGGGCATCTTGTGAAGGCGATCTGTGGTAATGCCCAGTCTACTTCTGGGTTGTGTGCATGAAGCCAATCTGTTCCTAGGATAATGTCATGGTCCCCTAGCGTGGTAACATAGAGTTCTGATGTTTCTTCATGGTAGTCGTCATCCATGGTTTTGACATGGATCTTCTGGATTGTAGTATACTTGACTGGTCCCCTCATATTGAGTGTTCCATCCACGTTCTTTACTGGAAGTGGGTTGACTAGTGTTCGCAGGGTGAGGTTATTCCTGGTGGCAAAGTCTTGGTCTATGATTATTATCCCTTCTGCGCCACTATCAAGCAAGGTGTGTGCACTGATTTCTCGTCCAGTTGTTTTTCCAACTAGAGTCACTCTGAGTGTAATAGATGGTGATCGTCTATTTCATATAGTATCACCGGGTACAGGCTCAGAGTCTAATGTCTCTAGGAGAGAATACCTATTCTCAAAACTAGACCTGGACAGATGTAAAGTCCCAACTGACAGTGCAGCAGAGGGACGCTTCAAAAATCCTCATTGACAGGGCAAGAGTGAGGGCGTGGGATCATGGCTTGGGTCGTGGGCTGTGGTACATGGCCACACCTGGGCCGGATGCTCTTCGGTATGTTGTTCTTCGGCATATTGATCCTCCTGGGTTATTGTGGCATGAGCCCTGAAGTCACTTCCTTGGCGTGGATTTGGACGTCTATTTCCTGTCCCTTGGTTGTACTGGTTTGTCTTGGCATGGCATTCTTTAGCCCTGTGACCAGGTTTTCCCCAGTAGAAGCAGAGCTTATCCTTGAAGTGTCTGTCCTTTCTGCCTTTGATATTTTTCCACCCAACAGGGGACGTGATGGTGCTGTAGTAACATTGACTTGGGCATGATCTTCATCTGTTGTTATGGCATGGTTTCATGGGCCTGAACTTCTGTTAAATGTGGTAGGGGTGCTGTACATGTGCCAGAGTTGATCAAACTCTCTTGCTTTCTCTGCTAGATCTTCTAGCGTGGTAGGCTGTGGTGATACACCCATTATCTTCTGATGTAATGCCATGGGAAGCGCCTTTCTAAAGGCGAACATCTGGGTTTCTTCATTGGCTCCACTCCTGGAGGTGAAAGTCGACCAATCTTGGTACCATTCATTAAAGGGCTGCTGCCCATCCTGGAGGTGTACATGGCATTGGTAGCTTCCAGCTTTGAATATGCTGGGACAAAGTGTTTCTTGAAACTGTCATGGAAATCTACCCATGTTCTGAAGTCGACAGGTGTGGCTGACAAGGCTCTCTTTTGTTTATCTTGAGCCCATTCTCCAGCAGAAGTGCCAACCTTGAAGTGTGTTAGAGCGGCTGAAACCCTCTTTCCTTGATTGGAGTATGTGGACTCATTGAGGTAGTAGTAATTCTCTAGATTGTTCCAAAAGGCTTTGGCCTTTGCAGGACTACCATCAAATGATTCGGGGGGGATCCCAATAGCTTGGTGTTTGTTGACCCAGACATGCTTGCTGGAGTACTTGGTGTGCTAGGTGTACTGGGTTGACTTGGAGACGCAGCGCGACTAGATAAGGCTGGTGTACCTGGGCACTGACTGGGGGTAGGTGTGGCTACATGAACAGGGGGTAATGCTGGCGGAAGTGGAAATACTGTAGCCAAAGTGGTAGGTAGGAATGACTGTGACGCTTGTGCTGTGTTACGTGCGAGCTGCATGTGAGCCTGACTTAGGTGACAAAAGGTGAACGTGGTGACTTAACAACGGTTTGGACTCAAGCGCAAGGCTGAGCAACATCTCAACACATGAAGGTGGAGTCTTGTGATCCCAAATGGATCTGTCCTCAACGCGCAAAGGCGGAGTTTGAATAGTTGAATACAAGGCCACAGATAGAGGTCGGCACAATGTAGACGAGGGCCAAAGTCCCAACACGTAGAACAGAGAAAGAGCTGTTTGATACAAGAAGTTGAGAAGATAACAAGACATCCAAGCTGCAGAATACAGACCATTCTGCAGCTTCTTAAGTACTGGTCCTACTACAATCGGTAATCCTACAGTAATCGCAACTTCATCACCCTTACAAACCATTCCAAATCCTAGTACACCGTATTGTAAGCATGAGTAAGGTGATTGTTCATCCACCGGTGGTTCTGACATGATGAGCCACTCGTCATCATCAGTCATTAGTTTAGTCCATTTGTAACATGCTGGGGTTATTGGAAGTGTGCCTGGAACTGCTTGTGGTGTTTGTGGTTGGGATACTGTGGTGATAAGTGCTTCAACCCTTCTGGTGACGCTTCCTAGGAGCTGGAAGACCTCTTCTTGGTCACTGGATTCACTGCGTGCTGATCTGGCACCTGAAGGTGGGGTTTTAGGTGGTGACCAACCTTGTGCTTTTGGTTGGGTTTCCTGGGCTGAGGTTGCTTCTTCTTCGTGGTCAGAAGGTTCGTCATCTGAATCTGAGAACTGAACAGGTTTCTTGTTCTTGTACTCCCACTGGTTTCTTTTGTGTGACCACTCAATGGTCCTGGAGTGGTAATTTCCTATGAGGTTGGTGTAGTCAAGTTGTTCGATGTGGGTGATGTGGGGGTGAAGTATGGCAAATCTTCGATGAGTACTTCTTCAAGGGTGTCTAGGAATGTCCAAGGAAAATGTCCGTCCTTGCTAAAAACTGTTCTTCCAAGGAATGCACCTTGGATCCTTTCATGGATTAAGTCGTAGATGGGTTCGTCGACGTCAAGTGGGAGAGTGATTCTTCTTCGTCTGTATGCTCCCTAGTTACTGGGGTTTTGCTTTCTTGGCTCATGCACTAGTAGTGGGGTAACCTGGTGACAGTCCAACCATCGTTGTTCCACTGGTAATGGATCTTATAGGTGGGTTGCAAGATGGCTTTATCCAGTTGATTTCTTCTAACCTGTCAACAGATCCAATGATATTCTTCGTAGATCCCAAAGTAGGTAACTGTGGTGCGACTCCTCCAAAGGTAGTTCTGAAAGTTGAGGATGCTCGACGTGAATTCTCTGATGTGCTCCAAAGGATGGTCAACAGTTAGGGTGACTCTATTCTGGTCGTACTGCAATCTGCAGTGTTCTTTAAATGCTTGGAGTTCTCTTGGTCTTCTGGTAGGTAGATGTTCTGCAACATAGATGGACTCTGGAAAATGACAGTGTAACTGTACTGCCTCTGTTCGGAGGTAGTTGGCCTCTTCACTACTGGTGGAGTGCTGTCTGGCAATGGGGTTTTCTGGTTGTGGAACTGGGGGTCCTCTGATGGATGGATACACTGGTTCAGACGGACCAGCTTGGTTAATTCCCCTATTAGGGACAACTGGGATGTGGGTTGGCGAAGCAAGGAGGTCTCCTCGGTGTATGGGATGATGTTCCACATGTGTTCTCTGGTTTCATCTTTTATGGGGGCACTGTTGAATGTTTCTGGATGCCAGATTGATAGCCCAATCGACTATGCTTTCTCTGATGTTTTCCAGTTTGGATCTGGACAAGAAATCTACTCTTTATTGCTTAAAGGGTAGATAGGCGTTGCCTGGGGCCCACAATACTACACTAGGTGGAGTAGGTGGGGTATCTGGTCTGTATCTGCAGTCACACACTTCCTTTGTACACCAACACCTTCTAGGTCCGTTCCAAAGGTTAGGTTCTCCCCAACTGTCAACAGACTCTGCTGGTATACTAGTGGGACTGCTTGGCGGCAGTGGACTTTCAATGAGGGGTGGAGGAGCTCGTGCTTCAGCAAATTCGAGGATTTCAGGGTTGTCAGGGATGTCTGGAGGCAAGTGATAAACTTGGGGGTCTATGAGGCGGTGGTCTGGGTTTTCAAGGGTGGTTTCCCAGTTGGAAGAGCTCCACTTGTAAGTGAACTCTTTTCCTTCAACTATGGCAAGGTGGAATTCTGTTCCTCTGGTGACAAGACGGATTTCTTGCCAGTTGACTTGGATTTGGTTGTAGTTGAGGGAGAAACACTCTAAGTATCTGATACACTCTCCTGCTCTGATGCATTGGATGCTCTCTTGTTCTTGAGGGAAAATGTGGATGAACCAGAAGTGGTCATCTTTGGTCCACAGGAGGAGGGACTTGGCTGGGGAATTGTTAGTAGTGGTGGCATCAGATAGATGCCAATATAGGAGTTGTTCTTGAGCTGCTTCAGCAATCCTTGCTAAGTCAATATTCTGGAAGTCTTTGTAGTCCCACTGGTAAGTTACTTTACCAAAGGGTAAGAGGTCTTTGAGTTTATTTAGGAGGAATGGAGGGTCACTCCAACAGTCAATGACTTCACACTGACTGGCATCGAACAAGGATGTCTCAGGATAATAAGTCCTGAGTTGCAGGAGGCAATGAGTTTCAAAGAGGGTTTGGGATTGTTGGAGTCTTTCCCCTTCTTGAAGACGACTTGGAAATACTGACACTTGGTACAATAACCCCAATATATTTGATGAAGTAACAACTACTTATATAACCACTTACTAGTACAGTAAATGGTTACAATGGTTCGTTGTCACTGTAGGTGGTGATATAATCGAAGGGGTCTTGGGGGATTCAAGAGGCAGAACAATAAGCAAGAAGGTGAGGGCTTGTCCTCACCACGTCTTCAAAATGGTACCCTTGGTGTACCATGAAAATCTGCTCCCCATAGAAAGCTAGGCAACCATATGTAGTTACCACTCTTCCATCCAGGAAGTTGTGTACTTCTAAGATCACCAAGGTGCCCGCATATGCGGTCCTGATGAGTTTGTTGAGGGGGGTGAAGACGTTCTTGATTCCTGCTCTGAAATTGTATTTGATGGACCCTAATGGAAGGTCCTGGCTGGGGAGGTCGAGGATCACCTTTGAGCAGGCATACAGGGGGGGAATTCCAAGGGCAAGAGCAATGTCTTGTCTTGGGGGGTAGATAGTGAGGAAGTGGGGAGCCGAGACTTGGAATGGAAGGACGCTGGGGAATCTGGGTGTAATGATTCGTTACTCGGGTCCAGTGTAAGCAGGATGATGAGTCGCTCCTGAAGTCTTACTCATAGCAAATGGGTTCTTACTGTACAATTACTCACCAGCTTAGTGGACACTTATGCAGCAGTAGTAGTGATTACAAAGTAGTAGTAGTAGTGGCAGCATAGCTGACGAAGGCTTGCGGCCTACACAGGTTTATAAGGTGGCTGTCGACTGATGTGGTCGACAGCTTGTCACTTTTATACACTTCCAAATCTAGTTGGGCTTCCACCCTCCAATTCAAAGGCAAGCCAACTAGCCAACTTCTATTCCCTTAGGGAGGCACTTTCAGGTGTCCTTGACCAAGTCACATCTTTGAGCGTTGACTCACTATTGCTAAGTCCCATTGCCACTCACCACCGTGTAACTCAGCCTAAGTCAGGCTCGGCTGCTTAAAGGCATTACATTAGCGACAAGCTCTCCTTTACACCATGGCAACCTTAAACACAAAGGACGGTTGGGAATTCCACCCATATCGCATCAAAACAAGAGAAAGAGACACCCCCATATGCTACCTCAAAGGACGAGTCAGGTGGAGAACAATCCCCAATTCAAGAAGAGAAGGACACCTAGAAAACTTCAACACAGGCTACTACGCAGAAGCAGCCACCACGCAAAGGTATCACCCTATAATTTTCAACCAAGATAGGTGCTGCTGGGTAGAACTCAGGTGGAACCATACCCTCCACCACTTCGAAGCCACATGACCAGCTGGAGACGATCTCAACTGCAACATACCACAAATCGAAGTGTTACCAATAGCAGACCAAGGACAAATTGACGGCCAACCTGAAGAGCCAGAAGACACACCAGTATCTCCAGAACTACAACATCGTACTCCCGCTCAGTCAGAAACCAGCCATACGAGCGAATGAGCCAACACTCCATCAATACTGGCAGAAGACCCAGAACCAATCAATGTATACGAATCTGAACCAGGAGTGGACGAGATTACCCATCAAACAACTATGTTACACATCCTTGATCCAGTCATTATGGCTACTCAAACCATGATGGAGGAACCACGACTGCTGGTAATTGATGAATGCATGGGGCATGTGGTAGATATGCACCCTGCCGACCTACAAGCCGCACGACGAGCAATGGGCCCAGATGAGCCAGATCAACTGGGAGGATTCGACTTTGATTACGTCGAACAACCTCGAGATTATGAAAGGATCAACAGAGGAGAAGGACATCGGGGGTACCCGTACATTTGCCGACCAAACCCACCTGCAGGAGGAGGAGGAGGACCACCAATTGCTCCCAGCCAGCCTGCAAACCAAGATCAAGGAAGTGACAAATTCATAGGAAACCCACCAAGCCCATTCAACAGTGATCGATCCAAAGTTGAAGGGTTCATCCTGCAATGGGAAGTATATGCAGGAGTCAATGCCAGCCACGCTGCAATGAGGAACAAGTATCGAAAAGCTATGTTGTTCCTCACTTATGTATGGGGAGACCTGGTTAATGCCTGGGTTATGTCGGCAAGCCAGTGGTTGGTACGAGAAGTGGGCCAGGGGGTCAGCCAGTTTGACCACAGGTTGTGGGACAATATCCTCCAGGCGTTCAGAAGACAATTTGCAGATGTGCTCAGCAAGGAGTGAGCACAGGCCCAACTTGACGCAGGAATACAAATGAAGGAGGGAAGAATTGACAACTACATTGCGCTATTCAAACAACTAGTTCGATATGCCAGATACAACATCAATGCCAAACAAACCCTCAAATATTTCATAAAGGGGTTACCTCGGGCGCTCTACGAAGCCATGTATCAACATGATGACCCCAGAACATACAAAGAATGGAGGGCATCAGCCCTCAAACAACAGCAAAAGTGGATACACATGCAGACGGTGTGCAGTAACCTAGACACATTCAAGGCCAGCACTAACAAAGGGCAATCTGGAGTGTTGGCAAAGTTACTCGCACTGCTCTCACATCCCGATGCAATGGATACATCGGCAGATTGGGTCCGAGGAAGGCTGGCAGGAGCAGATGTCATCAATAACCAACGCCCACCTTTCCCACCAAGGGGAGGATATATTCAATGCCAACAAGAAAACCACCATGACTTTAGCCAAGTCCGGTGCTACAACTGCAAGAAGTTAGGACATCTCAGTCGAGACTGTCGACAACCTTGGCGAAACCGCAGAAACCCTCAAATAAGAGCCACAGAAGACAAACTGAGGACTGATGAAGATAAAGCCAAAGACTGGCTGCAGGGAGTGGCCAGTGAAGGAGTCGACATGAAGGATTTAATCCTTCAGAAGTTGATGGGAATGGATTTTTCAGACACCTGAACCTGATGGCCTGGGTGAGGGCATTTTGTTGTAACTCTGTATACATTATGCGCTACTGTTCTATGAAAGTACTGCTTCAGCTGCATACGTGTTACAACATGGCCGATGTCAAAGCATTGGTGGACTCAGGAGCCACTGACAATTTTGTGAGCAAACACTTCTTAAAACAGATGGGGATAAACACACACCTTTTAGACAAGCCCAAAAGGATATACAACATTGATGATACCACCAACAAGGCAGGACAGATAACAAGCTACATCATCCTTTGAGTCACGGTAGGAGGAAATGACAAAGAAATGTGATTCCTAGTCACCGACATTGGTAATGAGGATATCCTCTTTGGGTATCCTTGGCTCACAGCCTATGAATCACAAATCAACTGGCAACAAGGAACCATTGCAAAGGCTCACCTGCCCATAACGATCAAAACAGAGATGTATTGGCTCACCTGCTAACAAAAGAAAAGGAAGATATAGTCCGACAACTAGAGCGCGAAGAAACCCGCGGACAAAGAGTACACACTACGGCCACTGAACTAGCGGTAGCCACACAATCAACGAACAAACGGGAAGTACTCCTTCCTCCACAATACGAACCATTCAAAAAGGTATTTAGTGAAGAAGCCTCAACCTGACTACCAGCAAGACGGCCATATGATCATGCAATTACCTTGCAACCCAATGCCCCTAAAGCGATCACGTGTAAAGTATACCCCATGACAAGAACTGAAGATGAAGCGCTAGATGCGTTCATTGATGAACAACTCCAAAAAGGATATATATGACCCTCACAATCGCCCTACGCATTGTCATTCTTTTTCATCAAGAAAAAAGATGGGAAATTACGACCAGTCCAAGACTACTGTGTGATTAACAGGTGGACTGTATGCAACCAATACCCCCTCCCATTAATTTCCGAATTAATGCGCGACCTTGGGGGAGCTATGGTGTTCACGAAGTTTGATGTCTGGCAAGGGTACAACAACATTTGCATCAAGGAAGGGGATGAACATAAAGCTGCGTTCAAAATGCGAAGAGGCCTCTTCGAACCCACAGTGATGTATTTCGGACTTTGCAACTCACCGGCCACTTTTCAGGCCTTCATGAACAAAATATATCAACCTGTCATTGCAAAGTTCGAATCCAAAGGCACTAACATCTGAATCTACATGGACAATATAGCTATCGCCATGAATGACTGTGGCTCCATACAATGAACACACAAGGCCCACACAGCAGCAGTTTCTGTGGTATTGGCGGTAGCCGCAGAAAACGACCTCTATTTCAAACTCAACAAATGCGCTTTTCATGTTCCCGCAATTGATTACCTGGGGGTAATCCTTGAAAGGGGGATGACACGCATGGATCCAATAAAAGTAAAGGGGGTCCACAATTGGCCCACACCAACAAAAGTCAAGGACATGTGTAGTTTTTTGGGTTTTTGCAACTTTTACTGGCCTTTTATTCAAGGATTCGCCAACATTGCATGCCCCATGAATGAACTCACACGAAAAAACATGGAGTGGACATGGGGACAAACCCAGCAACAAGTGTTCGACACCCTCAAACAATGAATCACCAGTGAACCTGTGCTAGCTCACCCAAACCCACAGGTCCAATATGATCTAGAAGTCAATGTGTCGGGTTTCATGGTGGGCGCAGTACTAATGCAGAAGGCAACAAACAACAAACAACACCCAGTGGCTTTCTATTCAGCCACCCTCAATGAGGCCAAATGCAACTATGATATCTACAACCTCGAGTTGTTGGCCATAGTGAAAGCATTATGAAACTGGAGACACCTACTGGTGGGATCACCACACAAGATCTGAGTATTCTTCAACCACATGAACCTGCAGTACTGGCGAGACCCTCAGAAGATCAGCAGACGAGTAGCCAGAGAAGTGCTAGAGTTGGAAGAATACCCTATTGAAATACACCATCTCAAAGGAAGGGCAAACGGAAGGGCCAACGTGCTGTCGAGAAGACCGGACTATGACACTGGGGGAAAGGATAACAATCAAGTAACCATCCTACCTAACTAACAGTTTGTCCAAGCAACAACCGAAGTTGCACCAGTGCCCGTGGAACAAGACAAATCAAGACTCGACTCATGGATCAGTCCCCATGAGTTGAAGAAGCAACAAGGAGTTTGGTTCAAGAATGGGAAAGTGGTAATCACCAGCCAGAAACCCGAAGATCTAAGGGAAGTCATACGACAACATCACGATGCACTCACCGCTGGTCACCCAGGCATAACCAAAACTTATGAACTGCTGGCCAGAAGCTACTGGTGGCCCACCATGAAACAAGACGTGCTCGAATATGTGAGGGGATGTGCAGAATGCCAACAACATAAGGTCAATACTTGACCTACACGAGCCCCACTCACACTGATATTCCCTCAAACCGATGCCACCCCATTTGAAGTGATTGCGGTAGACTTTATCACTAAGTTACCCCCTTCTGATGGATCTGACTCTATATTGACAGTCACGGACCATGATTTCTCAAAGGCTGCTATATTCATCCCTTGCCAAGAAACCATATTGGGAGAAGAAACGGCAATGCTATATGCCAAGCATGTATTACCCCGATTTGGACTACCAAGCAAGGTCATAAGCGACCGTGATCCAAGATTTGCCGCCAAGTTTAGGAGGGAACTATGCCGCATACTTCAAATACAGCAAAATATATCTACCGCCTACCATCCAAGAACTGATGGACAATCTGAGCGTACCAACCAATGGTTGGAACAATATCTCAGACTATAGGCCAATGAGTGACAAAACAATTGGGCGTCCCAACTGCTGTTGGCAGAATTCGCCCACAACAACCTGATAAGTAGTACTACCAAACAAACCCCTTTCTTTACACTCATGGGGTATCATTCAAGAGATAAATGGGTGCCAGGTACAGCCAATCTTCCAAGTGTAAAAACTCATCTGGAGCAATGCCAAGAAGCCCAACGGAGCGCACAGGAAAGCATGACAAAGGCGCAAAGCTTATGGATCAAACATAAAGATACGCCCAGATACGCCACTTGTGATCAGGTGTGGCTTGATGGGCACAATCTACGAACCAATCAACCTACAGCAAAGCTAGTGCCCAGAAGATGGGACCATTCGAAGTAGTGCAGGTGATGTCCCCTGTGAATTATCGGCTCAACCTACCTCCGCAGTGGAAGATACATGATGTGTTTCACACAGACTTACTCACACCTTACAAAGAAACACGCATGCATGGCGTAAACTATCCACACCCATCCCCAGAATTGGTTGATGGCATGGAAGAATATGAAGTTGAAAGGGTGCTAGACTCGAGAAGACACAGAAGAGGACGCAAACTCCAGTACCTAATCAAGTGGAAGGGATACGCCGAGTCAGAAAACCAGTGGGTCCCATGGAACGATGTCCATGCGGAAGAAGAGATAAGGAAGTTTAAACGCTCTAACCCAAAGGCTGAAGTTCACATAAAAGCGGCCCTAGCAGAGCAACTTACATCTCAACACCCCACTTACATGGCACACACTCCTCTTACCATCATCAACATCGACAAGATTCCCTATGTCAACACCCTCAGCACCTACGACACCACCAACAATGTGGATGACCCTTTCTGTTCCGCTGTCGAGCATGTCAGAGCTATCGCCAAGTGAGACCAAGATGAACGAGAACAGCAAGAGCGTGACCTGGCCGAGGCTCACTGGCAATTTCCCACACCTGCAAGTGGACGAGTGAAGGATGATGAGGAAGGATTACCAGCTGTTGCAGCAGGTAATGAAAGCATGGAAGGAGGATCAGATGGTACCGAAGACAGAGATGGAGAGATGGAAGAGGAGGTTACACCTGAAGAGGTGAGTATACGACTCTCCACTGCCCACACCTCCTCTACTGCCATTGACCAGTACAGCAGTGATGAGTCAAGCGACGACTCATACAGAGTCACCACCATTGTCTGCACCCAATGCGACCATCCCCCCAATTATTGCCACTGCACTCCCATACGAGTACCCCCTCGGCACAACATTAACTACACCATTATCCCGGGAGTTACCGAGGAAGCCAAAGAAGCCATACTCCGACCATCACCTGTTGCCGTCATCTATAGCCCCACTGCGGTGGCAGGGTATGCGGCGCGAGGTATGTCCTTGATTCACGAACAGCAAGACCTGTCACCCAACACTTTGGGCCGAGCACATGTGATGCGGCACCCTGTCTGTACCATATCACCTACTCCCAGAGGATTCATCCTCAACAATGGGATGAACTGGGTACCCATGGTTATCGAACATGAAGGCCGAAGAATCCCTGCCAAATACATTTGGGTGTGGATGTTAGACAATCTGGAGGTGTTCAGAACGATGGGGAGGTATTCGCCCATCTACCGAGGGGACATCCATGCCGAGCTGTGTCAGGATATGGGACCAGCAGCTGAGTATACCCAGGAAGAACTCCGTTACTTCCACTCTGACTTCCGAGGAAAGCGCCAGGTAGATGAAGCGCTTGCTCATCTGGGGGACATTTCTCTTCAGGCTGAGGTGAGACGCTACCGCACATCCTCGGAAATCATCGAAGAACTGGAGAAGGCGATCAAGAAGCTCGAGGACGATATCTTTGTCCATGTCGATCGAGCGCGACATTCAGCTATGCGCCTGGGCCGGGCACATGCACTCCAGAGGGTAAGGGATGAGCACGAGATGGATGTGGGACTTACTACAGTTACAAATTGGGTAGTCAAGCATGGGCACTCACCCTTGTAAAGGGGGTGATGTAACGATTCGTTACTTGGGTCCAGTGTAAGCAGGATGACAAGTCGCTCCTGAAGTCTTACTCATAGCGAACGGGTTCTTACTGTACAATTACTCACCAGCTTAGTGGACACTTATGCAGCAGTAGTAGTGATTACGAAGTAGTAGTAGTAGTGGCGGCATAGCTGACAAAGGCTTGCGGCCTACACGGGTTTATAAGGTGGCTGTCGACTGATGTGGTCGACAGCTTGTCGCTTTTGTACACTTCCAAATCTAGTTGGGCTTTCGCGCTCCAATTCAAAGGCAAGCCAACTAGCCAACTTCTATTCCCTTAGGGAGGCACTTTCAGGTGTCCTCGACCAAGTCACGTCTTCGAGTGTTGACTCACTATTGCTAAGTCCTGTTGCCACTCGCCACTGCATAACTCAGCCTAAGTCAGGCTCGGCCGCTTAAAGGCATTACACTGGGGGGAACTGTGCACAATTGTTCAATTGTGTGGATGGTGATGACAGAGTCCTGATAGAACTCGTCTATGGGGCACCACTCTTCTCCCTGGGGAGTGACAACTGCAATGAACTGGTGGGGGTGCTCTCCCTGGTGGAAGATACACGAGGGGGGATGGACTATTGGGGCAGGAGGGACGTTCTCCTGGTTTTCTGGGGGAATGGGGGATGCTGGGCACTGTTCTGTATACCCTACACGAAGGGCAGCTGCCTCGAAATCAATGGGGGAGTCTGGTGTTGGTGGACAAGGAGTGGGAGACAAGGGGCGAAGGTCTGGGGTGTGTATCCGAAACACAGGAGATGATGCTGGTCAGAGGACTGGTGATATCACCAGTCTAGATGGGGAGACTGTGGGAGAGGGTACTGGGGAAGGGTAACAAAGTTCTGGGGTGGGGGTTCATCCCACAGGTATGGAATGGACAGGAGATGCTTGCTCCAAGACTTGAGCAAGGGTTTGGAGGGAGGTAAGGTTGAGCCCCAAGGGAGATAATGAGGGGCGAGGGGGAGACAATGGAGGAAGGGGAAGGCTTGGGAGACGACAAGGATGACGAGGGGGGAATAATCAATGTTATGGTACGATCCTGAATCAGTGTCCCACACTCCAAACTCGGAGTAATCATAGTCAGACACTGATGAGGTTTGTGATCAGCAAGCTAAGACTGTCCGAGTGTGATGTCGCTCACTGTTTATATGCAACAGCAAGGCTCAAGGTCACAAGGATCAGATGGGCTGATGTTGAACCAACAAGGGAGTAAAACAAGGACAGGGAACTGTGAACCACAAGTAGCAGGACAAGAATGAGGAACAACCCAATGGTGGGAAGCTGCTCTGGTAACACGAGTTGGTACAAGTGGGGATGTTGCAAGTGGACAGTCTGAGGGACTGTCCATTGTATTGCACTAGCTTATATACCCAAATACATGGTCTGTGCATACTTTAGGGGAGGCCCAACTCTGATCCACAGGTGGGGCCATGGAATGTGCTAGAAGGATCTAAGTATACCATCCAATGGCATTAATCCCTGTTAAGCTCCGCTTATCAGGTGGGTGGTGGAACATGCCAGAAGGGTTCTAATTATATCCTCCAATAGTAAGTCTCCGATAAGCTCTGCTCATCAGATGACTAGTTAGGTCATCTTTCGCTTGGTAAGTCCCAGTTCCGGACCGGACCTTTTTTGAATAGGAAGGTAAGGATTATCCAATCCTTTCACGCTCATCATCTTGGCTAGTTCTACTAGGCCAATACTCTGCTTCCCTGGTTTTGTGTGCGTGTTTCCTTGCACTCTCTGAAGGTTCATGGGTTTGTCACGGGCCAAGGTATAGGTTCGTGACAACCACCACCCCCTCTGAGGCTGTTGAGGGTGCCACAGATGCCTCTGATGCAACTTCTGATGCCCCCACCACCTCTGCAGCTCTGGTATTGGCCTCAGCTTCAACAGTTTCTTGTTGCTTTGCTATCTTGGCTTTCTGCTTGAAGAACTCTGGCAATGACAGGAAGCCTTTGGCGTCCATCTGCATTTTAGCCCTTTTGTGCCTTCAAATCATTCTGTCTGATTTCCCTTGGGTGTGCACACATTTTTTGGGTCCTTCAGCCACAGAGGCCTGCCTTTGAGCAGTGTGAAGTGCTAAGCTGAAATATGTGGCTCTGGATGACTCCACAACCTCTGGAGAACCCTCTCAAGAGACAACAACATCTTCCATGTCCTGTTGCAGTGCATCTCCAACTTCCACCATGTGCATGGTTAGTGAGTCATGTGATCAAACACCATTTCCACACCTTCACTGGAGTTTTTTCCAGGTTCTGTGCTATCTTGACATATGCTTTTTTGAGATTTTTGAGGCATGATTGTTTTGCTTGTTTACTTTTTGGCATTTTATTAGTTTTTAAGGGCTAGTGTGAGCAACAGCAGGTTGCTCTGTAGAAAGTAAAACATGTCTTGGTCATCATGACTCTTGCATGCATGTGATTTTTCCCATTATGTGTGTGGACACTCCCATTAACCAACTTTAAGAAAGTTTGCTTAGATGTCAAGAAATTGCATTTTAATGAAAAAAGAATGTTTGTGTATCTACTTTATGGAATGAAGATATTTTTGAAAAATAAAAATGCACATCAAAAAATGACTACATTCTCTATGTTTCTGTGGCTTTATATAGTGGCTTTGACAATGTGTGAGGGAGAAGATAGGGCAACAACAATGACAGTGAATCACTTACTTAAGGCATGTGGGTTCCTGATGGCCACTACCTTAGCAAGAAATGCAGGTGTGGTGGCCAACTGGTGCCTCCAACCCTCATGAAGGGCACCAACTTTTGGTCAATGGTCGATAATTGGTTTGCTTTTCAAATGCAGTCAGACCAACATGGAACATCATGGAATACACCCAGATGGACAACATATGTGTACTTCTTATACTTCATATGTCTCCATTTCTAACATGATGGCCACATGTACATAGATATATTGAAAATACTGTCAATCAAGACCACAAGAAGTTCAAGAATGCCCCCTGCATGAATCCATTCATTGGTGATCCTACAGCTGTTGCAGCAGAGTGCACAGGCAGTGTCAGTGGTGTGGATGCTCAGGCTATCAGCACAATCAGGTCTATGCAGGGGATTCTGGGGAGCTTGTACTCATTACCTTCAGACATGTTCTTTTTCATAGATTAATAGATCACATTGTCATTGTTTCATTATCCTCAGTGGAAAATTTGGTTGAGTTGAGAATATCACTCTGGTCACTTGGTCATTGTAGACAAGGACATAATGACATTCAGCCTCAGAATCAATTGCATCACTGAGCCTGGAGGGGACTCAATGGCTCATGGGGACAACAGTAGTGAATCACAGTAAAAAAGGAATTCAAGCAAAAGTCAGGCCAAAGTTGAAAAAACCTGCATTTCAGTCAAGGTTTAGTTAAAGGTCAACTACTAGTCAATGAAAGTCAATTTTGGAAAATCAAAAATGATCAAAGGTAAATGTGACTTGGGGAAAAAATCACAAAAAGTTTGAGCTTACTGGCATTTTGTTGATGTGCATAACCAAATTAGGCAATGTGAATGGCAAGTCAGTACAAGTCAGTACACAGTCAATGAAAGTCAAAGCTGGCTCAGGGAAAAAAGTAGAAAAAATTGACATGACTTGGAGTGCATAACCAAATTAGGCAATGCAAATGGCAAGTCAGTATAAGTCGATACACAGTCAATGAAAGTCAACGCTGACTTGGAGAAAAAGTAGAAAAAATTGACATGACTTGGAGTGCTTAACCAAATTAGGCAATGTGAATGGCAAGTCAGTACAAGTCAGTACACAGTCAATGAAAGTCAAAGCTGACTTGGGGAAAAAAAGTAGAAAAAATTGACATGACATGGAGTGCATAACCAAATTAGGCAATGTGAGTGGAAAGTCTTCACAAGTTGGTACACAGTTGATGAAAGTCAAAGTTGACTTGGGGAAAAAAAGTAGAAAAAATTGACATGACTTGGAGTGCATAACCAAATTAGGCAATGTGAATGGCAAGTCAGTACAAGTCATTACACAGTCAATGAAAGTCAAAGCTGGAGTGAATTACCAAATTAGGCAAAGTTGATTGCTGGTCAAGCTGCACTCATTGTAAGTCATGCAAGAGACTTAAGAAAGGCGGCGAGGCCAGTGAAGGATATGGAGAATGTTTGCATGGAGATGTACATAAGGAAAGTGTGTATAGAGGAGGAGGTGGGGGCAGGGAAGGTGTGCATGAGGAAGGAGGTGAAAGGATGAGAAAGGTGGCATAGGGGATAGGGTGAGGAGGATGGGTAAAGTGTGCATGGGAAAGGGAGTGGGGAGGGTGTGCATGAAGAAGGAGATAAAAGGATGGGGAAGAGGCATATTGGGAAGGGGGTGAGGAAATAGGGAAGAGGTGCATAAGGAATGGGTTGATGGGATGGAAAGGGGGTGTATATGTATGTGCCTGGGGGTGGGGTGGGAAAATGAGGAATGGGTGCATATGTGTGGAGGTGGGAGTGGTGGGCATGTGGAAGGGGTGTATGTAGGCCTTGGATGAAGATGAGATGTTAGAAGATGATGATCTTGATCTTTTAATAAGAACACCAGAGAAACTTTTGCAGGTTGCAAGAATAAGTGAACTTGCCTCAATGTGGGTGCAATTCTGGGTCTCCACCTGTTCCTTCCACATCTAGGCACAAGTCTGTGGTTGAGTTTTTTAAGGATGATCTTGATGTATGTGTGCTTCAGAGTGAGGATGGTGAATATGAGGAAGGGATGCATGTAAGCTTTGGATGAAGATGAGATGTTAGAAGATGATGATCTTGATCTTTTAAGAACACCAGAGAAACTTTTACACATAACAAGAACAAGTTAACTTGCCTCAATGTGAGGGCAATTCTGGATCTCCACCATTTCCCTCTACATCTAGGCACAAGCCTGTGGTTGAGTCCTCTGAGAAAGATCTTAGTGTACATTTACCTTGGAGCAGAGTGATGGATATGAGGAACAGGTGCAAGTAAGCCTTAGATGAAGATGAGATGTTGGAAGATGATGACCTTGAACTTTTAATAAGAACACTGGAGAAACTTTTGTACATTGCAAGAATAAGTTAACTTGCCTCAGATTTGGGTGCAATTCTGAGTCTCCACCTATTACCTCTACATGTTGGACTCTCTACCTTGTATTTTTAATGAAAACCTTCCTTGTCCCTAATATATCATGTTGATTCTCAAATGGTGAAATGACTAAGAGAGTGTTCAGTAGTTCACCTCACTAGCATACTTAGTACAGATTCCTATAATTTTTTCATCATCACGAAACTACAAGAAGACTGGAATGGCTGACAGTGAGATCTCTTCACACTTGGATTCATTGTTCTCTGAGAGACTACATGCTTCATTGATTCATCGCAGAGCTTTCTGAAATACATCCTGAACTACTTGAAAACAGTTGGAATGTCCTATGTCTAGACGTACATGCACATTAAGATCATTCTCAGAAGTCTCAACCATAGACTTGTGCATAAATGTAGAGGGAAATGGTGGAGACCCCAAATTGCACCCACATTGAGGGAAGTTCACTATTCTTGCAACCTGCAAAAGTTTCTCTGGCATTCTTATTAAAAGTTCAAGATCATCATCTTCTAACATCTCATCTTCATCCAAGGCTTACATGCAGCCCTTCCTCATATTCACCACCCCCACTCTTACACACTTGCACATCAAGATCATCCTCAGAATACTCAACCATAGATTTGTGCCTAGATGTAGAGGCAATAGGTGGAGACTGAGAATTGCACCTGCATCTGTTCAACTGGTATCATCAGGTACTAGATACAGGACACACCATTCAGCAGTTCCGGATATACTCTAGGAAGCTCTGCAATAGAGTGTATGGTCTCTCAGAGGACAAGAAACCCAAGTGTGAGGTCACCGCCAAGAGCTGTTGGCCATACCAGCTTTCTTATAGTAGTCTAGTGATAAGGGATATTTGGCAGGCTCTTGTGTTGTGTAATCTAGTGAATTACTTCACACTGTCAGTCATTTTTCTCACTGCATCAAGTTATGGGGCCAGCAGAAGAAATTAACATAAGGTGTGCTTGAAATTTGTCTGCTGGAAGGGGCTGCAGTTGGTCTGCCTCACTTAAACAAATTATAAAACCAGCTTAGAAACTGACAGACTGGAGAGCTTATGCCTGGCTTGAGAACTTGGCTGAAAGACAGGCTAAGAATGTGAAGGCAATGCATTGCAGATGTTTGTTTGTCATTTGACTGCTTACAGTCTGCTTCCATGCTCAATATACTTTTATAAATAGCTTTCAATATCTTTACATACAGCATACAGTACAAGTATAAGAATCAGGTCAACTATTTACTCCTCTTCTTCCTCTTCAATCCCAAACTCCTCAACATTAAGCATATCTAATCCTGTATGTTGTCTTAAGACATGAACTCTTGACTCCATCATCCAAGTCCTAACCAATTTAGTGACATGAGAGGTTTTCAACACCACATAGTCTTTAGACCACTCTCCACACCATCTTCCATGTATGTCAACTGTCCTCACAAGCTGATGAAAGACTACCAATTTGTGGCCACTGTCTAGGAGAGAGTAATATGCCATTGCCTCTTCAAAAATGGGCACCTCTTCCTGATATTCAAAGTATCGATATAACCTAGAAGCTTGGCCTCCCTGCTCAGATATTCTGCTCCTTAATGTGACATCTCCCGGGATTTTACACTTCCCCATCTCTGAACTTTCAAGTCCATATCAAATTCCTCTTTAAGATAATCACAAATTGCAGCAATGTGATGATAATATTCTGAGGGTCCATTCGTTTCCCCCCTTTTGATTGGAAGTGACTGATATAGATGTTCAGACTTCCTGTTCTCTTTGGATTGTGTTTTTAAGAAAGAATACTTCCAGGTCAGCACCTTGTTATTTGCCCTTTCAAAAAGCATTGTGGCAATGTTGTCAAATGGTGCTTTTTTAGATCTGACTTTATGACCAATCTCTCCAATGGCCCTTTCAACTGTGGCTTGAGAACCAAATCTGATTGAGCCATTCCATGAAATATGGGTTGGGACATGAATCAATTGCTAGATGCACAGTCTGCACCTTGAAACTTTGGTTGGATCATTATGAACATAAAGCCTTTCAAATCCTTTAAGGAAAGATGTGGCTTGAGAATATAAGGCTGCTAAGTTGTCATTACACTTTGTTGTGTGGGACATTACAACTTCAACAATATTCACAAACTCCACAAAGTTCTCTAGCACATCTTCATCAAATCCTAGCTCCCATGTCATTGGTATGATAAAATAATGAAGGACAGCCATCCACTCATAAATTTGGTATTGGCTGTGGTGCTTTTTGTACAGGTTTCTGATTGGCCCACAAAATGATGGTGGGAGTGTCTTTACTGCCCTCTCAATCTCTTCATGAAGTTCTGAGGCCATTTCTGCACTCATATTTATCTTCTCATCAGGTGTACTGTGAGTCACCCACAAATCCCAGATGTGCACCATGCAGTTTTCATAAAATAAATGAAATGGATCCAGGGTAAAGAATGATGAATGCAAAAATGCAGGACTGGCTGCACATATAGTAGGGTGTGAGATTCCTGTATTAGTCACAATCCTTTTGAGCTCTTGTTTAGTGACAGCAGAATCAAGCCTTCTAATTGTCTCCCAATAATAATCTTGGGATCTCAATGGCAAGTTAGCCATATTCACAATAGGGCACTTTTTATTACATACCCTCTTCTCAGGTGGAGAGATTGGATAATATTGGGGCTTTGCACCACTTGTCTTAGCAGAGAAGGCCCCTTATACCAGACTGAAGTGATCACCATGAAGAGCTGAGTGTTCTGCCATTCCACTCAACTTGGCAGACCCAAGCATGTCTCCTTTTACTCCACAGATATATGCCCTCAGAACAAAGTAGGATGAGTCAACAGCATTCCATGTCCACATTCCAACACTTGCTTGTGCCATCTCTTCAAAGAGTGGATATATAAAAGATTCAACATTTCCAGGTGCTAGTGGTGCTGGAATGGCAAGAGGAATAATGACATTATTTGTTATATAACACACCTCTGGTGGGAGATTGGGGAGAAGAACAATTAAAAGCCACATATTGGATTGCTTTTTCATAGTGAGCTGAGCACAATCAGAGGAGATTGATAAAGCAGTGTCTCTCTCATCTTTAAACAGCCCCAACTCTTCATAGTGGTAAACATGATGATCAGAGTTGAAAAACTCTGACTATTTTACTTGGTTTACACCTCTGTCTAAATGCAGAGCCTTTGCAAGTACTGCTAATGTCTCCTTCAAGCAGTGGTCCCTATGGCGCATCTCATGAGATGTTTCTGCATTGGCATAATATACCTGAATCACTGGAGTAATTGGCATGTAGAGCATGGTTGCTCTTGGCTTTGGTTTAGCTCTAGCACCCTGTGCTGCTTTGTAGCATGGTTCTTTACAGTGATTGCCATTATGAATATATGAGCAGGTAGATTGACCCGCAAACTTGCCAGTAAAGGCCATGCAGCTTCTAGGATACTGGACACATCTCCACAAAGGATGGCTTCATCCCTGTAAGAGTCATAGCTAGCTGCTTGACTTTATAAAGGCTGAGGATTTCCTCCTCTGTGGCCTCTGAAAGGACCTGTGCATGAGAAGTGTATGCTTTTACAGTGCCATTAGACTCTGTCCAAGCAAGATAGTGCCTTGGAGACAAAGTTTCAGACCTGGATAGGTCATGCTGCTGTGGAGCCTCAGCAGGGCAAGGAGGGAGTGTGTAATCCTTTAACAGTTCTTCTTGAAGCTGCAGAATTACATCTGGAAAGTCTCCATTACTGCCATGAGAACCCCCAGGTGGAGACCCAGGAATGGCTTCATCTGGGTCTTCCAAAGTCTCATCATCATCAAGATCAAACTCCAGTGGGTCAGATTCAGAGCCAGAGCTCAGTGGGGCTCCCATGGTCTCCTCTGGAATATTAAAGATGACCAACCTATCATCCTCTTCTTCTGATCTATGCTCCAGATCATATGGATCCTCTGAAAAGTCCCAGATCTCTCTCTCCTTCAAGGGAAATGAGGCATCTACAATGATAACATTAGAATAGATAAGAAAATCCATCATAAAGTACTCACCATAGTCATTGACCATCATAGCATCATCATCTCTCATTTCATCCTCTGAAAATGATGGTGGAGCCATAGAGGCATCAGCTAAATCAAAGCAGATCAGATCAGATCAGTAAAGCAGTGAAAAGATCAAAAGGCAAGCACTCACCATCTGGATAAGGAGACCTAGATTACCTAGATGATTGGGACTCCTCATCTATGTTCTTAAGAAGCTCAGTGGTCTGATAGTGGCACTCTTGCACAAGAGTTACAATCTGTGGAGATGCCCCAGAAGATCTAAACTGATCCAGATAATCAAGGTTATTCTTGCAGTGAGCCTGAATAGTTCTCTTTGAAACTAGCTTCTTTAACTTGCACTTGAAGCATGGACAGTGATATCTAGGCATTGGAAGTGTTGATGTAGCAGGGGGATCAGTGGATGAACTGAGATCAGTGGAAAGAATGCTTTGTTTATCTTGAGATAAGGATTTTTGAGGATTTTTGAGTTATGGGGCCCTGGGTGCCACTAAGCATCGGCTAAGACATGCTATTACACTTTCACGTTTGTGCAACATGTTCGTTTTCTCATCCTCCTTCCTTCCTTCCTGCTGTCATCTCCCTTTCCCCCATTCTTCTTTCTCTTCTTTTCCTGTTCTTTTTACTCTCCATGACTGCTTCACAAGCTGCTTCTCCTTCCACTCATGCCCCCTTTGATGAAGACTATGAACCTTCATTGAGACTTCAACGTTGACTTCAATGAAGTGCTCAACAACAACAAACCCTGCCCCAGTAGCTCTCTGTTTCTCCCCTCTGGCCTGTCCATCTCTACCATTTCCCGGCTCACTCACGATGAGCTATGGCACAATGCCAAGTTTGTGAAGTATGTCAACCTAGTCAACGCATTGCTTCTCAGTGCTCAGTTGAATTCAGGTGAGTCATTCATTTTTTTCACATTTTTTGTACGTTCTGACTGGCTGTCTTTGCCCCCACAGTTGCTCCAGCTGCTCCACCCCTATGTATGAATGATCCTGCCCAACAGGTCTTTATCTCAAGTGGCACAATGTTAACCCCCTTTCCATATCCTCAACCCACTACCCATCCTGCTCACTACCCACAGACTGTTCTCTGGACCCTCCACAACTGCCTCAAGGACCCAGACATTGGCATCTCATCCACCAACCAGTCCTGCCCTCCAATGCGGTGCTCCATTCACCACCCAAATGGCACCACGATCAATGAAGTGGAGTGGAAGTCCATTCGCAAGGCCGCAGCCATTGTTGCTTGCACCCGCCTTGAATGTCTCAACCGCTCAGGCCATTTGGCTCCAGGCCTACCACGCAAGAAGAAGTTTTACAAATGTCACTTCGCTACAGAATGGAATGTGGCGCTGTGGGAGCTTGAGGGCATGGCCCCCCTCCTCTCCCTTTGTGCTGGGTCTTGGAAGGCCAATGCAGTCCTTGGGTTGGTACTGCTCGGCAACTCTATTGCTGATCTCCCTCCTTCCTCACCACCTTCTTTTGCACCTCATTCACATGCTCCATCTGGTTCTCATTCCTCCATCGCTCCCTCTTCATGTGGCCCCCTTTCCCAACATGATGCTGCCCACCCATCATGGGCATCTACACCAGGTTCCATTTCTCGCCCTTCTTGCACCTCCCATCTGTCCCTCACACTGACTGCCTGCCTCCCCCCTTGACTCCCAGGCATGAATTGCTGGGGAAGGTTGCTGGTTCCAAAGGCAAGCACCACTGCAATCCCAGTCCTGTGCCACAAAATGCAAAGAAGGCAAAGGGCCACAAGGATGTGCCCGCACTCACTTCCAAATCACACCATCCACACCCTCCTCCCCCTTGTCCTGCCTACCTTGCCATCATTAAGGCTGGCACTGCTCCCTCAGATGTAAGCACTAGTTATTCTTATTGTATACTATTTTGATATTTGTTTGCCCTCAAGAGGTGGAGGATGCTGCTCCCCCCATTGCCAATCCCAATCCCAATCCTGACCCCAAACCCTCACGTGCCTCGTGCAACAAGGGCAAGGGGAAGCAGCAACAGCAGATGCTGGATGAGCCTGTTGAGGACCCCCATCCCCCTGCATCAGATGACAAGTCCTGCCTGCCACCTTGTAGCAATGATGAACAGGCATTGGCCAAGTATGTCGGCTCACAGCGGGTTATGCAGCCCTTCAGGAAGATCAGCATCCAGGAGCCCCAATGGAAAAGGTAAGTATTTTTTCTTTTCTATCACACTGCGTACTGACTATCTAAAGGTGAACAACAACAGCAAGGATGACAAAGGCAAAGCAGGTGCTGCCACTGCTGCTCCTTCCACCACCACCGCTGCTCCTACCACTGCTGCTGCTGCTCCTGCCGCCACCGACACCACTGCTCCTGCTGCCAACACCTCCACTGCTCCTGCCAACACAGATGTCACAGAAGGTGATGACAATTACCTCGAATCCCTCCAGCAGGATGACCTGCTGGCTTGGATCAAAAACCATTGCATTGAGCCACCAGGGAAGCACGCGAGTAAAAAAGGTATGTCATTCCTTTTGAATCATTTGCATTCACTCATCTTGTTTTACAGACATTCTCAAGACGATTGCAGTGGCCCTGAAGTCCAAACAACCCACGAAGGAGGACCTCAAGGGCATAATCAGCAAGGTAAGTCATTCACTGTTGTTACTACATCACTAACTAATATATTGTTCCCAGCGCAAATCCAAATGCAACGCAAGAGCTGCTGCATAGCAGCTCTCTTCTCAATAACACACATCCTGTGCTTGCTGATTCCGTGGTGTTGTCAATGGGGGCATGTTTTTTTAGTAAAAAATATATCAGTTGTTGCATTGACTAAAGCGTGACTTTCTGTGTGACCTCAGCTGACTATTACTTGACTTCTGAAAGTCAAGTAATAGTCATGTTTCAGTCAGGGATCAGTCAATGACTGGAGTGAATTTAGTCTGACTGTTTTGTGACTTCTTTATGACTTTTATCTGACTTTCCATTGACTTTTTATAGACTTCTTTATGACTTTTTGGTGACTTTTTGGTAACTTTTTCTTGACTTCTTTATGACTTTTCTTGACTTCCTTGTGACTTTTACTTGACTTCTTTGTGACTTTTTATTGACTTCTTTGTGACTGTTGCTTGACTTCTTTTTGACTTTTTCTTGACCTTTTTGTGACCTTTTATTGACTTCTTTGTGACTGTTGCTGGACTTCTTTATGACTTTTCCTTGACCTTTTTGTGACTTTTTCTTGACTTCTTTGTGACTTTTTCCTGACTTTTCCTTGACCTTTCCTTGACTATCATCTGACTTTTATGTGACTAAGTTAAGACTTTTATCCAACTTATCAGTGACTACTGCATGACTTTTATTGGACTTAATAATGACTTATATTTGACTTTTATATGACCTTGACCTGACTTTAACTTGACTTTAACTTGACTTGTCAATGACTTAAGCTTGACTTGTCAATGACTTAAGCTTGACTAAATCATGACTTCTATCTGACCTTTGCCTGACTTCTATTTGACTAAAACCTGACTTTTGTAGTCACAAAGTAGTCAAAAAAACCTGCATTTCAGTCAAGAAAAAGTCAATGATTTAGATGACTTTTATATGACTTTTTCTTGACCAAAACCTGACTTTTGTAGTCAATAATTAGTCAAAAAAACCTGCATTTCAGTCAAGAAAAGTCAATGACTTTTTTTGGACTTTTGGTGGACTTTTTCCTGACTTTCTTTTTTACTGTGAGTGAATACTCTTGCACACCCAAATGTGGCACCAAGGTTGCAATTTCTGCAAAGTGCAGACTGAGATGCTATAACACCACAGCAATGTCCCTTGGAGATTGTGCAGACCAGGGGTGCCATCCTCAGAGTAGATGCCAGTGCAACCTCAGAATGCTCTGACAGCAATCCCTTGGGACACTTGGCAATACTGCTGAGTATGTATTGCCTCTACACTCACTGTTTCTTTGCTTGCCACTCCATCCAATCCTTAGTGGCTCCTGGGTATATTTTCAGCTAATGTGATGAGTGCTCACTGTTTAATCGCAACAGCAAGGCTCAAGGTCACAAGGATCAGGGTGGCTGATGTTGAACCAACAAGGGAGTAAAACAGGGAGAGAAGACAATGGACCACAAGTAGCAAGACAAGGATGTGGAACAGCCCAATAGTGAGAAGCTGCACAGTGAACAGGAATGGTACAAGTGGGGATGTCACAAGTGGACAGTCTGTGGGACTGTCTGTTGTATTGCACTAGCTTATATACCCAAATACATTGTCTGTGCATACTTTAGGGGAGGCCCAACTCTGATTCACAGGTGGGGCCATGGAATGTGCTAGAAAGGGTCTAAGTATACCATCCAATGGCATTAATCCCTGTTAAGCTCTGCTTATCAGGTGGGTAGTGGAACATGTTAGAAGGGTTCCAAATATATCATCCAATAGCAAGTCTCTGATAAGCTCTACTCATCAGGTGACTTGCTAAACCAGCTTTCACTTGGTAAGTCCCAGTTCCAGACCAGTCTTTTCTTGAATAGGAAGGTGAGGATTATTCAATCTTTTCATGTGTGTCATCTTGGCTAGTTCAACTAGGCCAATACTCTGTATCCTTGGTTTTGTGTGCACATTCCCTTGCACACTCTTGTTTTTCATGGGTTTGTCATGGGCTGAGGTATAGGTTTGTGACAGCTAATACTCAGAGCAGAGACCACAGCCATAAAGGGAATCAGCATGGGATCACACCCTGTCTCATATTCAGTCATGACATGGTATATGTAAGCACTATATTGAGGAAATGAGCCCACCCATAATGGGGATAGGCACTGCATTTAACTAGATTTATTTGCACAGAATACTACACATAAAGACCAATTTTAAACTAATTTCTGATTTTAGTGCAGCTGGCACTGACTCATGGTTCAGCTGTTCTGAGGATGTGCGCTTGGGTTGGGGGTGTAGTAATCATCAGTAAGCCTGCAGTAGTCCATTGGTAAGCCTTGTGAGCAACTCATCATCTTGTTTACTCAGCCTAGTACCTGCCAAATCATAACATCACCCTCTTCACAATGGTGAGCATCCATGCTCAATGACCCAATTAGGGACTATCATCAGTCCAATGTCCATCTCCTGTTCATCACATACCCTCTTCACAGTGTGAGCCCTGCTGAGCCATTGTGCTGAGTGCTGCATATGGTCAAGGTTGACAAATATGTCATCCTCTAGATGCTTGATGGCAGATTCAAGCTTGGTAATGACTTCCATGGCTGCTCAGTAGCACCACACCTCAGCTTGGGGGATATATCCTCTAAATGTGCAAGGGCATCATCAACCTGCCGCTGGCCTTGGAAGTCAGTGCAGAAGTATTGTAGCTCCTCTTGGGTGTACTCAGCTGTGGGGCCCATATCTCAGCAGGGTTCTGCATGTACTTCTCTTTGGTATATTGGTTCCCATTGTCCCATCATCCCAAATGCCTCCAGATTGTCACCCATGTGCAGATACTGAGCAGGGGCCCTTCATCCCTCATGTTCAATTACTAGCAGTATCCAATTCATTCCCCAGTTGAGGACAAAACCATTGGGAGTGAGTGATAGGGCATGGAGAGCACTCCATGCTGCTGTGGGCAAGGGATCATGCCTTCCATGATTTGTATGTACTCCTTCTCCAGTGTGGGCTTCATCAGCAGTTGTTCTGTAAACCACTGCCATAGTTTCCACTGGCATCTGGCAAAACCAAACACCAGTTTCTTTGTCATTAACTCCTTTTTCAGCTCCTCAGGTTGGGGCAGGGATAATGGTGTAGTCCACTGCATGTTGGGGTGGCACTCACCAGGGGGCACAGTGGCAGTAGTCAGGAGCATGCTGACACTGAGTGCAAACCACAGTGGCATTGTGATAGGAGGACTCATGATCCAAGTCGGTGGATACATTGATTGCAGTGGAGGAACAAACACTTGCCATAGAAGGTACTCTTTCCTCCTCTGCCTCCCCATTCATGATTGTGATACAGCCTTGAGTTGATCCTCTCTTCAGGCTTGGGCTACTTTCTACCATAATAGGCTGTCTGTCAAAGTCCTCCTCAATCCAGCCCCTTTTGGGAGTGGGGAAGTGGTGGCATGCTTCAGCAAGGTCTTTGGCTGCAGTGCATTTGGCATGTTTGGCTGCTGCTCAAATGGCTTGACTGCTGAGCACAATAGGTTGTCAACATTATTGTTGTTGTCATAGGTGGTAAGGGAGTGGACATAGAGGGGAATGTGAGACATGAGAGGTTGGAAGGTGATGGTGTTCTTTGGGCCAAGTCACACTGCTTTTATGTGAGTCTTGGCAGCTAGATTAGATTTTTTGAACTTCCTTATCTCATCCTCTTCATGGACATTGTCCCATGTGACCCACTGGTTCTCTGAGTTGATGTAGCCTTTCCACTTTATGAGGTACTGGAGTTTGTGTCCCCCTCCATGTCAGTGCAAGTCTAGTTTTCTTTTGACCTTGTATTCTTCCATGCCATTGACCAATTCCAGTGGTGGGTGCTTGTAGTTTGCACCATGCATGCATGTTTCATGATAAGGAGTCAGCAGGTCTGTGTGAAACACATCATGTATCATCCATTACACCAGCAGTTTGATCCAATAATTCACAGAGGACATCACCTGAACAATCTCAAATGGCACATGGCATCTGGGTGCAAGCATTGTAGTCAGTTGATTGGCTCATAAATGGTGCCCTTCCAGCCACACATGGTCACCCATGGCATATTGGGCATATCTTTGTGTTTGATCCATAAGCTCTGTGCCTTTTTCATGCATTCCTGCGTGCTCTGTCTGGCCTCACAGCATTGGTCCAGACATGTTTTTAATGCTTGGCAGGATGGCTTTAGCCAGCAAACCATTTATCCCTTGGATGATACCCCATAA